>CM051265.1:15061533-15384033 GCA_027921565.1 Artemia sinica | reverse complement strand
AACACACACACACAAAAACACACACACAAACACACACACACACAAACACACACACACAAACACACACACACACAAACACACAAACACACACAGACACACACATATAAACACACACACACACAAACACACACACACACAAACACACATACACACACACACAAACACACAAACACACACAAACACATCATCGAAAGATCTTTTAATAGCAGAGAGAGTTACTTGCAATTGGAATATTACTTTTTTCAGAGTCCATATTGAAACTAATATAATTACGGTATTCACATTATACCTTTATACGAATTGTTTTAATTCTAAAAGACATGTCAAGGTTTACAGCTAAAAGGTGTGAAAGACCAACAACCTATTATGATCATTTTTACCAATTAGCTATGATTTTCCATGGGTTAAAGCAAATCAGGTGTAAAACGATTAAAACCAGTTTCGCCTATTGTATCATATATGAAACGGATATCGTTTTAAATTGCATCGCATAATATCATCAAAAAAATGAACACATTAAATCTACACCAATTCTTCTCATCAAAAGATCATAAGCACTTATCACAATTGGAAAGGGGACCCCCCCCCCTCCAAAAAAACCTCTTGTACTTGGGTAGTCTCCAATCACTTTCGACTTATAAAAACAAGACTAGAAATACCTAGGGATTATCAAACAATTTCTACCTCCATTGTGTGAGGGTTTTCTAGAGGATCTTTCATGAGAAGAAAGTATTTGCATGGAAGGAACGGGGGGTTGGGGGCAAGATTTATACATAAATTTCTCTTTTCCACTTCCCTTAGAAATTCTGAATTAAACTAAAAAAATAACACGACTCAAAGAAGATTTTAAAATTTTGAAAACCACAATTTCTGCGAGGGGTTGTGTTTTCCAGGTGATGGGGTTTCCGTGGATGGGGGATGGGGTAAACGCCTAGACCTGTAGAAAGTGACTGTTTCCGTGGGTGGGGATGGGGTAAACGCTTAGACCTGTAGAAAGTGACATGGTGAAAGGAAAACCTATTTTCTGGGACCCCCCCAGAAAATAAGTGAGAGAGATGTGCTAAAATCTGGGTTAATCTAGGTTCACTCAGAGTGAAGCGCCGTGTGTGTGTGTGTGTGTGTGTGTGTGTGTGTGTGTGGTGTGTGTGTGTGTGTGTGTGTGTGTGTGTGTGTGTGTGTGTGTTGTGTGTGTGTGTGTGTGTGTGTGTGTGTGTGTGTGTGTGTGTGTGTGTGTGTGTGTGTGTGTGTGTGTGTGTGTGTGTGTGTGTGTTGTGTGTGTGTGTGTGTGTGTGTGTGTGTGTGTGTGTGTGTGTGTGTGTGTGTGTGGTGTGTGTGTGTGTGTGTGTGTGTGTGTGTGTGTGTGTGTGTGTGTGTGTGTGTGTGTGTGTGTGTGTGTGTGTGTGTGTGTGTGTGTGTGTGTGTGTGTGTGTGTGTGTGTGTGTGTGTGTGTGTGTGTGTGTGTGTGTGTGTGTGTGTGTGTGTGTGTGTGTGTGTGTGTGTGGTGTGTGTGTGTGTGTGTGTGTGTGTTGTGTGTGTGTGTGTGTGTGTGTGTGTGTGTGTGTGTGTGTGTGTGTGTGTGTGTGTGTGGTGTGTGTGTGTGTGTGTGTGTGTGTGTGTGTGTGTGTGTGTGTGTGTGTGTGTGTGTGTGTGTGTGTGTGTGTGTGTGTGTGTGTGTGTGTGTGTGGTGTGTGTGTGTGTGTGTGTGTGTGTGTGTGTGTGTGTGTGTGGGTGTGTGTGTGTGTGTGTGTGGGTGTGGTGTGTGTGTGTGTGTGTGTGTGGTGTGTGTGTGTGTGTGTGTGTGTGTGTGTGTGTGTGTGTGTGTGTGGTGTGTGTGTGTGTGTGTGTGTGTGTGTGTGTGTGTGTGTGTGTGTGTGTGTTCTTTGCGGACCATTAATGTCCGGTAAAACGACACTTTTAATAAAAAAAAATAATTCAAAATCGTGATAAAAAATGGGGGCTGCCCCCTCCCCGACACATAGCTCCTTACGCTATGGGGACTACTTTCAGTTGAAATAAAGAAAAAATTGTTTCTTTTTTATTTAATTCATTTTAAAAGCAGCTCTTAAATGATCTTTTGATGAGAAGAATTGGCGTAGATTTTGTTAAAAAAAAAAAACAAAAAAAAAATGTTTCTTTTTTTTACTGTAGTGAGTGGTGTAAAAATTCATGGTCCGTATTCTGGTCTGCCCTTTTTCGAGTTAAAAAAAACATGTTTTTTAACTGTCTTCTAAAACACAATGATCTTTTAAGTTAATGTTGTTCCTTACTTTCACTTTAAAAGAAAGTTGTTTCTTTTTTATTGCAGTGAGTGGTGTAAAAAAGTTGTGACCCGTAGTCTGGTCTGCTCTTTTTTCGAATTAAAAAAAAATATTAAATGTGATTTTTTATGTTTTAAGTATGTTTCATGTCATTTTAAGACCTGTAAAAAAACAAAAAAAAAAGAAAATACCATGTTAAAAAAAGAGGGGGGGGGGGGCAAAAAAGTTAAGGGGGGGGGGGGGGGCAAAAAAGTTAAGGGGGGGGGGGGCAAAAAAGTTTGGGGGCCAAAAAAGTTGGGTTGAGGGGTGCCCTTGAGGGTTGGGGTAGGGAGGAGTGTAGGGATAGGGTTGAGGGATAGGGCTAGGACTTGGGGTCCATGCATCATGCATCAGAAGAAATTGTCTGTCAAGTATGCATCTCAAATCACCGTGGTATGCATATTCTCACGATGATGCCATAAAAATGCCCGAAACAGGTCACTTTTAACATCTATCACAAATCCAATTGATAAATCGAATGTGCTTGAACTTGTTACAGTTCCATGGAATGAACTTGTTACGATACTGTGACGCTTAACATCAGTTGGGCAATGTCCCAGAAACAATACATTGGATATATTTCTAAAATCCTAATATTTTCAATGGCTGATTACCATAGGAAATCACGGGTCTCACGTTCGATTCCTACATCAAACACAAATTTCATAAAAATCAATGGGAAGATACTTAGAATGTAAAAAAATCGTATCATTGGAAAAGAAAAATATCATCATTAGAGTACAATGAAATGACATCAATAAAAAACTATTAAAATCAAAATGGGGGGAGGGGGTGCCTTGGGGATTGGGTTAGGGAACCTTACAACACTGTTCAAATGGTACTTGTGTATTATACTGAACACAGTTGAGAACCACCCAAATAAAAAATATGACATAACATAACATCAACATAGCATAACAACAATAACCATGAAACAACATCAACATAACGTAACAACAATAGCCATCAAAAAACATTAACATGACATAATCAACAATAACCATAATGTCCTATCTGTCTGCTCTGTTAGATTGATACAGTAATGTCCTATCTGTCTGCTCTCTTAGATTGACACAGTAATGTCCTATCTGTCTGCTATCTTTAATTGATACAGTAATGTCCTATCTGTCTGCTCTGTTTAATTGACACAGTAATGTCCTATCTGTCTGCTGCCTTTAATTGACACTATAAAGGAGTACTGTCTGCTCTCTTTAAATGACACAGTAATATCCTATCTGTCTGCTACCTTTAATTGACACTATAAAGGAGTACTGTCCGCTTGAATGGTGGGGGGACTGTCCGCTTGAAACTGTTATAATAACACTACTAGCCATGTTTTGAAGCTTCATTTAACTAGATTTTATTCGTTACAACCGACACCGACTCCAGAAATTTCTATTTACCAACTCTGCTTCTGTGCAGCAAAAATTTATTAAAACTCTGACTCAGCCAGGGGTGGATCCAGAATTTTTTCTTTTTTTTGGGGGGGGGGGAGGGGCAAAACAGGCTTATCCGATAAACTTGCGTTAAGAGCAAGTAATTTTCGGTAACTTTTTATTTCTATAAATATTACAGTTATTTCAAAAGGTATATACCTTCTTTTGGCCAACCTATTAATCCCAGTGAATGAAACTTCCTAAACATTGGTATAAATAGACAAAAAAAGGGTTTGACACACCCTTTTTGGGTGTGTCAGACATTTCACAGTTAGGGATTATTTTTTTTACAACTTGTATATAATCAAAATGCACATTTGTGCGTATCACTTATCGTTTTCAATGTTTCACAGTTTATTCTTTCAGGGCACCCCCCCCCCCGTTATCCCAGTCCTTTCTATATTACTGCTTTGACACCTAACTAAAAAGGTGGCTTGCAAAATTATTATTATGAAATTCAACAAAATTTTATATATTATAGACCTAGTTCGCTTTCCTTTGAAATGCTCATTTTACACATAAGAAAACAACAACAAAAAAAGGGACGTGTAATAATAACATAATTTTAAGTAATTTTATTTCAAAGACTTGGCAACCTGTAGCTTCATTTACACCATTTTGGTTAAACAAACCATAAGTATGCCTGCACACAGTTAATACAGGAACATAGTCTCCTAAAACAGAAATAGAGGGAGGTGAAAGTGAGAAATATAGTACTATCTGAAGACCACCTCCTATGAGACTTTCTTTCGAAACCAGAGTGTCATACATCCTAATCCCACAAAGGGTGACGTAACCGAATTCGCGTAACCGAGTACTATGAAGCTACTAGAAAAACATCCAGGTATTTATTTTCATATATTTTCATATTGTAAGGAAATTACGAAATATAATTTGAAGATAAATAAAAAGGAAAGATATCCTTCAGGACCATTGACGGCACACATGATGTTCAACCAACAATTCAGTTGCTGAGTCTTTTTTTACAGAGATTAATTAAAAAAAACTTTTTCCACAAAATAAATTTTTCAAAGAAAAGTAAAGAACTCCATTAAACCAAAAATGAGCAAAAATAAAATAAAATAATCCACCAAGCTTGAAACTACAACAAATCAGCATCGATAAAAAAATGAAACCCAAAACAAACAGAAATTACAATAAATAACTGAGGCAAACTCAAAACGAGCAGAAATTAACATGAGTAGGGCTCAAAACCCCTATACCTTCCCAAGGCCAGAAAATAATTTGCACTTTACTGAAAAAATATAAATATTTTTACTTTCATAACTTTAATAAATCAAATAATATTAACATTTTGATACTAAATATCAGTATAAGTATATCAAACTGATACTTTTCATTCATTTGTATTTTAATTACAAATTATGTTCTGTGGGGGTAGTGTCATCCTCAAAAACATAATTTCCGGACTTTTCAACTACGTCGAACAAAAAAGCTATCTGTAAATTTTGATTGGATGTGTTTGGGGAACTGGTTGGTGTGAGAGGGGTGTTAGCATCCTCCAATAACTTTTGACTATTAAAAAGGGCACAAGCCCTTCTAATTTCCAATCAAATGAGCCCTTTTGAAGTTTCTACACCATCACTATCTATAAAAAACCTTATATGCCCCTAGGTCATAACTTACAACCCTTGTCCCGAGGGTTTTGAGGGGGTTATCATCCTCAAAGACCTAATTTCTAAGACTTTTAACTACGTTAAACAAAACGGCTATCTTAAAATTTTTATTGGATGGGTTTAGTGAAAAGATGGGCGTGAAAGGGGGGTTAGTTGCCTTCCAATCACTTTCGAATATTAAAAATGGCACTAGCCCTTTGAATTTCCAATCGAATGAGCCCTTTCTAAGTTTATACGACAAAGCTTTCAATAAGGCCTTATATAACCCCAGGGCATAACTTAGAACCCTTACCCTGATGGCTGTGGGGGGAATGTCATCCTCAAAGATATAATTTCTGGACCTTTCAACTACTTTGAACAAAATGGCTATCTCAAAATTTTGATTGGATGTGTTTGGATAAATGGTGGGCGTGGTTGGGGTGTTAGTTGCCTTCCAATCACTTTCGACTGTTAAAAAAGGCACTAGCCATTTCAATTTCCAATCAAATAAGCCCTTTTTGAAGTTTCTACGACAACACTTTCTATAAAACACCTTATATGCCCCGAGGGCATAACTTACAGCCCTTGCACTGAGGAATGTGGGAGGCGGGTTGTTATTCTCAAAGACCTAATTTCCAGAACATTCAACTACGTTGAACAAATGGCCATCTCAAATTTTGATTGGATATGTCTGGGGAAAAGTTGGGCGTGAGAGGGAGGTTAGTTGCCCTCCAATCACTTTCGACTATTAAAAAGGGCACTAGCCCTTTGAATTTCTAATCGAACGCGCCTTTTTTGAAGTTTCTACGAGAACGGCCTCTATAAAAACCTTCTATGCCCTCAAGACATAACTTACAACCTTTCCTGAGGGTTGTGGTGGATTGTCCTCCTCAAAAACATAATTTCTATCAGGAAATCAAATACGCTGAACAAAATGGCAATCTCAAAATTTTGACTGGATGTGTTTGGGGAAATGGTGGGCGTGAAAGGTGTGTTAGTTGCCCTCCAATCACTTTCTACTATTAAAAAGGGCACAAGCCGTTCTAATTTCTAATCGAATTAGCCCTTTTCGAAGTTTCTACGACATTTCCTGCGATACAAAGTGCCCTGGCATGGCAAAAAAATAAAATAAATAATGTATTTTGCCAACATCGTCCTTTGCTTAGACAGCGTTATTGTGCTGCCTATGAAAAGTATCAGGCCTGTCGCCCAACTGTGGCAGCGGGGATGGAGCCCAGGCCCTATATTGCCAAGTGGTGCATCAATCCACTGTGCTACCATAGGGTTCAAAATCATGACATAACTAGAATTTGAATCAGGTTTACCATGGTTACAGCGTGTGGTCGTAACCACTAGTTTATATAACAAACTCGATAAATTTTACTATAAAAATAATACTAGTAATTTTGGAAAAGAAGGAAGAGGAAATAAATATTAATACAGTCATGGTGCAGACAAACTTAACGAAGAAAAAATATCATTTGATCAATTTCCATATTAAGAAAAAGGAGACAAAGAATATCACTAGCTTTTATTGGACTGCAAAACCCTTCGCATTTCTAAATTTACTATTAATTTAGGTTATTAGTAATTTGGTAAATTTGATAATACCAGAAATTATACTAATAATTAAGGAAAAGAAAAAGAAATGAAAAAAAGGTAATATACAGTCATGTTCTGGGAGAACTTCAGTAGAGATGCCTTATTGACTCGTGACAGGACATAATTTATGCATGTTTTTATGGTTTTTGTCAGTGAGAATTTGAAAAACAGGAATTTTGTCACATTTTTGTATGGTTTTATGGACTTTCTCAGTGAGAATGAAAAAACAGGAAGTTTGTCACATTTATGTCTGTTTTTATGGATGTTTATGTGTGTTGATTATTTGACGGTTTTATGGATTTTGTCAGTGAGAAGGGAAAAACAGGAACTTTGTCACTTCCTTCTTGTTGTTGTTTTGGGCACGCGATAGAGTCATTAGGGAGAACACGTGGTTAATGGGGTCAGTGTTACTGCTGTTGTTTTGGGCACGCGATAGAGTCATAAGGGGGAACACCTGGTTAATGGGGTCAATGCTATTGTTGTTGTTTTGGGCACGCTCTCAGCGAATGCCAAGGTCAATGTTGTTGTTGTTTCCGAGCCAACTTTCTTTTCTGGTCAGTCTAGAGTTGGCAGTCAGAGTGAAAGGATTGAAAAATGAGTAAATTTGAGAAAGAGAGAATTAGATCAAACCTAGTGTTTATGGAAAAACATTTGATTTTGGATGATGATTTTCTTGAGTTATCTCTTCAACGCAGGATATTCTCTCAAGGAACACTTGACAATATAATGAAAACTGATTCTCCCCCATTGGACTATTGTATGAAACTTTTAAAATGTGACTCAAATGCTTATACTCAATTCATTGATATCTTGATCACGACACGTCAGAATGATATCGTGGATATACCTTCATTGCCAATGTAGATGGCTCCTCCTTCGAAAGAGGCAACGTCACAGAGTTACTCCTCTCCCCTTTCCTACACTTTGAATTTATCGAGCGAAGACGATCAGTTTCGTTTTAGCTGTGAGAGAGTTGACATCGGAAACCAAAATGTTCTATATATGCCCATTGTGCATGTACACTCTTGGTAGTTGGACTCAATGCGAGAATTGTACAATTATTGATGACTATAATGAAAAGTGTAAATTATGTAATCCTTGCAAATTACATAGAGGCTATGCAGTACAAATTAAAGGATGTAATTCATGTCTTGAGGAGGTGTGTGACTCTCATCCTAGAGGGCACCTATGCTCCAATTGTCACAATGATAAATGTGATCAGTGGGAGAATACTTACCCCGCTATGATTGGAAAGAATCCTAAACGTGATTTTAGTTTATTTCTACGAGATTGGTATCGTCGTGGATTTAAATTATTCTGGGAAGAGGAATCTGGTCTACGATTCAACTGTTGGGGTAACAAGACAATCTGGTTTCTACGTCATCGTTGTGATGACACCACCTACTATGACTATAAACCAAGCGATTTTTATTTGGCAGTTACCGAATGTGATTCACCACTTGAAAACACAGTATGTGATATTGCTTCAAATAGACAGATTCAAACTCGTGAATTTCATAATATGAATGCAAATAGTATCATTGACTATACAAAGAGATATGACAAGAGTGAAGTTACATTGTACTGCAGAAAATGTGATCCTGACTTTGCAGTCAATCAAGATCAATATATAGTGAATCCAAATGATTTACCAGCATTAGTGGTTCACGACAGTTACCTATACACCGATGAAGAAATCTAAAAGTGAAGATTTAAAGACATTGTTGTATATATACATTTTATTAATAAACAAATTCACAAACATTTTTTAAGCACTTTACTCTTAGGGCACTGAAATCAATATTAAATACACTTGTAAGTATATTTTCCACTAGAAAGTCGTTCAGACGTGGATTGTCACCATAAATATGGAGAAACTGCTTGTAAGTATAGCCACGACATCGGAACACAAAATATAGTAGCGCATGGAAGCCACAGCTTTTAGTCGTTAGATCCTGCACCCTTTTTCGATTTTGAATAATAGTTTTATTACTGCTCTCAATATAGTTGCTGATGTGAGGCGTGTAGAATGTATAGGGTAGGCCAAGAGGATCAAAAAATTCGATATTCCTCATTGTTTGATAGATGCACAGCCAATGACCCGTCAGCACAGTCGATGGACTGCTATTAACAATAATCAAGGTATTGTTCGCACTTTGAATTTTTCCAAGATAGTCTGAGGGTAGACAATAGGATTTGTACTGGGACATGTAGGGGTCCATATTAAATACACTGATTATTTGACTGGTGTTCATGGCGCCAAGTCTAGTAGAACACTGCCTTCGGGAGTGATTTCCCAATAGGTTTCATATTGATTTAGTGAGATTAGGGCAATACTCTCAGCCAATGGGTTGGCAAATGTACACTCTAAACGCACAGTCCCCGTACGTACTATGCTCATATCCTGTGTGCCAGACAAATCCAATACAATGATACCATGTGTTTTAGCAAACATATCTTCGGTTATACCATTTTCAAATAGTTGCGAATCATGATCTAGGGTTTGCATGGTCAACTCATACAATGTTCTATAGGATTTATCAAAAGATAGATTGTAGAGTGGGATACCATTTACTTTGCACACAAGAGATGAAAGTCCAAACATCTCGAATTTATTTGGGCATTCAGTCCATGATCCTATTGCACTGGCGCCCTTTACAAATGCCAAAGCCAATTTCGAGGGGATTTCACCATTGATAAAGGATGAATCGGTGAAGGTGCGTGACCCCATTGCAATATGACGCTGATTGGTGATTGTATGAGGAACAAGTAGTTTAATATTATTTCCATTGGCTCTCAGTTTTTCCACGGCCAAAGCAACAGAACTCATAACCTGCTGTTTGCGTACATGAAGTATTGCAAGGGTGAGGGAGAGGCTTACATCGGGATTGGCGGCAAGTTCTTTTCTCAATATGAAATTGGATGGAGCAAGCGTCAATTTTATATCCACTTTAACATTGGTTGGTAGCCATTGGGGTATATTAAATATTTCATGATATATTTTTCCAACTAGATGTAATTCACTAGTTGTAGCATTTTTAAGTGCATCTGTACTATCAGTATTAGTAATATATTCATATCCATTGGAGGCACCTCTCAATTCCTTGTATGACTTGGGTGTCATCAGCATGAATTGGATATAGCTAGCATAGTTTGAGAGATTGTTGCTTGTGCTCACCAGCGTGCCATTGATGTAGACGCTAATTTGACGAAATAAATTATGTAGTATACAATTTTCATAGGATATCCCATCAGCTCGAACTGGCATTGTATTATCGGATTTCCGGACCTTCATTTGTAAATCTATAAATGTGGACGATAAATCTATGAAGTAGTCTTCATTGGAATAAATTTGAAAGTGGAATATTATCGGAGAGGGGTTGTAGTGGATAAAATTGTTCATAGTATCCATGCTTGACACTCACATCAACATTTTCGGCATTGAATAGATTCAATGAGGCGGTGATTGAAGGTTGAGAATCCTTATGTGGTAGGTAGGACATCTTAAGAGAAGAAATCAAGTTTCGATCTAACAATTTTCTTCCTGGGGCTTCTGGTTACACTACGTATCGGCTTTTTCCTTCTTTTCTTTGACAAAAGGGATGTCCTTCGCTTCCCGCCTGAGTAGAGACTGATGAGTGATGCATTGTTTCTTAACCTTTTTAAACCTTTGCCATTTTGCTTTAATTTCTCGCCAAGGGTTCGCGCACTGGACCTAAGATTTTCCGAAGCACTTTTTTTAAAATCCTTGCCAGAGCCCCAATCGTATAGTGTAGAGGATGCAAAATCTGTCGCAGCCGGTACAAGATATTTTCTAGCCAGTGGTAGTGAAGAGCGAAACAGCTTAGCAAACCAGCTACCAAGACCATAGCCAGACATTGACGAGCGACCCTTGTAATAGTCCATTCCATTGCCCTGTTGTCTTGGGCCAAGAGTATTAACATAGCAGTCAATATCAGGACAAGTGAATACCACTTTTCTATTAGACATCTTGCTGTTGAACGATGGGTCGAAAATGACATGTAATCACAGCCAAACCTTTTGAAATTGCTATTGGATCACCCAATTCAGTTCTTAATGTTAACTGACAGAGTTCCAAATAGGAAGTGTTTACTGGAATATACTGAAGATGCTTTATATTGTAGTGATGAATATGTTCTTGATTGGTTTTTCGTTCAAGAACTCGTAGGAGGGGAACATTTGAATTACCGACTCTCGATGTTTCCACAAATGAAGCATAGAGAAATATACAAGTGTCTGTGGAGAAGGCAGGCGGGTAGTCAGCAAAAATGAAATTAGTGTTTCCGGCACTTTTACCATTGATTATATTGAGCTTAAAGCCAAGAACATCCCTTAGGTTATCATTGAGAATAATCTTTTCACTGGCAATAGGTGAACTAATGTAGATCTTGCCCTCCTCCTTTGAATAGTTGAAATGAAAAGCTCCTTTTTTACGAGCGGAAATTCTTTTATTAATAGTACGACATAAATCATTCATACAGGTGAGTTCCTCGTAGGGTAATTCAATATATGGATAATCCAACCAATTGATTCTTTGAATTTGTTCTTGATCACCTGGTGGTGGTGGCCAATCATATGGTCTAATTTTTATTTCATATTTACGATCCTTTCTCAGGATGTCATAGGTATTTTTGAGAATACAGTCGACAAGAGCCACTTCATACTTTCCGTCGAATTTGATGGTGGGGGAGAGTTTTGTCCAAAAATCACTTGTTTTATTCAAGTCATTGTAGAGAGGATCAGAAACATTGGACATGAAAGTCACATAGAAATCATAGGGCATTGTTAATATCTTCAGCACTGACCCAAGAATCAAAATCCGAGTTGTATCCTAGCCAGCGAACAAGCAACTGTTTCTTGCCCTTACGAGTACGACTCTTTAATATCTTTTCAATTTGATAAATTTCACTAGTGTTTCTAACTTTTTGCAGTTCATATTCATAAAACCACCGAGAATCTCATCATCTTTGGTATCTCGTAGTCGATAAGTTATGGGTATGGTGTCTAGGATTTTGGACACTTTAAAAAGTTCGGTGCTCCATAAATAATTCCCCTTTTCAAAAATATTGGTGGTTCTATTAATTCGAACAGTATCACCAACATTGAATTTCTTCTTCTTTTTCTTCTCATTGCCATTGGAGCATTGTTTAAGAAAAGCATCAAATGTATTCTCACTGTAGTGAACATTCCGAGGGCTTGAGTTGGACAGAGATCGATGTGGTCGATGGTTGTATATCTGCATGATTTTATCTAAATCGTGAATAAAAGCAGATGTATTTTTCAGTGTACAATATCTTGAAATTAATAGACGAATCGTTCTTATTAATCGTTCGGCCAATGCAGCCTTTATCGGACTGTGACTATGATAGAGTGTCGTATTATATTTCAAAAGAACCTTTTGCACATGTGGGTTAACAAATTCACTGCCACGATCTGATTGAATTTTTCTATAGGAATCCTGTTCAAGAATACTTTCAATGGCCCGAGCAACTTCAACACCTCTCTTTGATCGCAGCGGAATGGCATAGGCATAGCGACTAAAATACTGATTGCCACTAGAATATATTTGTAGGGTGTATTGTGACGCCGTTGAACTGCGTCTAAAGTTAAAAGATCCATTTGCATTATATGCAGAGGGAAAAAGGCTTTAGTTTGACGATATTGTTTACTGCGAAGTCTATGATCCCGATGTAGTGTGTAACTTGGTTCATTTTCTAGATACTCTTTTGCATTTTTCAATGTGGTGCCGGAGACAGCTCTAGAAAGCGTTTTGGGAGAACTTAAACTTCCCGCTTCACCAACATTTTCATAGACACCTTTCAAAACTTCATCCATTTTGAACGTAAACACGTAGTGTAATGTCCACTCCCCTTTTGCACACTGGAGGGCGAATCAATTCGTCTTCGCTTTTGACTAGCAGCCACAGGTGTTGTAAAATCAGTGGTGCTAGTATCTTCAAATATTGAATCTTCTTCTTTTTTAAATGGTGTTGTTGGAGGACTATATTCTCTTAGTTTCTTTAGAATTTGCTTACTGCCAATAAGACTTTTGGGAAAGTTTGATACACTTAGAAAGGTGTATAGATTATCGTCAAAGGATAAGAGTCCTTTACGATTCGTCACCATATCACAAATTAAATCAACTAGATTATAACTTTTTCCCCGAATTATAATTCGTTTCCCTGTGCTGTCGACTTGAACTTGATCACCAGATTCCAACACGAGATAAGATAATACTCTTTTACTCTGTTCTCGATAGGACAGTGGCAATAGGTTTCCAATTTTCAATACAATCGAATTCAATTCCTTCTCCTTCGATTGTGCAGAATCTTGAGATGTTTCTTGTTTAGAGGGATCGGTGACGGCGGGTCTCTCACGATAAGGTCTATGTTTGTCCATACGTCGCAATGCATCTTGAAGTAAAAGCAGTTTTTTATCATCGGCAATATTCTCATCATTAATGAATTTACTCAGATTGTCTTCAAAATGTTCGACGGGCGAGAGGACAAGTTCTATTAGAGTCAATTTATAGGGTTTAGCCATTCTCTCTCTAGAGAAAACTGTTTACAAGTCCTGCAATTATTGGCAGTAAAAGTGTGAAAAAGCTACCGCCTGCTTGAAGGAGCCGTTTTCTTTTAAATTTGTTTCCCTTGTTTTTACAAGCCAAGGCACGTACAGTGGAACGATGTTGCTTTGTCTGTTGTCTAACACCTTCTGGCAGTTGAACATTGCCCTCAGTTAAATTTAAACAAAGTTCAGATATTAGATTAATGAAATCATTGTCGACACCATGTTTAAGTATAGCCTTCCTAAGCGGAGGTTTTGAAGTTCCTAGAACGGAAAACAGATGCCGTTGTTCGTGTAGTTTCTTCAGTGTCATGATAGCGACTAATAGCCTTTTCTACTATTCACTGGAAGATATACTGTAATTTCATTGTCGAAAATGTCGGTGACTACACGAAGATCCTCGGGCGTGCTCTGATTAAGATCCAATAAAATGTAACCGTAGGGCTTGCTAGTCGCCTGAGTGTACGCTGACAACAGAAATTTAGGGGCGCCGGGGTATATTTGTTTATTGAGAGTTATGAGTGAGCTAGAATCACGAACGACTCGATAGATAATATAGATAGTGCAATTCAAAGCAAGGGTTCGCATACATTTGCTCTGATGAAAGAGATTGTGTAGAACCAGGGTTATGGAAATGTGTTCATGGTGAGATCGGACAGTGAACAATTGTAGCATTTCCTGTGAGAATTGTTCAATAGATTCAGCCAAATCATCAATAATCAACCACGAGTTCGGTTCAATACTATTGAAAACATCAAGTCCTCTTATGAATTGTATTGGTATGGTTGTGGCAATAGCTTTTATTTTATCATAGGACTCTTGCCAAATACTATAGCAATAGTAGATTTTTTTCGGTTTTTCCAAAAACATTTTATCGCAATTTTGAATTATTCTAGCTAAAAGTGTTGTTTTCCCCGACATTGAGGGTCCACACAGAAATGATCTGAAGGGCGTTTTAAATTGATACATGTTGTTGACAACAGTCAGACTATGACTAACTGTAAATCATATGTGTCCAATGAATAAGTAGTAATTTTCCCATAGATCTATCTATTCAAGAACAACAAAAACAATATTTCATGGCAACATTTATTACAGCAAATATTTGTTCAACATGACACTTGGTCAACATGAAAACTCTATTTGTTCAACATGAACAATGATAACACTTTATAATAAACACTTTTCTGCACAACACTTTTGTACAACACTTTTCTGTACAACACTTTTCTGTACAACATCTTTGTACAACACTTTTCTATACAACACTTTTTGTACAATAAAATACATTTGGAACTAGCACAGTTGAACATTACAGTGAATTTAAAGGTAGGGCCCCCCACCCCCGGGAGCCGGCCGCGGGAAGGGTCCCCCACCCCCCGGGAGCCACGATGGAAAAACAATAGTTGTCGTCACTGCTACGGGTTAGTGGTGGTGGTTAGTGCTTGGGTTAGATTAGTTGGTTAGGTTAATTTATGAAAGGTTGAGTGGTGGTGGTTAGTGCCTGGGTTAGATTAGTTTATCCAGACCAAGTTGATTACGATAGTCTACGCATTCAACTCGGTCTGAAATACGATAGTGACCATGAGGCAGGACACTCACACCATTCTCGAGCACATAGACCTTGTCGGATATACACGACATTGCATTTTTTTCTACTCTCACAGTATAATTTCTATACTGTAGAGAGCGAATTGCAAGCACTTGTGCTCTTGGCACTAGGCTACTTTCTACACAGTCTCTGTACACGCTCATGTTAAAATTGCTCTTTACAAAGTGTGTAGGCACCCCTTTACATGTCTTCTTTTCATCCCCACTATGTGTTTCAACACAATAAACTTTGGGACCCGGGAACACCCCCCGGGATATCAAATCACTCCCCGTCTCTGATTTTAATTTTAATAGTTGGTTGGGGGCTTGACGTTTCACCAGCTCGGGGTAGAGGGATGGATTCCAGTTGGTGAAATCCATCCGCGAGCTGATGTGCACCCCATTTTGCAAATCACCCAATAAATCTTCAGTCCCATTTACCTTTAACAGCAGAGAATCTGTATCCCCATAGTAAACTTGAACCTCCCCCTCCCGTGGCCATTGCACCTTGCACACATTGTAAAAGAAGGACAACATGAGCTTTTTTGAAATTTCTAGTACTGAACTACCTCCTGCGATATTCTTGTTCAGTACTACATTTCGCTTTTTCCTGTGTAGAAGAACCATGCCGGCCTCTATGCTCGTGAATGATGTAAAATTGGGGTCGGCAATAATTCGTGCACACTCTAGAGGGTCAGTCACGACGTCGCAGCGAGATCTGTTACGTACGCTTTCACACATTTTGCCAAACGCTGAATTTAGAATGAGCTTGTACAATTCCTTCTCTACCTTTGAATTTGCCCTAGAACGTTTATCGACAAAAGTATCGATAAACGTTTTCAAATAAGGTTTCTGATTGAACTGCAGGACCCTATGTATTTTGGTGATTTTGAAGCCATTGTTCACCATCCAGTGCAAAAGCACATGGTGAACAACGATATTCTCTTTAGGGTCCAAATCAGCAATCAGTTTCTGTTTAGAGGGGGTCCAATGCATCCCCATATCCTCAACCAATGATCGATTGTAGGGGCTCAGTGAGTCCCTGGTCACTGGTCGATTGATACAGGGAAAAACAAAATCTTTGACTGAGTCGTGAAGGGCCAGCGGAATGTGACCGTCAATTTCAAAGAACCATCCTTGTGGCCCGTTGTCCTCGACGGTGTTAATGTCAGGGAACTCACAAGGATTCTCAAGCCATTGATAGTTCCCACACGGCAAAGAGTAGTGGGACATTGCCGAGGGGTACAACGAGTTCATGTCCAAGAACACTGCATTTGACTTTACACCGGTGCTTTGTCCCCTCGGATCGGTTGATAAGACGCGGTCCCCGTGAAAAACATACCCTCCCCGCATTGAACGCTCTACAAAAAGGTGTTGATCTACATCGGTGATTAGGCCTATTTCCTCCCTGCTAGTTTTTAAAATTAAATCCATTACTAAATGTGGTGTAGAAAAATAATATCCTATATCTAACCCGAACTCTGAATAGATTTGGTCTGTATTCTTACAGACTATATCCAACAGAGTTAGAACGTCACTGGCCAAGTACAGTCTACAATAATCCCACCCATTTTTACAATCCCCCTTAGCCCACACCTTCTTGGCAAACTCATACTCCTCGACTGTGCATTCACTGTTGGTCAGTGAATTGTGAAAAGCTTCAATTGGAGGTAGTTTCTCCTCGCTTAAGCGAGCGCCAGAACAGTAATAATCATATGCATATACACCTTTGCTGGTTAATAAGTCATACATTTCACTGTCTGGAAAGTGCTGTTTAAGCAAGGGAAAGCTATCAAAATCGTCGCTTTTCTGCACTTGAATTAGTTGACTTAAGGATTTGGGGAAAAAACTAAAAGAATCTAAAAACCTAATTTTATTCCAGCACGTACGCTCATTATCCACTACCTGCCATTTCAGCTCGAGAAGCAATAACTTCTCGGCCGATTTGGGAATAATGTTGTAGATAAATGAATTATTCACCCATGGACTATCTACTCCCCCTCCCTCCCTATGCATACGTGCCAGTGCCGGTAAAATAAATTTTAAGTCATAGTTAGAGTTATGAATAAAAACTGGGATAAAAAACTGTTGGCTAACATTTAAATTACACGATTGATGCGCAACCCCCCTAAAATTACTACCCCCAGATGATATTTCCTGCCACAAGTGATCGTGGTCTCTGACTTTCCTCCTCCCCCCTCTTTTCCCTTTAGTCCCCTTATCCTCCTCTACAAACTCCCCCTTACAAACCCAACATATTTTTTGATTTTTAATCGCGAGACGATCCTCTGCGGACAACACCATTGGATAATGCGTATTTCTTAAACGAGAAATAGCACCATTAGCCGTGCCAATCAGTTTAGTCAATGCCTTGACCATGCACTCGGGCCCCTCATCCAATTTTCTACTATTTCTAACAACCGCATGGTGTTAGAATTGTCTCTTTGCGCGTGGGCATAGGACACTGCAATGGCCTGATGTTCTTTGACTCGGTTTGGAAATTGGGGGTCATTCACCTCCACCAGCTTAGCTTCACAGTCCAAAGATATTTTGTTGCATTGGAGGAGGGTGTTTTGGAAATTTTTAAAGCGTAGAATGGCCCTATCCCCTGAAACCGTTTCCACTGTCTGATAGCCATGCCGTCTACAATGTCTCATATGATTTCGCAGCTTTAGTTCACTACGGAATCGAGACAGACATGTTGGACAGTAGAAACATTCTCCCCTACGCTTACCCTCCCCCAGAACTCTACTAATGTCAGTGATAGGGTTAAAATGACCGATTGCGTTCGGTTGACTAGGCGGTGTGTATAATAACCAAACCCAGTGTTTAACCAAATCAACTGACGGGCCCCTTACGGGGAATACCACCCCCTTCTTTTTTGAACGAGTCCCATCTTTAAATTCTGTTTCGTATTGTACCACAGTAACGCCAATATTTAAATGAGCATTAGCCCTTTCAAACATGTCAATGGATCTTAGCGTTACTGGGTATTTTCCTTCTAAACAAGAAAAATCTACAGCTGGGAAATCGGACCCGTCCTTCCCATGTACAGCCCAGTGATCTAAATTCTTCTTGGTTGCGTCACGTGCTAGAGGCTTGTATGCTGATATGAGGAAAGCATACTTGAAACACTTTTGATCTGTTTCAAAACAGATCCGCTGGACACCTTTACAACCCTCTAGATCTGGATTATAATTTAAAACTATATCCCTTTCCCCACCCCCTCTTAAAATAAAATCTTTCTTAAATTTACATATATTTACACTTAAATTTTCAATAAATAAAACTACAGACCCACTCCCATTTTCGTTATAGTTCTCGAGATGCGCAATAATTTGTCCTACCCACTCACTAAAAACACCCTCAAAATTTTCTAAATTTGGATAAATTATGCGCATCTCGGAATGTATAAAATGATAGTAAACCTCACTTTTCCCCTCATTCAAATAAAAAACCTTTAAAACAATGGAGACCTTAATTGAATCCCTACCCCCCCACAATTGAATTTGTTTCTCCAGAAGTGCACGAATTTTTTCTACATAGGCATGCACAATCTCTACAGGGTCATAAACAAAATTTCCCCCCATTAGTGTATTAAAAGGATCACCAAACGTGGCAGTGAAAACAACTATATTATTTAACATTGTATTCGATAGCTGAAATTCAGGGAAAGATGTACCCCCTCCCCCTAGTTGTTCAACAATATTTGGACTCTGTTCCACTTCAGTTGTTTGAAGTGGAAGTAGGTAATCAGTGGGGGATAGAGGAGGGTTCCCAGTGAAATCATCTAAAATTTGCAGTGTGTTCGGGCTCAAGTCTACCAGTTCAACTGTACTAGCTTCTACATTAAAAAAATCATCTAAAAACTTATCAATATTAGCTGGTACTTCAATGATATCGTCCCATAGTGAATTGTCTTGAAAGTCCAGTGGCGGTGTTAGAATTGATTCTTCCTCTTCTTCACTGGACGGCGAATATGGGACCAATGCTCGTCCGATCTATAAATGAAAAATAGCTTATTTTCAAAGTGTTCAAATCACCCCTACTGTTAAAATTTGGATTATTATTGCTTAATAACATTTGGTTAATTCAACTGAAAGAAAATCCAACTTAATATAAGATATTTACAATCTAAAATGCCGCTTTACACGGAAGGCTGCAATTTGTTCGTTTATTTTCAAAGTATTCAAATTTTTTTTTTTTCGCGGCACTTTCCCGCAGCGCTTCTCGCAGCGCTTCCCGTGGCGTTTCCCTGGCCCGTGGCACATCCCTGTGACGCTTCCCTGGCCCGTGGCACATCCCTGTGGCGCTTCTCGAGCCCGTGGTGCTTCCCTGACCCGTGGCGCTTCTTGGGCCCACAGCGCTTCCCCCGGCACTTCCCCAGCGCCTCCCAGGCCCCGTCACATGCCTCCCTGCCCCCCTTTACACAATGCCCGTCAAAAACCATATTGTTAGACTGCATAAGTCCAAGTTTCTCTCTAATTCCGTTCTACAGGTTCGGTGAACACATGAGTTGTAAATTATGGAGGTTAGATGAACGAGTTTGAACTTCAAAATGTTGAGAATTGTTAAGTCACTTTCCCCATACACTTCTTATGCATTAAACCACTATGTTTTGACATAAAGCACCCCGCGCGAGGTTATAAATAATTTTGGCATCTCCTTTCCCTGTTTTACATTAGCGGTTTTTAGTCAATCAAGGTTTCAATGGCCTTTGCATAATTCTGTGTTTTCTGAAATAGCGGAGAACAAATTGTCTGCAAAATTAATATTTTAGGACATTGGAGTTCTTTTATTCTATGTAAGAGCGAAACATGGCACAATAGAAATATTCAGTGTAAATTAGAACGACAATATGTGTCAGATGGGATAATCTCTCTCAAAATTATGTGAAAAAGAGCATTCACGGAGTTTCAAAGGTACCTAAAAATAGATGTGATAGCAATAGAGAAAAATAGCAAAGATTAGAAAAAATAGCATTTTGAGTTTCAATGGTATCTAAACTATATGTGAAGCGATAGCAAAGATTAGAAAAGAGTGGTTTCTTTGCAAAAAATTATATTTAGATATGTAATAGTGGTTAATATCTCGCAGAGATAAGTTTATATTGGGATTGAAAAGGACTAAAACATTGGAGGAAATAGATAGGTATGAAAAAATGCTTACATTTGCATAATCCGTCTGGGCTTGGGTGCCCGAAGGACCAGGTAGTGCATGTTGGATGGTAACCTCATGATTTTGTGCAGCTGGGCCAGCAATATCATATGGCTTTGCAGCCGGGGCAGCTATTAGAGGACCAGGTAGTGCATGTTGGAGGGCGAAGGGACTGGTGACGTTAATTTCTTTCGCAGCCGGGCCAGCAATATCATATGGCTGTGCAGCCGCCGGGCCAGCGATATCATATGGCTGTGCAGCCGAGGCTGCAACTTGACGAGGCAGCATTGAGGCTTGATTAAGAGGGGCTGGTACAGACGGCTGCACTTGGGCAGGCAGCGTGAAGCTAGAGGGTTTTGGCCAGCGACCATACTGTACGACAGTAGCCTTCACAGGGGGCGCATTATTAGCCCTTGCTCTCTTGGTGGGTGGCGGTGACAAGCATTCTTCGCTATTTGCGCTACCTGTAGCTCTCTTCGATGTAGGGACCGCAAATTCTTCATGATTTGCCTTAAAGAAGAGAAAAAAATTAGTATCAAATAATTTTCCCCTTTTTACAGAAAGAAAGTTATTAACCATAATTTTGTTTAGACAAAGCATTTTATCTCATTTTAGTAAAGCAAAAAAAAACCATATCCCCCCCCCTAAATTTAGGAAAATTAACCCACCCTAAGTCTACCCTCTCATTGAGTTAATCATGCGTTTTATTCAAGCGAAAGGCATATCTTACTACCTTTTATTCAAATGTTATAGCCTAAATCACTAAATGATGAAGAAGCAATTATCTTTTCTATTTCTAATAAAAGTGCTAACCCCCTCCCCCAACAAAAATCCTGGATTCACGCCCAGGAATATAAAGGAAACTTTATTGAAAGCTTGAAAAAAATAAAAGCATGCCTAGAGACACAATGCATATATTTACACATTAGTTTTCTTGTCAATGGGTGTACATGTCTACACACCGAATCCCCCCTTACTTTTAATGTGAAGAAATAGTTTGTTTTTACTTTACACTGATGGCGGTAGAATTGAAGGCATTGCCCCCTTCCTTTTACGTAAGGCACTTTACAGCGAAGCTGTTAGAAGCGATGTATTGTCCCCTCCCCCCCCTCTTCACATAATGTTCTAAATATATTGTTAGACTTAATTTGAAAATAATCTGTTTCTCTACTTCCATACAGGCTACGAATCCACAATCTAATTTTGCTTAAAATCGTTTTAATTTGACAACCAAAACAACCCTTTGCCTAGACTGATAGCGTGAACACACCGGAAAAGGGGTGATAAAGTAATTATATGCTTGCACGGAAATGTATTGTCAAAACCATTGCGGTTAATAACAATAGCGACGGATGTTACACAGAAAGACCAAATTTACCGATAAGATATTTCTATCGAAAAGGTATTTGACGGTAAAAGAATATATTTACGTTTTGCATTGAGTATGGTTTGTTGGGGGGGGGGATTTAGCTGGAAATATAGAGGGAAGGAATTTGTCGAAAAGGTATTTCTTTTTGCGAGAATTTGGGGTTGTAAGACAATGGGGGGGGGGGTTAGGTTTTGAGGGTAAAGGAATATATTCACGTTTTCTAGTGACTATAAAGATTGCATGGTTTGGGGGGGGGGGTTTGAGGGTAAAGGAATATATTTACGTTTTGCATTGAGTATGGTTTGTGGAGGGGGGGGGGAGGGGTTTGAGGGTATAGGAATATATTCACGTTTTAGCTGATTATACTGGAGGGTGTCCAACGAAAATAAATGGTGGAATTTGTCGAAAAGGTATTTCTTTTTGCGAGAATTATACTTGTAAAACAGTGTGGGGGGGGGTTAGGTTTTGAGGGTAAAGGAATATATTCACGTTTTGCATTGAGTATGCTTTGGGGGGGGGGGGTTTGAGGGTAAAGGAATATATTTACGTTTTGCATTGAGTATGGTTTGTGGAGGGGGGGGGGTTTAGGGTAAAGGAATATATTCACGTTTTGCATTGAGTATGGTTTGCGGAGGGGGGGGGTTTGAGGGTAAAGGAATATATTTACGTTTTGCATTGAGTATGGTTTGTGGAGGGGGGGGGGGTTTGAGGGTATAGGAATATATTTACGTTTTAGCTGAATATACTGGAGGGTGACCAAGGAAAATTCCTTTGAAAATAAAAATGCACTTACATTGCTAATTGCGGCTGCCAAGGCCTCAAGCTCATCAATTATGTCAACTGTTCTATCCATTGTGTCACAATACTTTCTGATAATTGAATCACATTGCATGCCCGTTATATACGAAATCTCAAGGTCAAATTGTTATGTAAACAAAGCCCTCTGATTGCCTGAGAATGGGGGATCTAACTGTTACCATGGAAACTCACAACATTTGGCTTGAACAACAATAACAAATACTGTTTCCCGGAAACTCATAACATCTGGCTTGAACAACAACAAGAAGGAAGTGACAAAGTTCCTGTTTTTCCATTCTCACTGACAAAATCCATAAAACCGTCAAATAATCAACACACATAAACATCCATAAAAACAGACATAAATGTGACAAACTTCCTGTTTTTTCATTCTCACTGAGAAAGTCCATAAAACCATACAAAAATGTGACAAAATTCCTGTTTTTTCAAATTCTCACTGACAAAAACCATAAAAACATGCATAAATTATGTCCTGTCACGAGTCAATAAGGCATCTCTACTAACTTCGCGATCGAAAATTTCTTTTGATTCACTTCCATAGAAAAAAGGGAAAAAAGAATATCACTATCTTTTATGAAACCAAAAACCTCCCTTCATTTCTAAACTTGTTGGTAATTTTGGTTACTGGTAACTTTATTATAACTGGTAACTGGTTACTGGTAACTTTTTTCTTTTTTTTTTCTTTTTTTTTCTTTTTAAGATAAGATACGATTTATTCTTCATTAGATACACATACAATATTACATGTTATTATTCCCCCAAAGGCTCATTGGCCTGTACAAAGGGGGAAGACAAATGAGTTGCTTACTCAGAGATGAAAAACAAAAGAAAATTTAAAATGATCACTTACTCACATACGTAAGAGCAAAAGGAGAAGAAAAGAAAATATAGATAAAATGAAAACTATAGAAAAAATAGAATAAATAAACTAAATCAATCAATTAGATTAAATAGACTAAAAAAACTTCTTTAAAAAAAAACATTTTTTAAACAAACCGAATGAGTGGCACCCTTGAGCTGATTCAGGCAACTTATTCCAAACAATATGACACGCCATTAGAGGATTAAAATCTGACCTTATGAAAGGAGTAAATGGAACTTGAACATAATTTGTCATATTACGAAGATTATAATTATTTTGATCAGAGGTAAAAGATAGCGGAACACTTAGGGGCCGGGGGAGGTCACCATGAAGCTGAGCAAAAGTAAAACATGCCCATGAAAGAATGTATAGTGACTCAAGATCAAGTAATGGTATAACTAATGAACGATTAGTTTCCTGAATGAGGTTTCTAGCTTTATTGTAAACCTTACAAAGTGGTTTTAACTGTGAAGAAAAAATTGACATCCACACAGTCGGACAGTAAGAAACGTAAGACTGGATCAAGCAGTGAAAAAATATTTTCAAAATTGATCCAGGAAAAGTATGTAACTGTATTAAAACTCTCCTATGAAAAGAATGTGAGCTAACTATTAAAAAAATTTGACATTCAGACACCTTACGACAGCAGAATTGATGAGAGTGTGTCCTTAGATTAATGATGGGCCGGTTCAAACCCTTCTATCGTAAGGAAATGTATATGTCAATGTCCATATGTTAATTTTTTTTTTTTTTTACGGTTCGAATAGAGCATGTGCACTGTATCTGTTCTGTTTTCAAAGTACCTGTTTCTGTTTTGTTCATGCAAAAAACAGAACGGAAATAGATGAACTGTTTTTGTTTTCCTGTTCTGTTTCTGTTTTCATAATAGCTATTTTGTCCTGTTTCAGTTTTTGTCTGACCCGTTTTTCTTCTGCTCCCGATTTTATTTTTGTGTACGAGAATGAAATATTCGGGAATATATACCACTACCACTACTAACAACTCACCGCAGCACCAAGCCGAGAATGAGATATTCGGGAATTTCAGACTTACAAAATAGTGTGTCAAATCGTAAAGAAGCGTGGTTATACGTTTCTATAGTAAATAAGCGTGGTTTTCTTCTTTCATTAATTTTCATAAGGCTATAAATGACGTTTTTAAAGGAAAAAATGCGTTTTTTCACATATGTTATTTATATTTAGGACTAAAAGAAAGGTCGTAAAATTGTTTGTTCCCCTCTACAACGAAATTAAAAATTTTATGCAAACGAGGTGCACACACACGAAGGGACGAACCCCCTCATATACGTAATCATTTCTGTTAGTTAATTTTTAATGTTGCTCCTTACTTTTAGTTGAAGAAACTTGTTTTTTTTTATTTAATTTCTGATCGTTATTTAAATAATGATGGGGAAACCGGCGCCACCTTCATGGAACATTCTCTTCCCCCATGAAAAATTCCTCCATGGAAGGATACTTCACGTAATCCCCTCCCCCAAACCATCACACCCCCAACAGGAAAAAATTCCCCCATAAAAAGTCTGTAAACTTCCTAATAACCAATAGCCTACTATATGTAAACAGTGGGTAAAGTGCATAACTTGCAGCCCTTTCCTCATGGACTCTGGGGGATTAAGTCGTCCTTAGAGACATAGTTATTAGATTTTTGACTATGTTGAACAAAATGGCTGTGTCAAAATTTTTATCCGGTTACTTTGGGAAAAATGAGCGTAGGAGGGGGCCTAGTTGCCATATAATTTTTTTGTCACTTAATTGGCACTAGAACTGTTAATTTCCGTTTGAATGAGTCCTCTCGAGACATTTTGGGACCACTGGATCGATACGATCACCCCTGGAAGAAAAAAAAAAACACTTCCGTGATCTTTCTTCTGGCAATAAATACCAAATTCCACATTTTTGCAGATAGGTGCTGGAGACCTCTACAGTACGGTTTTCGGATACGCTGAATTTGGTGGTGAGATTTTCATTAAGATTCTACGATTGTTAGGGGCTGTTTCCTTCTTTTTTCGAAAAATAAGGCATATTTTCTCAGGCTCGTTACTTTTGATAGGTAAGACTGAGCTTGATAAAACTTAAGAATTCAATTCTTTTGATGCATCTATTATTATCAAATTTCCGTTTCTTAGAGTTTTGGCTAGTACTGAGCCGGGTCGCTCCTTACTTACAGCTCGTTACCACGAATTCTAATCTAAACAGAAGATTTTTACCTTATTTTACATCACTATCACCATTAAGGTTACCCTAAAGAAGGTAAGCGCAATAGCATATAACGGTATTTCAGAAACCTCCCTAGTGGAGTGACTCTATAAGGTCAGCCAGAGTCGACCCAGCTCTAAATGGGTACCTGGGAAAACCTGGGAAAAGTAAGCAGGAAGGGTGTGCGAAAGCAAATGATGGCTGGCCCCCAACCCCCATTGCATTTCCTGGCTGGAGGGCCATGAAACGGAGATCAACACCGCCGGTAAGGACTGTAATCTTCCAATGCTGTATTGCTTACTCCTCTTACTGACATCGCAATACTATGAGGCTTTGGGCGAACATTTTCTCACCATGGGAAGGACAATTTTAAAAGTAAAAAGCTAACACATTAAAAATCTCTGCACAGAAGATATCTGCTACATATGGCCTTTTAGGAAGGTTCACACGTGCAGTTTTAGCTTAAGATGGATTCGGAGTGACAATTTTTGTTAATCATAAATAAACTTAGCAAACATGCAATGATGAATAATGCTTGTTTTCAAAGTGAAATAATGCACTGAAATGAAGCAAATGTACAGGTCTATTCTTGCTTTAGACTATGAGTGACTCCATAAAGTATACATAATTTTATTAAGTTTAATTTAATACATTTTGCACTAGCCACTTCAATTTTTTTTTCTTCTTATCAAACCTGTGAAATGAACGGCCGTTACTATTTGGCCAAGTCGTTCCTTACTTAAAGTTCGTTCCCATGAACCGCTTGATAATGGCTGCAATTTTTCCCCTGCTCCGTCACCCTCTCTGGGCCCAGATATAGCCCTAAGATACTGAAACAAAAATTTGTGAAATATATTTGCTTGCATTAATTTTTGCACAAATTTATCATCAATAATTGGTTCTTAATACAATTTTTACATAAAAATAATAAACAAAAATTTTGTATCATGTTTGTGCCGTGGTCAGGCATAATTTGGATGCCATCCACAAGTCTTACTTTTATTTGGGCGCTAATTGGTTTGGGTATTAAAATTTTGTATTATTTGAGAAGATTTCAATTTCTGCTTAAAACTTTGATTTTTACATTATACAAAAGTGGAATACTTAAACTATTCATTTTTAAATGTTTAATGTAAAAAAATAGTTTTAATATTGTAATTACGTCACAAAATCTTCAACCCCCTTCCCTATCTTTGTCCAGATATGGTTCTAAGCTATTCACAATATATCGTCATTTTTAGTAATTTTCATCACTTCTGGCAGTTATTTCTCTTTAAGCATTGGTTCAGTGCCAGTTAGGAAAAACGTAATAAATAAAAAGGAAAACCCAGCAAAGTTTGAATATCACCTAGGGATATCATCATGAACTGGAGGAGCAGAGTAGTGCTGAGACAACATTGAAACGCTGCGCCAGAGGTTATTATAGGTTTCGAAAGAGGGCTGAATGCGGATCTAAATTGTATCTTTCTTTTTCACCATAAGGGTCACTGTTACGTCGAAATATTAGCGGTATAGGTCTAGATTAGGGGCTATTCAGAAGGAAGCATGTTAAGAAAACAACTCTTACTTCATAACATGCAAAATAATTGCAGCTAACACATTTTGCATGCAGCTCCGCTATACTTTATCCCCTCCCCCCTAATGTGCATATATATAGCCGAAATTAGATACTTCCCATATATTATCCCAATGCGTCTCTCTTGTTTTAATCCGTGTACCAATAAAATGAATAAATTTTGACGAAACAAGAACCAGAAAAACAAATGTGACGGGTGGCAGAATACAATGGAAAATATAAAATTTGGGCTATATATTTGCACATTAGCGGGGTTGAGTAGGGTTAATTATAGCGGAGCTGCATTGCAAAATGTGCTAGCTACAATTATTCTGCATATTATGAAGTAAAAATTGTTTTCTTAATATGTTTCCTTATTAATACCATCATCTAGACCTTTACCATATAAGCTTTTTCAGGGCCAGATCGACTAAGTGCGGGGCCCGATTGAAATTTTTTTTGCAGGGCCAGTAGTAAGGGTTTATAAGATTGAAAACCTACAAAAAAACCTACATGAATATGCGTGTAGTTTAACCGGTACATTGGCTTACCACGGGTCAGTCACCTATTACTACGAACGGTACATGCCTTACCAGACGGGTTTCTGGGCTAATAAGCTTGAGACACGTTTGGTGGGTATAATCTGGTTTGGTGGGTATACTCTGGTTTGATGGGTATAGTCTGGTTTAGTTTTTCAAAGAGAGTGAGTATTTGACATTTTTGCAAAAAGGGATAAGGAATTCGCAAATTGAACACTATGAACGATATTAATTAATGTTTTGAATAATAGGAGTGTGAATGATTCTAATTAGTGATTGGATAATTTTTAACAAGAAATGACTGAAAAGTGTTTTGGATGAGATGGGATGATTGTGTACTGTATAATACACAAGTGATGGTTTGCACAGTGTTGTCAATTTAAATAGTTTAGAAATAAAAAAATTAACAAGAAATGGCTGAAAAGTGTTTTGAGGGAGTTGAGTTGAACTAGGGTTGATTTGCACGAGGGTTCAGTTACATGTGGATTCAGTTACACGGGGATTAGTTAAATGGGGTCGAGCTGCAAGAGGGTTCAGTTGCACGGAGGTTCAGTTGTACGGGGTTTCGGTTATACAGGGGTTCAGTTACATGGGGGGTTCAGTTGCACGGGGGTTTATTTAAATGAGGCTTGAGTTGCACGGGGGTTGAGTTGCACGAGGGTTCAGTTGCACGGGGGGTTCAGTTACATGCGGATTCAGCTACACGGGGATTGGTTAAATGCGGTTGAGCTGCATAGTCTCGTTGGAAAAAATTGGAGTTCATACTTAAACAGTTCTATTAAGAGCTATTGCTATGGAAAGGGCTCATTTTTGAATCAAAACTTTGCTTTTCCGACTGAAGATACACATTTGAATCAGAAAATGTGAAAATGTATACAATTGAAACAGAGAAGTGTGTTTTGACGATATTTTCTATATTTTCGTCTAAAAAATAGGAGTTCACGCTTAAAAAGTTCTATTAAGAGCTATTTTTATGGAAATGCTTTTACAATCGGAAATGTTCGATTAACATTTGCAAAAAGGGGTAATGGGATTTGCCAATTGGAGGAGAAGGGGTGATTGTGTACTGTATAATACACAAGTGATGTTTTGGAGAGTATTGTCAATTTAAAATAGTTTAGAAATAAAAAAAATTAACAAGAAATGACTGAAAAGTGTTTTGAGGGAGTTGAGTTGCACGAGGGTTGAGTTGCACGAGGGTTCAGTTAAGGGGGTACAGTTACACGGGGGTTTAGTTAAATGAGGGTCGAGTTGCACGAGGGTTCAGTAGCACGATGGTTCAGTAGAACGGTGGGGGTTCAGTTGTACGGGGTTTCGGTTATACAGGGGTTCAGTTACATGGGGGGTTCAGTTGCACGGGGGTTTAGTTAAATGGGGCTTGAGTTGCACGGGAGTTGAGTTGCACGAGGGTTCAGTTGCACGGGGGTTCAGTTACATGCGGATTCAGTTACACGGGGATTAGTTAAATGCGGTTGAGTTGCATAGTCTCGTTGGAAAAAATTGGAGTTCATACTTAAACAGTTCTATTAAGAGCTATTTTATGGAAATGCTTTTACAATCGAAAATGTTGATTAACATTTGCAAAAAGGGGGTAATGGGATTTGCGAATTGGAGGAGATGGGGTGATTGTGTACTGTATAATACACAAGTGATGTTTTGGAGAGTATTGTCAATTTAAAATAGTTTAGAAATAAAAAAAAATTAACAAGAAATGGCTGAAAAGTGTTTGAGGGAGATGGGTTGCATGGAGGGTTGAGTTGCACGAGGGTTCAGTTAAAGGGGGTACAGTTACACGGGGGTTTAGTTAAATAGGGTCGAGTTGCACGAGGGTTTAGTAGTACGAGGGTTCAGTAGCACGGGGGTTCAGTTGTACGGGGTTTCGGTTATACAGGGGTTCAGTTACATGGGGGTTTAGTTAAATGGGGCTTGACTTGCACGGGAGTTGAGTTACACGAGGGTTCAGTTGCACGGGGGTTCAGTTACATGCGGATTCAGTTACACGGGGGTGCCCACCTCACCTGTCCAGAGTCTCAGGCAAGTGACCCTAAATTTGAAAAAGTGGAAATTGGCACAGATTTTCTAAACTGAGCTGGAAAAAATTGGAGTTCACACGTAAGAAGATCCATTAAGAGTTATTTTTTGTGGAAAATGACTTATTTTTGAACCAAAACTATGCTTTTCTGACTGAAAATACACAATTGAATCAGACAAATGTATCTTGATCGTATTTTCTGTAATTTTGCTGCATAAAATGGATTTCACACTAAAAAGTTTCATTAAGAGCTATTTTTATGAAAATGGCTCATTTCGATCCAAAACCACGCTTTTCTGACTGAAGATCCAAGAAATGGGCTTTTGATCAAATTTTCTATAATTTCGACTGAAAAATAGGAGTTCACACTTAAAAAGTTCTATTAAGAGCTATGAATTGCTTTCGAAAACCCCAAATGAATTGGTTGAAAATAAAGTTTTAACAAGAAATGTCTGAAAAGTATTTTTTGGGTGGTTGGCGTGATGACAGAGTGGATGTCTTAGACTAGTTATAGTGCTGTACTCTGGCATGAATTGCTTTCGAAAACCCGGATAAATTAGTTGAAAATATAGTTTTAACAAGAAATGTCTGAAAAGTATTTTTTTGGGGGGAATCTGAGCTAATTAGGGTTTTTGACCATAAACTCTAGTTTTTTACAAGAAAATTATGGAAAATACAATTCTCTGGTTCAAATGTGAAACTTAAGTCCTTTTTAGGATCGAAAAAATAAACTATTTCTGTAAAATCTGAGCTAATAAGGGTTTTTGACCGTAAACTCTAGTTTTTTGCAAGAAAATTATGGAAAATACAATTCTCTGATTCAAATGTGAAACTTAAGTCCGTTTTTGGATCGAAAAAATAAACTATTTCCGTAAAATCTGAGCTAATAAGGGTTTTTGACCGTAAACTCTAGTTTTTTGTAAGAAAATTATGGAAAATACAATTCTCTGATTCATAGTTGAAACTTAAGTCCATTTTTGGATCGAAAAATAAAACTATTTCTGTAAAATCTGAGCTAATAAGGGTTTTTGACTGTAAGCTCTAGTTTGTTGTAAGAAAATTATGGAAAATACAATTCTCTGGTTCAAATGTGAAACTTAAGTCCCTTTTTGGATTGAAAAATAAAACTGTATTCGTAAAATCTGAACTAATAATTCAATATTTTTTTCATAAAAACAAACTTTTTTTTTAAAAAACTTCGAAATTTTTCAACTTTATTTATTTTTTTCTTTTTGTACGTATCTTAAAATGTCAAAGTATGCTTACGGTTCTAACAATTGTACTCTATGATTTCTCAGAGACACGATGCGGCTTTCCCACTGGTACTCTATGGCCGGTTATCGACACTACCTAGTTTATTGCATGCATTAAATCAGTATTTTTTACGCAGTGGAACGATAAACACATAAGTCATATCTTTAAAAAAAAGTGAAGATGGAACATTTTAATAAAGTGTGTTCACATGACAATGTTATTGTAGCATTGAATGCCAACAAGGAGAAGTATTTAAACTATGAAATAAGTACAAGTGGTAGCACTATTGGAAATGTATGCATGCATTGTCATGACAGTAAGGAATTAAATTTCTTTGGAATACCGAAAAGATTCCATTTTACAAATGGTCGATATGCGAGATTGAGATCTCCGGATATGATTGCACTCAAAGAGAATGCCAACATAAAGATAATCGTTGATGATAGAGGACAACTCCTTGCTACTGTTGCAGGTAACACACTACCTACTGATACATCCAATCGTCATCTTCTATGTATTAGCATTCAACGGAAGGCTAATAAAAGAAAGGCCTACTCTGCTACTAATATCGTAAACCATATCTTGTTTACGTGCCGAAACTGTTACCTGTGTAAAAATAATGTGTTAATAGACAGTGAAATTGCAAGAAAAATAAAAATGGCATTGTCAAAAAATATCACTACGGAATATAAAGATGAAACGATGAAGAACAAAGCACCAGCAAACATTACTGGCATTGATCAAACAGTCAATGAATCAAATAATAGCAAAGACGAAAAGCATATTGAGCCTGTTCATGAGACACCAGTAAAAATTGTGTATGATTCAAAATGGAATAATGATTATTCTACTGATTACGAACTAAGAGAAGACAATAACTACAATATCAAGAGAGAACATGGTGAACTATTTTATGGAACAGATTCAAAATGTCCAATGTTAATCATTGATATTAATAATGTATCATAATATATTTTTGTATTAATATTCTACATAGCATTATTTCATTCAAAATATTACCTTGTTATGTGTTCATTATTTTTTTTAGAGTAAGCTAGCATATCAAGCGTTTAGAATGTATATTAAAACATCGGAGATGTAAGAAAAGGGATTTGCGTATATCTATTGTCAGACACACTATTTCCGTAAAATCTGAGCTATTAAGGGTTTTTGACCGTAAAATCTAGTTTCTTGTAAGAAAATGATGGAAAATACAGTTCTCTGGTTCAAATGTGGAACTTAAGTCCATTTTTGGATCGAAAAATAAAACTATTTCCGTAAAATCTGAGCTAATAAGGCTTTTCGACTGGGATTCTACGATAGAGTGATTACACCACTTAATAATAGTGGTCAGGAACTGAGAAATGTCCAGGAGGAAGTCAGTGAAATTTGCAGCTTTTTCGGGGTTGAAGCACTCTATGTAAAGGGTAATGTACCTACAGATAAAGTCTTAATTCAAAAGTGTTACCCTAGGATTCCACTTTTCAATCTAGAAGAATTTAAGTGTCCTAAATTTGAAGGGGTTTATCATCGTCCTGAAGACGAGGTCAGGTTCTTCGCGCACTGGATACCTAAGGACATGCCTGATCGTGATAAATGCATAAGACATGGTAAAAACTATTCTATATCATGGGACCATCGTTTCTGGATGCTTAAGAGTGAACGTGTGTATGACTATGTGTCATAATATAATTTTGTATTAATATTCTACATAGCATTATTTCATTAAAAATATATTATGCATTACATTGTTATGTGTTCATTATTTTTAGAGTAAGCTAGCATATCAAAAGTTTAGAATGTCTATTAAAATATCGGAGATATGAGAAAAGGAATTTGCATACATCTATTGTCAGACACATGGTTTAACATTGACAAAATCTAGGTATCAGAATGAATAAATTCTTTATCAACATCCGTTGTTGGATATGTCATTATGTCATTATGAAAAAATTGTAAGTAAGTAGGAATTAGGTAAGTAAGTATCAAACTCTTTCTTGAATTCATCTCTTGGTTACACAATACAGAAATTTTATTATAGGAAATTATAAAAAAAAAATTGAAGAAACTCTCTATTAACATTCGTTATCGATTGAAGTCGCTTCCTAGACAGACAATACAGCAATTTCACAAAATCTAAGTATAAGATTGATTAAATCCAATATCAACATCCATTTCTCGGATACATCGGAAAAAGTTGACACAATCTAAGTACCGGAAAGAATAAATTCATTTTCAAAGTTTTTATCGGATACATCAGATAACAGTCATAAAATCCAAGTTCTATTCGTTTTGGCTTCATGTGTTGTTACGTTGAATTTAGATTAGACCGGTTTTTTTTCAATTTTGGCTTCATGTGTTGTTACGTTGAATTTAGATTAGACCGGTTTTTCTTTCTATAGTAGAGACTAGCGTATATTTTTAGAGTAGAAAAAAAAAATTCTGGTTAGTCTGAAGTTGATTGTCTGAAAAGTATTTTTTTGGGGCAGATACACGATTGGCTGAAACAAAAGCAGAACTTTTAAAATCACAACAACTGAAGATCAGTAAATAATTCCGTTGTTTTTTTTTGTTAAACACGATTGGCTGAAATAAAAGCGGAACTTTTAAAATCACAACAACTAAAGATCAGTAAATGATTCCTTTGTTGTTTTTTTTTGTTAAACACAATTGGTTGAAACAAAAGTAGAACTCTTAAATCACAACAACTGAAGGTCAGTAAATAATTCCATTGTTTTTTTTTGTATTTAGATTAGACCGGTTTTTCTTTCAATTTTGGCTTCATGTGTTGTTACGTTGAATTTAGATTAGACCGGTTTTTCTTTCTATAGTAGAGACTAGCGTATATTTTAGAGTAGAAAAAAAAATTCTGGTTAGTCTGAAGTTGATTGTCTGAAAAGTATTTTTTTGGGGCAGATACACGATTGTCTGAAACAAAAGCAGAACTTTTAAAATCACAACAACTGAAGATCAGTAAATAATTCCGTTGTTTTTTTTTTGTTAAACACGATTGGCTGAAATAAAAGCGGAACTTTTAAAATCACAACAACTAAAGATCAGTAAATGATTCCTTTGTTTTTTTTGTTAAACACAATTGGTTGAAACAAAAGCAGAACTCTTAAAATCACAACAACTGAAGGTCAGTAAATAATTCCATTGTTTTTTGTTTTTTTTGTTAAACACGATTGGTTGAAATAAAAGAGGAACTTTTAAAATCACAACAACTGAAGGTCAGTAAATAAAAAAAACCTAAAATAATGTCATGAAATCAACATGCAAAGTCGACATAGCTTTATTTCATTTTTTTAAGGTTTATTTAGACGAGGTTACGTGCGCGCACGCAACCTCGTCTAAATGAACCTTAACAAAATGAAATAAAGCTATGTCGACTTTGCATGTTGATTTCATGACATTATTTAGGTTTTATTTTATTTACTGACCTTCAGTTGTTGTGATTTTAAAAGTTCCTCTTTTATTTCAACCAATCGTGTTTAACAAAAAAAAACAAAAAAAAACAATGGAATTATTTACTGACCTTCAGTTGTTGTGATTTTAAGAGTTCTGCTTTTGTTTCAACCAATTGTGTTTAATAAAAAAAAAACAAAGGAATCATTTACTGATCTTTAGTTGTTGTGATTTTAAAAGTTCCGCTTTTCTTTCAGCCAATCGTGTTTAACAAAAAAAATACAACGGAATTATTTACTGATCTTCAGTTGTTGTGATTTTAAAAGTTCTGCTTTTGTTTCAGCCAATCGTGTATCTGCCACAAAAAAATACTTTTCAGACAATCAACTTCGGACTAACCAGAATTTTTTTTTTCTACTCTAAAATATACGCTAGTCTCTACTATAGAAAGAAAAACCGGTCTAATCTAAATTCAACGTAACAACACATGAAGCCAAAATTGAAAGAAAAACCGGTCTAATCTAAATACAAAAAAAAACAATGGAATTATTTACTGACCTTCAGTTGTTGTGATTTTAAGAGTTCTGCTTTTGTTTCAACCAATTGTGTTTAACAAAAAAAAAACAAAGGAATCATTTACTGATCTTTAGTTGTTGTGATTTTAAAAGTTCCGCTTTTATTTCAGCCAATCGTGTTTAACAAAAAAAAACGAATTATTTACTGATCTTAAGTTGTTGTGATTTTAAAAGTTCTGCTTTTGTTTCAGCCAATCGTGTATCTGCCCCAAAAAAATACTTTTCAGACAATCAACTTCAGACTAACCAGAATTTTTTTTCTACTTCAAAAATATACGCTAGTCTCTACTATAGAAAGAAAAACCGGTCTAATCTAAATTCAACGTAACAACACATGAAGCCAAAACGAATAGAAGTTGGATTTTATGACTGTTATCTGATGTATCCGATAAAAACTTTGAAAATGAATTTATTCTTTCCGGCACTTAGATTGTGTCAACTTTTTCCGATGTATCCGAGAAATGGATGTTGATATTGAATTTAATCACTCTTATACTTAGATTTTGTGAAATTGCTGTATTGTCTGTCTAGGAAGCGACTTCGATCGATAAAGAATGTTAATAGAGAGTTTCTTCAATTTTTTTTTATAATTTCCTATAATAAAATTTCTGTATTGTGTAACCAAGAGATGAATTCAAGAAAGAGTTTGTTACTTACTTACTTACTTACCTACTTCCTACTTACTTACAATTTTTTCATAATGACATAATGACATATCCAACAACGGATGTTGATAAAGAATTTATTCATTCTGATACCTAGATTTTGTCAATGTTACCCCATGTGTCTGACAATAGATGTGTGCAAATTCCTTTTCTCACATCTCCGATGTTTTAATAGACATTCTAAACTTTCGATATGCTAGCTTACTCTAAAAATAATGAACACATAACAATGTAATGCATAATATATTTTTAATGAAATAATGCTATGTAGAATATTAATACAAAATTATATTATTACACATAGTCATACACACGTTCACTCTTAAGCATCCAGAAACGATGGTCCCATGATATAGAATAGTTTTTACCATGTCTTATGCATTTATCACGATCAGGCATGTCCTTAGGTATCCAGTGCGCGAAGAACCTGACCTCGTCTTCAGGACGATGATAAACCCCTTCAAATTTAGGACACTTAAATTCTTCTAGATTGAAAAGTGGAATCCTAGGGTCACACTTTTGAATTAAGACTTTATCTGTAGGTACATTACCCTTTACATAGAGTGCTTCAACCCCGAAAAAGCTGCAAATTTCACTGACTTCCTCCTGGACATTTCTCAGTTCCTGACCACTATTATTAAGTGGTGTAATCACTCTATCGTAGAATCCCAGTCGAAAAAGCCTTATTAGCTCAGATTTTACGGAAATAGTTTTATTTTTCGATCCAAAAATAGACTTAAGTTCCACATTTGAACCAGAGAATTGTATTTTCCATAATTTTCTTACAAAAAACTAGAGTTTACGGTCAAAAACCCTTAATAGCTCAGATTTTACGGAAATAGTGTGTCTGACAATAGATGTACGCAAATTCCTTTTCTTACATCTCCGATGTTTTAATATACATTCTAAACGCTTGATATGCTAGCTTACTCTAAAAAAAAATAATGAACACATAACAATATAATATTTTGAATGAAATAATGATATGTAGAATATTAATACAAAAATATATTATGATACATTATTAATATCAATGATTAATTTTGGACATTTTGAATCTGTTCCACAAAATAGTTCACCATGTTCTCTCTTGATATTGTAGTTATTGTCTTCTCTTAGTTCGTAATCAGTAGAATAATCATTATTCCATTTTAAATCATACACAATTTTTACTGGTGTCTCATGAACAGGCTAAATATGCTTTTCGTCTTTGCTATTATTTGATTCATTGACTGTTTGATCAATGCCAGTAATGTTTGCTGATGCTTTGTTCTTCATCGTTTCATCTTTATATTCCGTAGTGATATTTTTTGACAATGCCATTTTTATTTTTCTTGCAATTTCACTGTCTATTAACACATTATTTTTACACAGGTAACAGTTTCGGCACGTAAACAAGATATTGTTTACGATATTAGTAGCAGAGTAGGTCTTTCTTTTATTAGCCTTCCGTTGAATGCTAATACCTAGAAGGTGACGATTGGATGTATCAGTAGGTAATGTGTTACCTGCAACAGTAGCAAGGAGTTGTCCTCTATCATCAACGATTATCTTTATGTTGGCATTCTCTTTGAGTGCAATCATCTCCGGAGATCTCAATCTCGCATATCCACCATTTGTAAAATGGAATCTTTTTGGTATTCCAAACAAATTTAATTCCTTACTGTCATGACAATGCATGCATACATTTCCAATAGTGCTACCACTTGTACTTGTTTCATAGTTTAAATACTTCTCCTTGTTGGCATTCAATGCTACAATAACACTGGCATGTGAACACACTTTATTAAAATGTTCCATCTTCACTTTTTTTTTAAAGATATGACTTATGTTTTTATCGTTCCACTGCGTAAAAAAATACTGATTTAATGCATGCAATAAACTAGGTAGTGTCGATAACCGGCCATAGAGTACCGGTGGGAAAGCCGCATCGTGTCTCTGAGAAATCATAGAGTACAATTGTTAGAACCGTAAGCATACTTTGACATTTTAAGATACGTACAAAAAGAAAAAATAAATAAAGTTGAAAAATTTCGAAGTTTTTAAAAAAAGTTTGTTTTTATGAAAAAAATATTGAATTATTAGTTCAGATTTTACGAATACAGTTTTATTTTTCAATCCAAAAAGGGACTTAAGTTTCACATTTGAACCAGAGAATTGTATTTTCCATAATTTTCTTACAACAAACTAGAGCTTACAGTCAAAAACCCTTATTAGCTCAGATTTTACAGAAATAGTTTTATTTTTCGATCCAAAAATGGACTTAAGTTTCACCTATGAATCAGAGAATTGTATTTTCCATAATTTTCTTACAAAAAACTATAGTTTACGGTCAAAAACCCTTATTAGCTCAGATTTTACGGAAATAGTTTATTTTTTCGATCCAAAAACGGACTTAAGTTTCACATTTGAATCAGAGAATTGTATTTTCCATAATTTTCTTGCAAAAAACTAGAGTTTAGGGTCAAAAACCCTTATTAGCTCAGATTTTACAGAAATAGTTTATTTTTTCGATCCTAAAAAGGACTTAACTTTCACATTTGAACCAGAGTTTTGTTTTTTCCATAATTTTCTTGTAAAAAACTAGAGTGTATGGTCCAAAACCCTAATTAGCTCAGATTCCCCCCCCCAAAAAAAATACTTTTCAGACATTTTTTGTTAAAACTATATTTTCAACTAATTCATCCGGGTTTTCGAAAGCAATTCATGCCAGAGTACAGCACTATAACTAGTCTAAGACATCCACTCTGTCATCACGCCAACCACCCAAAAAAATACTTTTCAGACATTTCTTGTTTAAAACTTTATTTTCAACTAATTCATTTGGGGTTTTCGAAAGCAATTCATAGCTCTTAATAGAACTTTTTAAGTGTGAACTCCTATTTTTCAGTCGAAATTATATAAAATTTGATCAAAAACCCATTTCTTGGATCTTCAGTCAGAAAAGCGTGGTTTTGGATCGAAATGAGCCATTTTCATAAAAATAGCTCTTAATGAAACTTTTTTAGTGTGAAATCCATTTTATGCAGCAAAATTACAGAAAATACGATCAAGATACATTTGTCTGATTCAATTGTGTATTTTCAGTCAGAAAAGCATAGTTTTGGTTCCAAAATGAGTCATTTTCCACAAAAAATAACTCTTAATGGATCTTCTTATGTGTGAACTCCAATTTTTTCCAGCTCAGTTTAGAAAATCTGTGCCAATTTCCGCTTTTTCAAATTTAGGGTCACTTGCCTGAGACTCTGGGCAGGTGAGGTGGGCACCCCCGTGTAACTGAATCCGCATGTAACTGAACCCCCGTGCAACTGAACCCTCGTGTAACTCAACTCCCGTGCAAGTCAAGCCCCATTTAACTAAACCCCCATGTAACTGAACCCCTGTATAACCGAAACCCCGTACAACTGAACCCCCGTGCTACTGAACCCTTGTACTACTAAACCCTCGTGCAACTCGACCCCATTTAACTAAACCCCCGTGTAACTGTACCCCCTTTAACTGAACCCTCGTGCAACTCAACCCTCCATGCAACCCATCTCCCTCAAAACACTTTTCAGCCATTTCTTGTTAAATTTTTTTATTTCTAAAACTATTTTAAATTGACAATACTCTCCAAAACATCACTTGTGTATTATACAGTACACAATCACCCCATCTCCTCCAATTCGCAAATCCCATTACCCCTTTTTTGCAAATGTTAATCAAACATTTCCGATTGTAAAAGCATTTCCATATAAATAGCTCTTAATAGAACTGTTTAAGTATGAACTCCAATTTTTTCCAACGAGACTATGCAACTCAACCGCATTTAACTAATCCCCGTGTAACTGAATCCGCATGTAACTGAACCCCCGTGCAACTGAACCCTCGTGCAACTCAAGCCCCATTTAACTAAACCCCCGTGCAACTGAACCCCCCATGTAACTGAACCCCTGTATAACCGAAACCCCGTACAACTGAACCTCCGTGCTACTGAACCCTTGTGCTACTGAACCCTCGTACAACTCGACCCTCATTTAGCTAAACCCCGTGTAACTGTACCCCCTTAACTGAACCCTCGTGCAACTCAACCCTCGTGCAACTCAACTCCCTCAAAACACTTTTCAGTCATTTCTTGTTAATTTTTTTTTATTTCTAAACTATTTTAAATTGACAATACTCTCCAAAACATCACTTGTGTATTATACAGTACACAATCACCCCATCTCCTCCAATTCGCAAATCCCATTACCCCTTTTTGCAAATGTTAATCGAACATTTCCGATTGTAAAAGCATTTCCATAAAAATAGCTCTTAACAGAACTTTTTAAGCGTGAACTCCTATTTTTCAGACGAAAATATAGAAAATATCGTCAAAACACACTTCTTTGTTTCAATTGTATACATTTTCACATTTTCTGATTCAAATGTGTATCTTCAGTCGGAAAAGCATAGTTTTGATTCAAAAATGAGCCATTTCCATAGCAATTGCTCTTAATAGAACTGTTTAAGTATGAACTCCAATTTTTTCCAACGAGACTATGCAGCTCAACCGCATTTAACTAATCCCCGTGTAGCTGAATCCGCATGTAACTGAACCCCCCGTGCAACTGAACCCTCGTGCAACTCAACCCCCGTGCAACTCAAGCCTCATTTAACTAAACCCCGTGCAACTGAACCCCCCATGTAACTGAACCCCTGTATAACCGAAACCCGTACAACTGAACCTCCGTGCTACTGAACCCTCGTGCAACTCGACCCCATTTAACTAATCCCCGTGTAACTGAATCCACATGTAACTGAACCCTCGTGCAAATCAACCCTAGTTCAACTCAACTCCCTCAAAACACTTTTCAGCCATTTCTTGTTAATTTTTTTTATTTCTAAACTATTTAAAATTGACAACACTGTGCAAACCATCACTTGTGTATTATACAGTACACAATCATCCCATCTCATTCAAAACACTTTTCAGTCATTTCTTGTTAATAATTATCCAATCACTAATTAGAATCATTCACACTCCTATTATTCAAAACATTAATTAATATCGTTCATAGTGTTCAATTTGCGAATTCCTTATCCCTTTTTGCAAAAATGTCAAATACTCACTCTCTTTGAAAAACTAAACCAGACTATACCCATCAAACCAGAGTATACCCACCAAACCAGATTATACCCACCAAACGTGTCTCAAGCTTATTAGCCCAGAAACCCGTCTGGTAAGGCATGTACCGTTCGTAGTAATAGGTGACTGACCCGTGGTAAACCAATGTACCGGTTAAACTACACGCATATTCATGTAGGTTTTTTTGTAGGTTTTCAATCTTATAAACCCTTACTACTGGCCCTGCAAAAAAAATTTCAATCGGGCCCCGCACTTAGTCGATCTGGCCCTGAAAAAGCTTATATGGTAAAGGTCTAGATGATGGGTATTAATAAGGAAACATATTAAGAAAACAATTTTTACTTCATAATATGCAGAATAATTGTGAATAATGCAGAAATATGCAGAATAATGGGTCATCTTCATAAATTTAATTTTTATGTCATATATAATATATATATATATATATATATATATATATATATATATATATATATATATATATATAATATATATATATATATATATATATATATTATATATATATATATATATATATATATATATATATATATATATATATATATATATATATATATATATATATATATATATATATATATAATATATATATATATATATATCTATATATATATATATATATATATATTTATATATATATATATATATATATATATATATATATATGTATATATATATATATACATATATATATATATATATATAATATATATATATATATATATATATATATATATATATATATATATAGATATATATATATATATATATATATATATATATATATATAAAGCGCCAAGTAGGTTTTAGACTTTTACAGTGAGAGAAGGAGGCGATACCCAAACTCTTGTTTCTAATAATTTTTGTTCGTTTCTGTTTGGTTTTTGTTCGTTTAAACTTTTTTTTGGATTTTTTTTTTTCATTAATTTTTTTCCGTTTTTGATTGCAAAAAGTTTAAAGTTTTTAAAAATTCCTTATTTCAAAATCAAACTTTAAAAAAAATCAAATGTTCATCAAAGTATAAAAACTGGTATCAAAGTAAAAATATCAAAGTGAAAAAATGAGTCCGTCTCAACCTCGGAGTTTTTATTATCTGATGTTAGAACTATTTTTAACAAAATGGTTATCTGAAAATTTTTATCGGATGGGTTTGGGGGAAAAGGCCGAGGGGCTAATTGCCCTTTGGTCTCTTTTGACTCTTTACAAGTGAACTAGAACTTTCTATTTTCAATCAAATGAGCCATCTGTGAAGTTTATACGAGCATCCCTTCTATAAGAATCATATATATCCCAAGAGTATAACTTACAACGCCTGTCCCTGGGCCCTGGGAGGTTGTGTCAACCCCAGAATTTTATTACCTAATGTTTGAACTATTTCTAACAAAATGGCCACCTTAAATTTTTATCAGATGGGTTTATCCATCCGATAAACCCAAAGGCTTGGAGGGTGGGAGTGGCTGGTCGCCCTCCGATCTTTTTCTACTCTGAGAAAATGAACAGGAACTTTTAATTTCCATTCAAATGAGCCCTCTCTGAAGTTTATACGAACATCCCTTTCATAAGAACCATATACGGCCCCAGGACATAGCTCACATTGCCTGTCCCTGGGCCCTGGGGGGTTGTGTCGACACCGGAGATTTTCCAATCTGACCTTTTAACTATTTTTAAGATATGGTGATCTCAAAATTTGTATCGGATGGGTTTGGGAAAAAAAGGGCGTGGGGGTAGCTAGAGGCCCTCCACTTTCTTTTGACTCTTAAATATTGAACTAGAAATTTCAATTTCCATTCAAACCAGCCCTCTCTGAAGTTTATACAAGCATCCCTTTTATAAGAACCATATGTGCCTCCAGGGCATAATTTGCAACGCCTGCCCCCGGGCCCTGGGTGGTTGTGTCGACACATGGTTTCCTTTTTTTATCTGACCTTTGAACTATTTCTAACAAAAAGGCTATCTCAAAACTTTTATCGGATGCATTTGGGGGAAAGGGGGCGGGGGGATAGTTGCGCTCTGATCTCTTTTGACTCTTAAAAACTGAACCAGAACTTTCAATTTCAAATTAAATGAGCCTTCTCTGAAGTTTTTACGAGCATCCCTTCCACAACAGCTGTATATGCCCCCCAGGCATAACTTACAACGCCTACCCCGGGCCCTAAAGGATTGTGTCGACCCGGAGTTTTGTTATATGATCTTTGAACCATTTTGAAAAAAATGGCTTTCTCAAAGTTCTTATCGGATGGGATGACGAAAATAGGGCGTGGAGAAGGGGGGGGCCAGTTACCCTCCGATCTCTTTTGACTCTCAAAAAGTGAACGAGAACTTTCAATTTCCAATCATATGAGCCCTCTCCGAAGTTTATACAAGCATCCCTTCCATAAGAACTATATATGCCCCCAGAGTATTACTTACAACGCCTGCCTCCAGGCCCTGGGGGATTGTGTTGACCCCGGGTTTTCATTATATGATCTTTGAACTATCTTTAAAAAAATAGCTATCTCAAAGTTCTTATCGGATGTGTTTGAGGAAAAAAGGGCATTGATGGAGGGGGGCTGATATCTTTTGACTCTTTAAAAGTGAACTAGAACTTTCCAATCAAATGAGCCCTCTCCGAAGTTTATACGAGCATACCCTCCATAAGAACCATATATGCCCCCATAGCAATACTCAAAACGCCTACCCGGGTCCTGGGGGGTAGCGTCACCACAATACTCCCTATTTTGAGAAGAGTTGTTCCAACTTTCAATATTTTACTTTTAAAACAATTTAATTTTGTACATGGTTTACTGTCATGTTTATTTTAGTGGATCTGCTTAAATTAGATTTAAAGTTACATTAGAAACTATTTGATTAATTGAGTTTAAATTTAATTCCCAGTAATAATTTAATCTATATGGGTGATGTGGTTGATTTACCATTTATCTTCTGGGGTTAGAAATGCCTTGGATAAATTATACATAACAATTTTGGTTTTTAAACTTTCACATATTTTTTGAACAAAAAGCATTTTCACATATTCTTTCAATAATATAAAGCCATTTAGGCTACTCAGCAGTTTCTTTGATATTTTCTAGGCCTATTTTAAGCTCTGATTTTATCTCACTTTATGATGAACTGGTAGCAAAGTCCGTAATACTTTATACAGTTTCTAAAATATTAGTTGACCAGTTATGGTTTGGTTTCTGATGGTGTCAGCTGTTGGTATCAGGATTCAATTGAACTGACTTTGAAATTGCTGTTTTCCAAAAAAATGCGTAAAAAATGAAAAAAATGGATCCGAAAAGATATTACGAAAAGTTTGGTTTCCAAAAAAAACTAAGGCTGTATCTAAAATAAATATTCACAGTATAATACAAATAAAGCATAAAGTGTTACATATATAGTAAAAAGAAGCACTCAATTTTCTATAAATCACTGCATTCTTTTTTTTTAAACGAGAGATTAATTACTCTGAATTACTTTTCTCTCTTTTTACTCAAACATAATATGTCGCTTGAATAGAAACATTATGTTTCTTGCTGGCGATTTGTTTTATCATCCTTTTCAACTTAATATAGAATATTTAATCACTTAACGGATTATTTCACAATAAAAATATTTATACGTTGACTAGAAGTTACAATTCTTAAATATGACATTAAACCACTAGTTAAAGCTTAAAATTACTTCTAAAAATAAAAACATGGTATATACACGAGCTTGTGTAATAAACTTACACAAGGATTGTGAAGTCGCAAAACTTAGAACACTTTTAAAAAAAATACATTTGGTTAAAGTTTTAAAGTTATTTTAAGACACTATATAGTAATATAACTATACACAAAGCAATTTTTTTTAATAAAACACTCAAAAAACCAATTAACTATATTTATATGGATAGTTTAGGTTATATATATATATTAACAAAAGTTATGTTGATACACAACTTAATTGCTAAAAAAAACAAACAATAATTGTATTACCTAACAATTTATTTAATCACTGCAATATTTGTTCATTGTACAACTTTTAAATAAGTCCGTCAAGACTTTATCTGATCAGTCTTAACAGCAATTAAAATATTTCCAAAAAAATTCAACTCTAAAAAATAGATTTATACACTATAGCTGAGAACTGTGATTAGCCTCTATATAAGGGCTTGGCAATAGTTCATATAACACGAGTTTGCTATTAAAATTTATACATTTACAATCTTATACAATAACAATTCCATATTTATTAAACGTTTTCAAAATACCTTTATAACTATATATATTTTCTCACTAACATTTGCTACCACTATATACATTTTCCATGTACGACTATAAACATTTATTTTTCGCGTTTCCTTTTTTTGAATCTTTGTTTTACAACTTTTCTTTGGATCTATTTCGAAAAGGAAACTTGTGTCAGTAACTGTGTTTAGCTTGCTCTATGTCTGTTTATTTATTCAAACTTATGAGCTTTTTAATTCTTTTCGAATTTCAGGTAATTGAAATTCTTACAGCTTAGCTTAGATTTCAACCACTTACAGCTTAGATTTGATAAGATCAATATTTAGCTATTCACTTTTTTACCTATTATGACACTATCAATTGACCTGTTCCTACACTCTGAAGGTTTGCTTACCACAAGTTTCTTCCTTTAGCTCCATAGAACATATCCAGGTTCTCTTGTCAGACTGCTAATGCTGAAAGAACTGTTATGAGCCTCCAAACAGCAATTAATGAGTTATAGCCACACTTTTTGATTTGTGATGACAGTTTTCTTTTGGGCTATTCCCTAATAAAACATAGTGGCCCTTCCGCAGGAAATATACCTTGCCTTCATGGCATATGGTAATTTATTTTAAGACATACAAGTGATCATGCTATTTTCACTTTAGCTTCCCAACTTTTAGTGGTCTTGCCTTAAGTTTCAATTTCAACGTAGGTCCCTTAGGCTATTACTGTGCCTTCTTTTAATTGTTTATGAAATGCTAGTCATTTTTCCGAAAACGACTCCCATATGAAAGAGCATAATTTTTCCTCTCTCTACCTGGAACATATGTACAGTATTTCTATTTAATCTCGGCCAGAGTTACACCACTGTCACGGTGGCTCCCTAGTATAATATTCTATTTATTTTGTACTTATTTAGTACAAATATCTCGTACTAATCTCATTCAGTCAGCTCAATGTGTACGTATATCAGAGTCTAACCAACTCCATTCAATTTGTTTTCCTTCAATTTTGTCGGGCTATATTTTCAACTTGAACCCTTTTTTTCTTTTTTTTCATGATTTACTTCAATGAAGCTTAAGAGTTTTTTCAAGTCTTTTTCAGCTTTTTCAGTACAATAGGTCTTTTCCAGGCATATATTCATATGTTTCCTGCTTTATTCAAAAACTTTTACAAGTTTTTACGCCGATTGCCATTCTACGGTCAGTTTCATTATCTCCTTGTTTTTGAGGGCGGGGGTCGATTTTCGCAACCTCTATCTTTTGAAATTATTTACATTTATCCATCTAAACGTTTTTGTGCTCTAAAATTACTGATTTTTTTTCAGTTGATGTTTAGAGCACTTTTGGTCAAGTTTTGCATCGCATTTTCTAGCCCTCATTTGTTCGTAGAAAATGCAGTTTTTACGATATACTGGTTGCAAATTTTATTCTATCTTTAATTACGATTTTATATGCCAAAGAAAGACAGAAAATAATTCCCTTGGCAAGGCTAAATAACTTTGAATGCGGTGTTCACAATCTGTGGTTTATTGATAAGCTTGGATCTGGGAAAATTATATGAATGAATTTCTGTTCACTACTTCGATTTTTTTCGTTGTGTAATATTATGTTTTAATTTCAAAGAAAAAGTGGATACGTTTATAGTTTGTGTTAGGGTGTCAACAGATTAAAATTTGAGTGTTTGGGTCGGCACAGGTGACAATATGTTGTATAAAACTAGGGATCTCCTGTGCCAGTTCGTTTTCTCAGATCCAATACAACACTAGAGCTAAAATTATACCCTTGAACTACTGTGGTTTGCTCGTGACAGTTGGGTTTATTTTTGGCTTATTTTTAATGGATCTTGTCGTTGGCTTTTATCCGCTTGGTAAGTTTTTAGGTTATAACATATTTTTATATTGCTTTCGGTTCCTTTTACTTAGCACCTTTTTTTTCTTTCGAAGCTTATTCTAAGTTTTGCTTTAATCTTTATAACGCTTAATTATTATCTTTATTTTTTTACTTTTACCTTTTGTAATTAATAAAAAAAATTATTATATTAGACTAAAACTAATTATAATAAAATTACAGCTAGCTTGTACACAAAGCCGGTACTTAATATACATATTTTCAATATACATACCAAAAGAATTGCCTTTAAATTCTGGTTCTGAATATGTAAAAATCAGTTAGTTTCACTACACCCATTAAAAGTTAGGAGACAATAATTAATAGCTGTAACTGTAATGCCACTGTGTAATTGTTCCTGTGATAAAGTTCCTATTTGGTTCCTAGACAGAATCTATTGGTAGGCTAATTGGGATATAAGGGACTATTGGCTTCACTCTATTTCATTTCTACTATCAGACCGTGTTTTATCTGATATACATTCTATCTGATATTCGACTAAAACTGTACTGATTTATAATTAGACTAGATTTTAGGATGTTTCGTCATTCAGTAACCGTAAGAGCGGACCAGAATTATCAATATTAGCTATCCCAAAAGAATGCATTGCCTTATCCGTTTGTCCTAATATGGGCTTATATTCTATGTAAACAAGCATAACAGTTTTCAAACACTGGTTTGTTTTACATCTAATGGCTCAAAAGAAGCCATGGTTTAAAATTCAAATTTGAACCTTCTTCTGACTCATTTCGCGCAGCTAATTCAGAATTTGAAGTTTTTCTAACACCACTATTCAAATGAAGGTCCTCTGTGTAGGAAAAGGAGGCTTTTTTAATACCTATCCCCGTGCCTCCATTTTCTGTGATTATAGGTTTTTCTCACCTAATTTCTTGCCTTTTGCAGACTTCCCATCACAGCTGGGTAACAATTCTTTTTTTTTTGCTTCCTTCAGCAACTTCTGCTAAGTTTACACATTTGTTTTCTTACTTATAAGGTTACTTTTCTCTTTTTTCCATCCCATTCATCAAGTACTTTAATTACATATTTATACATCTTTATCTTCCCTTTGCTTGTGATGTTACACAACTAACCTGGTATTCGGGTTAGCTTTAACAAAGCTAATTCTAATGCTTACTACGTCGTAAAATGCCATATTTTCCAAGAGTCTCTACTCCTAAAAACACTCGGAAATGGCAGCTTCTAACCTATAATTGTTCGGACCACAATTTATGTGCTTCCTTTGCTAAATTGTAGCAGTGTTATCCTCGAACAATAAGTCTATAGCCTGTACCTGTAGTAAGGCTGAATAGGACCCTAATTGCTACTATTATACCTAGAACTCTTCTGTTTCTACCAATTTTTCATTGGTCCAGCTAGATTTGTTTTTTCTTTACGTATTATATTTTATTTATTCTTTTAATTCGCGGTACAAATACTTTATTATTTAGTGATATACGGCACTGCTACAGTGCATTTATTACTAACACAAAGAAAACCACTAATTATACACTTACTTCTACTTGCTAAAAACTAGATACTGTATTTTTTTCTCTATTTTACAATTCTTGATTGAGCCTTTTTTCAATTTTTTTCTATTGTACCCAAATCTTGCTAATTCCAGCGCCACTAAAAGTGAAGTCCATTTACTTTCCTCTTTTGACAAAACCATTTCTGTTTCAATCTACAGTTTTTATTTATCTCTCTCGACCTAGTTTTTGCAACCGCCACCAGCTGTGGTAAAGTGATTTTAATGTATTTAGGGTGAGTTTGTTGTAGATACCTTTATTTCTGCCTTTATAGGGGAGATACACTATGGCCCTAAGGTAATTAAACTTTGGTAGTGTGCCTTAGGCTATGACCTGACTAATAAGGCGTACCAGCTTGGAAAACTCGAGGGACTAAATTTAGATTGTAGAGAGGTTGGCTATAACACAATACTTTTATTCAGCTAACATACACTAGTAAAGGGTTTGATAACATACATATTCCGCTGGGACTGGTGGTCCCAGGGAGACAACAAGTGTCAGAAATTTACAATAAGATATAATACAATAAGATACTTAGACACTTTGAATAATCCGACAATATTCCAAAGTATTTCTAAACCAACGGACCAGAGGTCAGTCCAGCATAGAGTTAGTATATCACGCCCCGTCCCCATAAAATGTATCTTTTATACATTTTATCAACCACACCTTATCGGGACCCACTGACGCACATAGCTAGGAAGTGGTGATTTTTCAATTTCCTATTGAGAATACACCTGCCAGGATATGTTTCTTATCTTAATAAAAAATGGTATTTCTAAACTTTTCTATTTGCGTCTTAATATTTTACTAAATTCCAAATTGACTTAATTAGAAAGCGTCACCAAAATAGCATTCCAAACTATAAAGTCTTAAAAAATGAAAAGATTTAAAGTATTTTTTTCTTTTCCCTGAAAAGACTGTCAATATAAAACGAACAGAAATTAATTAAAAAAACTTTTCCCGCAAAATAAGTTTTTCAAAGAAAAGTCAAGAACTTCATTAAACCAACAATTAGCAAAAATAAAATCAAATTATCTACCAAGCGTGAAACTACCACAAATCAGCATTGATAAATAAACGAAACCCAAAACGAGCAGAAATTACAACAACTAATGTAATCAAACTCAAAACGAGCAGAAATTAACATAAGTTGCGCTCAAAACCCCTATGCCTTCCCAAGGCCAGGATATAATTTACACTTTACTGAAAAAAATACAAATGAATTTGCATTGTCAGTTCACTATACATATAAATAGTAATGCATTAATTACCGCGAGGATTAAAAAACCTGTTAGAGAACTTTCTGGGGGAGTAAAAAAAGAATCAGCGCTCCCTAAGATGCTCTCAACCCATAGAAAAATATCGCAAATAATATGCATAAAATTTTTTTAACACAATTTGTACATTAGTTTCAACAGATTTTATTCCGAATATAAAGGGGGCGTCACCCCCCCCCCCCCTCAATACCAAGCTCCCTACACTAAAGGTGTTTTGCACTTTCAAAACACTACCTGTGCATGTTTTAACAATTTTTTAAATCTAACATAGACAATTGTGGTAATGTGGTCTTTATAGTATTTAACTGATATAGTTAGACCCCGAAGCCGCGCCGAAAATCGGCGGTGCGCCGCCGAAAACAAACGGCGGCGCGCCGCCGAGCTTGCATCAGCGCGCTGACGCCGCCGCTGATTCTATCGGCGGCGGCGTCACTAATGCGCCGCCGTTGTTTTTCTCTTTTTTGGTTATCGATATCGACCTCCGGGCTTCAACCGTCATCCCGGCTAATCTGTTTCTTAAAAATAAATACTGTCATCTTGGGCTCGCTATGTATATCGGTTCATAGGAAGGAGAAGAAGAAATTTTTCTTGAAACAAAAATTCTACCTTCCACTTTAAAATTCTGTTCATTTTTCTTTCTAATTTTTCGGATGAAAAGAGGTAGGTAAAAGAGCATTAGGCAATTCAGGATGTTGTCATAGGCAGCGCAATCGAGATGTCTAAATAAAGAACAATGTTGGCACAATGTATTATCTATTTTATTTTTTGTTTTTTTTTGTTTTCCATACCAGGGCAATTCGTATCGAAGGAGTTGTCGTAGAAACTTCAAAAAGGGCTCATTCGGTTGGAAATTGGAATAACTAGTGCCCTTTTTAATAGTCGAAAGTGATTGGAAGGCAGCTAACACCCCTTCCACGCCCACCCTTTCCCGAAACACATCCAATCAAAATTTTAAGATAGCCATTTTGTTCAGAGTAACTGATTTCCAGAGAGAAAATATGTTTTTTGAGGAGGTTACTCCCCCACAACCCTTAAGGCAAGGGTTTTGTAGTTATGCCCTGGAGGTATATAAGAACGATGTTGGCACAATGTATTATTTATTATTTTTTCCTTTAGACCAGGGCATTTCATATCGAAGAAGTTGTCGTAGAAACTTTGAAAAGGGCTCATTCAATTAGAGATTGGAGTGGCTTGTGCCCTTTTTAATAGTCGAAAATGATTGGAAGGCAACTAACACCCCTTCCACGCCCACCTTTTCCCGAAACACATACAATCAAAATTTTGAGATAGCCATTTTGTTTAACGTAGTTGAAAGTTCTGGAAATTAGGTCTTAGAGGATGACAACCACCCTAAAGCCCTTAGGGTAAGGGTTGTAATTTATGCCCTGGGGGCATATACGGTGTTTATAGAAAGCGTTGTCGTAGAAACTCAAAAAGGGATCATTAGTTTGGAAATCGAAAAGCCTAGTGCCCTTTTTAATAATCGAAAGTGATTGGAAGGCTTGACATTTTTATAGTGGAGATCGATGTGGCTATAATGTGTCATTTTTTATTGTTGTTGTTGTTTAGACCAGGGCACTTCGTATCGAAGAAGTTGTCGTAGGAACTTCGAAAAGGGCTCATTCGATTGAAAATAGAAAGGGCTGATGTCCTTTTTAATAGTCGAAAGTGATTGGAGGGAAACTAATCCCCCTCCCACGCCCACCCTCCCATTTGCCTTTATGTTTAAAAAGTAAATGTTGCCTTAAGATTAAATCAAAATGCACTGTGTTTATGCTAATTCCCAATAAGGCATCTCAGCAGTATCCCAAGAACGACTGAGGGTATTATGTTCAAACTTTCAGGGCTTCTTCTGCTCTTAAAATTTGACCAAATCAAAATAGCGTAAGTGTATCCAAGCTATCAAAGAAAGTAAACAAATTTTTTTGCGAATGTTATCAAGTTTTCCATTTCAGGTCAACTAGAGGAGGTAAGAAACTAAATTAAACACTATTATTTGTGTCCAGATTTTTATAAGGGTCTATGTTGTTAAATTTTACTGAAAATTGTTTTCCAAAATACAAATAGCAGGCCAAACTATAAATTCTTACAAAAACGAAAAGATTTAAAGTATGATTTTCTTTTTCCCTGAAAAGACTATGTCAATATAAAACGAACAGAAATTAATTAAAAAAACTGTTTCCAAAAAATAAGTTTTTTCAAAGAAAAGTAAAGAACTCCATTAAACCAAAAATGAGCAAAATTAAAGTCAAATAATCTACCAAGTGTGAAACTACCACAAATCAGCATCGATAAATAAATGAAACCCAAAACGAACAGAAATTACAATAAATAACCGAGTCAAACTCAAAACGAGCAGAAATTAACATAAGTTGGGCTCAAAACCCCTATGCCTTCCCAAGGCCAGAACATAATTTGTACTTCACTGACAAAAATACAAATGAATATGCATTGTCAGTTTAATATACATATACTGATATTTAGTAATCAAAATGTTAATATTATTTGATTTATTAAAGTTATAAAAGTAAAAACATTTATATTTTTTCAGTAAAGTGAAAATTATGTTCTGGCCTTGGGAAGGCATAGGGGGTTTTGAGCCCAACTTATGTTAATTTCTGCACGTTTTGAGTTTGACTCAGTTATTTATTGTTATTTTTGTTCGTTTTGGGTTTTATTTATTTATCGATGCTGATTTGCGGTAGTTTCCCGCTTGGTAGATTATCTAGAGCTAGAATAAAAATATATCTATAGAAATGAATTACATTTTTTTGCACAGTTAGCAGAGCACACTGAAGTTGAAGTAGCCTTAAACTTTGACTTGAAACGTTATATATTGACCACTTCTTTCAGAAAAGAATTTCGGAGGGTTATTCCGTGTTGATAAGAAAAGAGGGTAAAGGTGCAGTTTAGTTGCTCCTGTAGTGTAGTGTGCAGGAGCCCTATGGTGAAGGTGCAGGTTTGTTCTCCCTTATAAAACAACTTATTTCAGCAGATACAAAGAAGAAGCCCATTTGCGGCATTCTGTGGGACCCCAAGGTCCAGTACTAGTATCAGATCCCGCGAGTGGCAGTTTACGCTCGTCAAGTTCTGGCTGTACCGGCCACATGTGCCCCAGCTAAACGGCTTTTTAGCACGACAGGACTGATAGTGACTGCAAAAAGATCAATGGCTCCAGGCAGAGTGAACAAACTGACTTTTGTTACATCAATTGTAACTGAAGTGATGTAACCGCTGATTTAAAATTGTTGGTGTTGTTAAGCCATGGTATCTGATTTGTATACAGTGTTTTTTCGATGTTGTTATTTGTTTTTGTTTTTTTCACTTCCTTTAACAACATAGGTTTCCCTGGGTCTAGTGGCTAAAAATGAGAATTCTACTTGGTCTGATCGACGGTGAACATAAACACTTTCCGCACGGCCCAAAAAATTCTTGTTTTGTCATATTGTTCTTGTATGTTTTTAGCCAACCATTTAAAAATCCTTACTAAAATCGAGGTTGAACGTGCTTGGTGAAGTGGAATTTTTATTATTATTTTTAATTAGAAAAATCGGCGGCGCGCCGCCAAAAAAAAATTCGGCGCGCCTGGCGGCGCGCCGCCGCCGATGCTGAATCACACATTCGCCGCCGTCATTTCGGCCTGGCGCGGCTTCGGGGACTAGATATAGTGATAGATGCCTTTATCCTCCCTTTATAGGGGAGATAAACTATGGCCCTAAAATAATTAAACTTTGGTAGAGAGCCTTAGGCTATGACCGGACTAATGAGGCGTACCAGCTGGGCATATTCGAAAGACTAAATGTAGATTTGAGAGAGGTTGGCTATAACACAATACTTTTATTTAGTTAACATATATTAATACAAGGTTTAATAATATATATATATATTCTACTGGGACTGGTTGTCCCAGTAGACCATAAGTCTCAGAATTCTGAAATAATATATAACAAGATACTTAGACACTTACAATAATCCGACAATATTCCAAGGTATTTCTAAATCAACGGACCAGAGGTCAGTCCGGCATAAAGTTAGTGTCAGTCTACCCCTTCTCATAAAATGTATCTTTTATACATTTTTATCAACCACATCTTCCTGGACCCAACCGACGCAATTAGCTAGGAAGCGGTAATTTCTCAATTTCCTGTTTAGCAGAAACTTGCCAGGACATGTTCCTTATCTTAATAAATAGTGGTATTTCTAAACAAAAAAAACTAACTAAAACTAACACAGATTCCCGACGATTGCCCTTTTCGACCAACCGCCTAGGGCTAAACGGAAAGCAGACCGTCCGCGGTTAGGGTGGGAGGATGTCATAAAGAAAGATTTCACGGAAAAATGGGAACTTCCTAGGAGGGTGCAAAGAGGGGGCCTTTGAATAGATTGGGATGGAGGAGGAGCATGCGTAGCTGTGTTGGTCTCAGGCAGCTTGGTGCTGCGGTGAGTTGTTGTTAGTAGTAGTAGCATTAAACCAAGCTGATTCCGAAAAAAAAAACAGTAAACGTTTATGGTGTAAATAAAATATGATATAAGGTCACATTTCGTCTCATCGATTAAAATCGTCATTTTAATCATTAGTGTTGAGGCAATAATACAAATCATATGTATTATTTTGTTCCTCAATTTGGAGCCAAAAGTAAAAATGAGTGTTTCAGGTCGCTAGTCGTTTTTGTGGAAATACGCAGCGGGGCATATACCACCCTTCACGCAGAATCTGGTTATCAAAAGTAACTATAACTAAACAGCCGTATGTACTAAAAAATTAAAACAAAACTACAACCGGTCAAATTTAAAAATGAATAAGTTTGACTTTATAGTTTTGAAGCAATTTTCTATTGCTGGGATGAGAGACTTTTGACAGCACAATTCTAATTCCAATTATTCTAAAACAAATTTGTATATTGTTATTTCATAGTTTTACGTTACTTTTTACCGTTAAACTTGCTAAACTTGGATTAAAAGCAACGGTATGTGCATTCACGCTAGATTTGAAAAAAATAATGCTGTTTATAAACTTAATGATTTGTCAGTCAAAAAGTCGCATTTTTCCCGAAACAATTGAAATCACTACCTCTGGCCTAACGTTTTTATTTGGCGTTTTTGGGATAGAACGCCAGATGAACGCCTAACCAAAAATCATTCTTAGAATTTTTGACATGGAATGCCATCTAATAAAAGATAAAGCACACTATCTATTGGAAGATTAAAAATCTTCGTATCGCCACTGCATTAAGAGGATCAATACTCGATTTTGGAGCCAAAGGCAGTTCACTCATGGCAATTTGAAATTTCCGCCCGTTCAATTTTGAATTGGGGCAGTAAAATTTAAATATTGTTTTTGTTAAAATGTTTTTTACTGGATATTTGAGATTTTTATTGTAAGTTTTTTCTGCTTTTACTTGCATTCACTATAACACTCATTTATTTTTAATAGGCCTAGTTCATTGTAGTGTTTTCAATTTTAACCTTCAATTCAGAGGTCTAGCCTATGAAAATGATAGACTGCAATAGGCTAATTAAAAGTGAGACCTCTTAGTTGTTTGAAATATCAACATTTTTTCAAATTTCTACATATATTTGAGGTACCCATTCGATTAGTTGGAAAGCTAGGCTACTCACAAGGCCTATACCACCTTCAAAAGTCTTATTAGGCTAGCCAAAACACCCTAGAGGCTTGAGTTTTATACCATTGGATTTGTATAGATTTCTTAATTGATTTGGCAAATATATAGATTAAATAAGTATAGATTAAATAAGTATTAAATATATAGATAATATAGATTTCTTTCCATTGGGGTCAAAAAAGTACATTTGGCCATATGAATACTGTTCAAAATCACCTGCAGGGATCTGTGATGAGTGTGCTGCTAAATTGATTTTGTGATAAATTTATCCAGCTGTTTTGAAGCTTAACACATTACAACTATTTTTGGTTCAATCATTGCTTGCATTGAATAACATGAGTTCCAGTTTTGTATTTGTTTGTGGAACTCTTTAGAGAGCAAGTGATGCCCTATAACATGCCAAACAAATTTGGGAATTGTTGTTGCAGGAATGCAATTAGATTAAGCAGGCAGCAGTCCCCTAGTAATTCATCTTTGTTTGCTAATTTTACTGCAGGATAACAGAGGACTGCACAGTGAATACATACAGAGATAAAGGTCCCCAATGACTTGTAAATAATACTTTTGTAGGTTATGGCATCTTTATAGGTTTTTACTGGGTTTTACGTCACAGTTAGGTAGCATCAAAGATTATGATTGTGCTGTTCTTCTAACATAGGCCTAATATTTTTCTTCTACACTTCCATTTTTGACTCTTTCTGATTCTTGCTGTCCTTTGACAGCACAGTTCTTTGTTCTTTACTGTCATTTTTTACAATTTCTGATGCTTGCTTTAGTGCTAACCTTACAATTCTTTGTTCTTCCCTTTCATTTTTAACATGTTATGTTGCTTGTAATTCTCACTGCTGATTATTTTCTAACTGCAAATTTCTTTGTTCTTGTGGTCTTCTATCTTCTAACCACACATTTCTCTGTTCTTCATTTTGTTTTGTTCTGTTCCTCATCATCATACGTCTTGTAAATGCATATTTTGTTAGTTCTTCACTTTTGTTTTTGTCTCATTATGATTCTTGCTGACACCTATCTTTTAACTGCATATTTCTATGCTCTTCAATTTCGTTTTTGATTTGTTCTTATTGTTGGTTTAACTAATATTTTAACTACATATCTCTTTGATTTTTATTTTTGTTTATTGTTGCATCAGACATTTGTCAGTGCCTTTTGCCTTAGCTGCTTGGATTGGCCTTGTCACTTTGATCGTCTAGGTTGTTCATTATCACCCATCATACATTTACATTTATCAGGTTGTTTTCTGGATCTTGTCTCATTTGATGGTCCAGTTTGTTCATTTTGAGCTTACAGTTTTATCCTCTTTTTTTGTGCTCGTTTTGTGCTTACCTTAATTTACTTTTGTGTCCCCTAGATATTATGAAAATACCTTTTCAAATTTACATCAGGAAATGTGGGCACATGAATGTACATATTTTTAAATTTGTGTTCTGCAAACTTCCAATTGGTTTTAAAATCTATTTTCCTTGTGTCTTCAATTTTAATCAACATAATTGCTTAACTATTTAGTCTATCCTGATTATTGTTCATATCAGGTATTTTTTTTTATTGGTTTTAGCCTGAAGAATGATCTCTCTCAAGAAGCAACACTTATTGGAATTGCTAAGATTTCACAATTTCAAAAATCAATTGTTGATTTTGATGGCAGTGCAGGGCCCCTTCAGACATGGGGCCTGACTGGTCCTAATTGCTGCAATTGTCTTTTATCCAGCCCTGAGATTCCTTATTTTATTCTCTTTCTTGTAGGCTAGGATGAGACCCCTGGGAAATTGACTGGACAGTGCCTATTCTCTGACAAATATCATGATTAAATAGCCTAGGCTAGAATCTTTTACACAAGTTTCATACACAAATACACAAGCTTTCTGATATTACAGGCTTGCATTATTTTTTGTCATTATTTTTTCAATTGATGTCAGTTTGAAAAAAAAAAAAACAGGAAATTTTCTGTATATAGCTTGTGGCTCTATCCAGATGTTAGGAGGGTGAGTGTACTTGTAGTGGTATCAATTATCATAGGTTAGATGTAGACTAGGAATAGGCATGTCTCTTTTTTGTTAGCCTAACATATAAATGTTTTTACTTTTATAACTTTAATAAATCAAATAATATTAACATTTTGATTACTAAATATCAGTATATGTGTATTAAACTGACAATGCCCATTCATTTGTATTTTTTTCAGTAAAGTGCAAATTATGTTCTGGCCTTGGGAAGGCATAGGGGTTTTGTACCCAACTTCTGTTAATTTCTGCTCGTTTTGAGTTTGACTTGATTATTTATTGTAATTTCTGTTTGTTTTGGGTTTCATTTATTTATCGATGCTGATTTGTGGTAGTTTCACGCTTGGTAGATTATTTGATTTAATTTTTGCTTATTTTTTGTTTAATGGAGTTCTTACTTTTCTTTGAAAACTTATTTTGTGGAAAAAGTTTTTTTTAATTAATTTCTGTTTAATTTAATGGCAAATAAGCAACAGGAAAATTCATGGAGAATAGCCTGTGTAATTTGGGCTGTGTATTTGAGTATTAGGGTGGGAGGGAAGTAAAGTGCTGTACTTTTAGGAATGAAATAAGTGAGAATTTTTATGGTAGTTTTCAGAATTTTAATGTTTCCTTCTAGAGGCGCCAACCACTAAATGAAGGTTGAGAAATATAATTTTGATTGTTTGTATGGAATACCTGCCACTGCCTATCAATGCTGAAAAGGTGTGACATAGGTCAATTCTCATTACAATAGTGCCATTTACCTCACTTGAAATTACCTTAAATCGTATTGCCGGCAAGATGAGGTGCGGATGAATCATTATTCATTATCAGATTATACATACCGTAAAATATTATCTGTCTGTGATTTGGTTTAGGGCCCAAAATGTAAAAATCATTACGTTTTTGGACGAATTTTCCAAAGATTTTTTTTCTTTGATCTCGTACGATATCGAAGGTTCTTTTCTTTAATCCTCTTATCTGTCCAAGGAGTCTTTATATGAGCATGCGACTATCGCCACCAATCTTTGTCAAATTTCTATTCTTGTCACATGAAATTTTAGCGAGTTTGTTTTTACTGATAGCTGTTTTTATCGAATTAGAATTTGTTTGTTTATCGTCAGAATTTAAATGTCCCATTGTTGTGTGAATCAGCAAGTAAATGTTGCAACAGTGTTTAAATTTTATCTACACTTATCTTCCCCTCTCAAAAACTAGTTTTAAGAAGACATGCGGAAACTAGAATGTCTTGCTTTTGTAATCGTTGCTACTATCTGGGAGCTAGTTGTAATTTAAAGTATGAAACCTCCAGACACCTTTTTTTATTTACTTTTTTATCTTATTGAGTGTCCCTAGGTGGTATGACTCACTCTCTCGCATGATGCTTAATTCTCGCCGGAATGCAAATGCACAATCGAACTACGATTTTAGCACTGACTAATGCAGCGTGTATTTTTTTTGGCGCGGGACAAAAGTTGAGTTTTTCAACTTATGCTAAATATGTTTTTTTTTAATATCCAAATTACTGCAATCCAAAATTAGGTGACATTTTCGAATGGAGCCTTCCATCGGATTTGGTGAAAACCAAGTATAACGATGAATCCAAACAACATGCAAAAGTTTTAGGGGTAATTTTGGTACAAGATTCGGTACTTATGTAGAAAGCGGTAAGTGCGCGAAAAGTGAAGTTTCGTTAATGCTAATGAAATAAAACAAAATAGAATGAAAATATAATAGTTCAGAAACTAATTTGGGCTATGTATTTGCATATTAGGGGTGGGGTGGGGGTGTTGTGGTGGTAAAGCATAGCATATATTAAATACGTACCTTTTGGTACAATCTTGGTACCTTTTAGCCCCCCTAAACCGAAAAAACTGAAGTTTAAATATAGTTCCCGGAGCGAGAAACCTTTTGTAATGCCTATCTTTATACAGCGTCTCATATAAGTACCGGGTAATGCGTCTTGTTTTCGCAATACACTTACCGCATAAGTACCCAAGATTTTTCGCAAACCCTTTGGAGTTCGCTTGAAGGATCTCTGCTTGGCAATAGGGGGGCCGGGGGTTTGATCCAACTCTCCACAGGGCCTAGAAGTGCATGAAGATTCTGCAAATAATCATCCAACGAGAAGAAGGTTTGGCAATGGGGATACATTTTTTCCCCTCCTATCTTGTTTATTTATAGTTACAAAGTATCATCACAAATAAGTAGGGAAAGTCACATCACATCGGCTATTGGAACCAGCGTTGCCATACTGCCAGTTGCTTGGTCTAAAGTTGCGCCACCTAAAAGTGAAAATGCGCCGACAGCTCTGTTTTTCTCCTGAAAATGCGCCGAATGAACGATTTCCCCCCTAAAAAAAAATGTGCTGATTCTAAAAATTCAATTCGCAACCACTTTAAAAATGCCAAAATGGCGCGAATGCCCTTCTTCTGGCCACTCTTATTGGATTCTTATAAACTGCGTGCATCCTTCCCCTTGCCCTCTCCTACATTTATAGTTCAGGTTCTATACCATTTCGTCAACTTTCTATTGAAAGTGCCAATTGATTACCAATTTCCAATTGATTCTGTTTTTTTTTCTATTCAGAGAAAAAAGGAATAAAAAATGTGCCCATTGCAAACTAAACAAGAACCAATGGAATCTTAACATAAGTGTACATATTGAAGAGAACACTCGCATTGGGCCCTGGGAACTCTCCGGTCTTTATTGTGGGCTCTACTCAATAAAATTAGCGGTTGGATCTTTTGTTAACCCGAAATTAAAGCTGTATCATAGTCTACCATGCCATAAGGCTAATTCCCTTGTCCCTTCGTTCGGCAGGAATAGGGGTGTCAAGTGGCGGATAGGGGAGAAGAAAATTGCCCCCCTAGATTTCGAAGAATTTGACCTCTTGACATTTTCATTAGAAAATGGAAAAACCGACACGTCACCCACCCCTGAATTTCGGAAAATATTTGCATTTTATTTTATTTCATTAGCATTAACCAAACTTGATTTCTTTCGTGTGTTAGATATAATGCATAAGTACCACCTTTTTTTGTATCTTCTTTAAAGTAATTAAAAAAATTCCTGGCTCTTCCCTCTTCCTGTATTTTTGGGAATTAGTGCCCCCGGGAAGAAAATACTCACAGGAAAAAATAGGCTAACAAATGCACAATTCTTGTCTGTACTTTCCGCTCACCTAAGAAAAAAAAAATCTTCCATTACTCCTTAGTATTTTGGCTTTGTTCATTAGTCTACCTGACCATAATCTTTTTTCAGCCATGTACGCACAGGGCCCATAATTTTCTGGTCGATTGTCTGTTTAAATGAGTTTGTCCTCTCCAAGCTAAAGTTGTGTGTACATAGCTATGTCTTTTTACGGGTAAATATTCCTTTCTAGGGTTGTCAGTTTAAAAAACCGTTAGCCCTTTAATTCCGATAAATTCTTACGGTCTTCCTTTTTCTTATAGATTTTAATAATGCCTTGTATAACCCAATCATATGAGAGGCGGTCTTTACGTCTGCGCAATGCTAGCGGCGGGAATAATAATCGGATACTCCGAAGCGGGAAAGGAACAGCACGATCTCCTCTGCATTTTAGTTGTAAACGCCAGGAGTTTACGTCACTGATTCGAAAAGGCGTCAATGGGAGGAACGACCGCCTTAGGAAACAGAAAAAGGTAAGAAGCTTCGCATCGTAAAATGACGCATCTGGACATCCATATTTAAATGGATGGCTTTTGGCATAGAATTAATTTATCATGTCTGAACATGTTTTTTTTAAAGGTTGAATCATTATTGACTCATTATTAGCAACTAACCTTTGTTTTTGTTGTGATTTTTTTTTTTCGCAAGGAAATAATTGCTCAATTATAGTTGAAGGTTACTTAGGCCTATTGATGTAGATCAGTCAATCCCCCTCCCCCCTCTTCGCTCAACACTTAAAATTTTGTTTCGTAGCTAGTAACGCATGTGCATGGCCTCCTGAACTAAAACACTAATAACAAGATTTTTAGCATTCGATTCCCCATTCAACGCTGTCGAGCCCCCCCCATGGGGCCAGATATAATATTTCCTGGTACTTGTTAAGAATCCAGTAGTCACGCGAGAAAGACTGCATCGAGAAATACCCAGATGCTTAATGAAAAACAGGTTTCCGCTAGGTGTGAGGTGTTGTTCACTCCGTGACAAAGATTTAAACTTTGTTTTTTTGGGGTTGGAGGGACAAAAAAGGTACCTAGGTTAGTTTACGCTACGTAATTAATATATGCTATATTTTACCCCCCCCCCCCCCCAATGTGAAAATATATAGCCCAAGTTTGTTTCTGAACTACTATATTTTCATCCTATTTTGTTTTATTTCATTAGCATTAACGAAACTTCACTTCTCGCGTGACAAGTACCGGTTCTTAACAGTTACCGATTTTAACAGTACCGAGTCTTAACAAGTACCGATTTCCTAATGACTAGCCAGGGCTTCTACCCTTGGACCAACTTACACTTGGCGATCTGTCCGTAACTCCTTATTGAAGACTTTATCGTTCTATACCTAAATAAACTTGTAATAATAATTAAACAGAGGGAAATTTTATACGGAATGTAAATGTAAATAATATACAAGCTGGCCATCAGCGCTCACAAATGAGCCCGGAGTATATATAAAACACAGTTTATATAATTAGTAAAACACTAATTATATATACTGTGATATAAAACTACAAACATTGGTACGAAAATAAATTTCCGAGAATTTTGAAAAAAAGAGCTTGAAATCCTCTGAAATGACGACAGAACGAAATGGAAAGCGCACCATTGGAATTGCCATGGTCAAAAGCCCAACACTGGAGGCTTTGAGCCCCTCAACCTCAGTGGTCTGTATCCTTTATTTTCTTTTTTTTTACCTTGGCTAGCAGGCTTCCGCAAGGTCGTACAAAGATGTTTAGTTGCTCATTCAAAAGCTATAACTCATATAAACTGCTTTTTATAAATTTGTCTTTATAGCAAAAACACAAAATGATTTTTATTTCAAAATCAGTATTTTTTTGGCAGCAGAGCTATTACTCATAATGAAACAGAAAAAAAACTCCCGACAAGTCTTTCGGTGTTTTACACACAACATGATATAGTACGAAGAAAAAAAATTGCAACGGAAGTAAAGAGTGAAGTTGAAGCTTAAAATGGAAAAAATAATGATTGCTTCAAAGATTTTGTAAGTTATATCTACAAAACTAGCTCAAATAAACCGACTCGTGATATTCCCCAATATATGTAGAATTAAAAAATAGCGGCATGCTGAAAACACAGCCGACCCCCCCCCCCCCCCCCCCCCCAAAAAAAAAAACAACAAAAAAACAAACAACAACAACAAGCGAACGTTGGTGAGGTGCACTCTCTTCTGTTGTACAGTATATGAAAATATTCAAAGACTGGAAGATAGATAAGTAGATACATAGAAAATAAATAAAAGCAAGTTAATAAGCAAATAAATAAAATGTAATCATTAATAAATATGTAATTAATATTATAACAATAATTTTTTAATCCACATTGGCCTGCCATAAAAAAAAAATTAAGAAAAAACAAACGAACAGGATGTTTTCTAGGAGCAGAAAGTTCCATAAGTTGCCAGCAGAAAATAAAAGACAGATTTACAAGGGTGTCTATAGTCTTTGCAAGATTAACATTTTTGAAAATTAATTTTTGCTGGGTTTCATCTTTTTAGCTATACACATTAAACCTTAAAACAGGATCTTTTTAGCTCCGGCGAAGAAACTAAAGAAGGCAATATGATTTTTTTGTTAAAATGAGACATTAAATATAGGTTTTACTTCCTGCCTTATTTAAATTTCCCAACAAGATATATACAACTTTGTCGCATAAATTGAGTCCGAGGGGTATGTTCTTACTGGTAATTTATTTTGCTGCCACATTATATTGTCACCAGTAGCTGTTTTAGACCTCATAACCTGGGAGAGGGGGGGGGGGCAAGGTATACCACAGGAGTGTAAAAATGTAAAAGAAAAGAAATTTTAGTGTCAGATGTCAGAAAAAAGTTTATTTTAGCTAATTTTGTATATATACCTTTTTTATTCTGGATGATTTTGGAAAGAAGACAGTTCATTGTAACACATTAAACGGGTACAATTGTATACCCGTTTAATGTCAGATGTCTGGAAAAGAGTTTTTTTTTAATAAATGAGAGAAGTTTGAACTTAGAACTTACAAAAATCATTGCTTCACAGATTATGCAAGATATATATATATATATATATATATATATATATATATATATATATATATATATAATATATATATATATATATATATATATATATATATATATATATATATATATATATATATATATATATATATATATATATATATATATATATATACACACAAAATTAGCTAAAATAAACTCCTTTTCTGACATCTCAAATTAAACGGGTGTACAATTATACCCGTTTAGGAAAAATTTATTTTTGCTCAGTTTATCTTTTTTGAATATATACATTAAACCTTAAAGCAGGATCTTTTTAGCTTCGGCGAAGAAACTATAGAAGTCAAAATGAATTATTTTTAAATAAGACATTAAATGTCGGTTTTACGTACTACCTCATTTAAATTTCCCACAAGATTTATACAACTTTGTCGCATAAATAGAGTCCGATGGGTATGCTCTTACTAGTATTTTTGAGATTTTGCACATAAAAAATTCAAGTGTTTTAATGAAAATAAATAAATGAAACTTTTTCATTAGACTCTTCTTTTCGCTTATTAAATGGGCTGGGAGGGGTGGCGTGCAAGAGGAAGAGGAACCTCCAGTTGAAGGTTTTCAACAAAGGAAATTTCAATTTCAACTATTTGAAATTGACATTGAGTAATATTCAAAAGTAAAACCGTGATAAAAACGGCAGGTTCACTACACACTACGTCATAGTATATAATTTATAAATATATCAAGATTCAGAAGATCTTATGCAGTTATTTTTTAAACTGATTCTTTGAGAAGAGTCTTTGAAATTTCAGTTTCAAATTTCAACTATTAACGGAAAATGACTATTAATATTAAATTAAAATTAAAAACGACTATATTAACTGCGACTTTCAAAATAAAACAAGTTTAGTATTCTTATACGATAGTACTCTTTCTATGCTTCCCAGCCTTTCCACTCCACAAATTGCACACAGGAGTGCCATTTTTGGTGCCATTTGACATGAGTAATTATACTAATTTATGAGAGGAAAGTAGATGTAGGCAGTAGCTTTTAAATAATTCATTAAACATTTCTTTACGGTCTTGCGGTAGCCTGCTAGCTTAGGCAGAAAAAATAGAAATAAATAAGGAGATACATTTAAACATGTAAAAAAAAGCTTTTTTCCTCTACTCGTTTAGTTTTGTTGTCTAAATTAAACCAAGATCTTTTTGTAAGCTTCATTTTATATGTTAAAAAACGAGTAGAAATTAATAACAATATAAAAAACAAAGTTTTTCCTACGAAAGTAAAGAGCGAAATGGTAAGGGTGAAGCAAATATTGACAACATTTAGTGTCCCTTCCTTTGTCTTGGACTAAGGAACGAAAAAGGTATTCCTGGTGGTTTAGCTAGCGAAACTGGCTAGTTTCAAGAATAATTCTCGCGCTCACCAGAGAGCTGCTTTACAGCCACACACGCTTTCCTAAAGGCTGCTGAGCATAGAAGGCGAATTCATGTTGATAGTGGGAGACAAGGCCGTATCCAGGGGGGGGCACCCGGTTTGAACCCCCCTGAAATTTTTGACCGAGTCGAAAATTAGTCTAAAAAATACCCATCTCGAGGGTGTTAGACAAAGTCCACGGGAAAAAATCGGGTAACCCCCCCCCCCCCCCCCCCCCGCCTCGAACAACAATCCTGGAGATGGCCTTGGTGGGAGAGAACCTGTACCCCCCTGGTTCTAGAAGAGGGGTCTGTTATCCCATCCTAATAAGCCCCTCATGATCGTTGACGACCTTTGATCCAGGTAGATTACCTTTGAGAAAAGAAAAAGAGAAGACACTTTGGTACTTGTCCATTATACAGAACACACTCAAGAAGTGAAGTTCGGTTAATCTTAATGAAATATACCAAAATATGATGAAAATATAATACTTTAGTAACAAAATTATGGAAACAACAAAGAATTATGGACAACAGACCGCCCAGAACGCATTATATTAAATACCTAACCGAAACAAACCAATTTAATGAAAATATACCTGCATTGTAGTTTATTTCACGAAAGGATAAGCTAATTATAACCTAATGTGAGAGAAAAACCGGTTTACTCAGTTCAAACAAAGCAAAATTCTTAGTGTGTTCTGAATAATGGACAAGTACCGACGCATTATTTATACTGCCTGTGATCAAATGCAATTTCCATTGGTTCTTAAGAGGGTGACGTGTAATCCTCTAGTTTAGTGTTTTAGACTGTACAAATCAATTGGCTATCTTAAATATTTTCATTCTCTAGCCTTTCAGCCCTCTTTGGGCAAAATTAGATGTTTTACGGCACAAACTGGCAGATCACGGCACTTTGATGAGGTGCACTCTCTTCTGTTGCACAGCAGATGAGAATATTTATTGAGAGGAATATAGATAAGTAGATACACAGAAAGTAAATAAACAAAAACAAATAGATAAGCAAATAAATACAATGTAATCATTAATAAATATAAAATTAATTTTACAATGGAAATTTCTTAAACCGCATTGGCCTGCCATAACAAAAAATTTTAAAGAAAAAACGAGAAAAAATCAAATTCAAATCAAATTTTAAAGAAAAAAAAAAATCAAAAGTGGGGTTTTTAAGGTCAACGAAAATACTGAAAAACAAAGCGAATATTTCGAGAGGGCAACCGTCTCTCTCCTTCAGCGTGAACGAAAAATTTCAAGGAAAATCTGGATTTTTTGCTAGTCCTAGGTATTTGTGAGTGACTCGCCTTTGGTGTTAGGTTTTTGGTTTTAATTCTTCTAATTTTGGTTTCATTGAATTATGTTTTTCTTTTAACCTTCTAGCCTTTATTGGTTTGTTTTTCACTTTGATTCTCCTCGTTGTTTGATCTTTCTTGGTCTTCCCAATTTTCTTGCATTTTCCTTGAAATTTTCTGTTCGCGCTGAAGAAGGGAGGCGGTTGTCCTCTTGAAATATTCCCTTTGTTTTTCAGTATTTTCCTTGGTCTTAAAAAAACAATAATTCATTTTCGATCGTTTTTATTTATTTTTTTTATAATATTGTAACTGAAGGAGCACAGTAAAATAAAATGAGAGGAAAATAAATACATGTCATTAATAAACTGTTAATAATGTAGGAAATAGTTTTTCCTACTCTGTTTTTTCCAATATATATTTTTAACGATCAATATTGTTTTCCACTTATAGAGCTGCAGTCTCCTATCTACCTTAGTTTTGCCCGAGGATGGATGAGTGACTATCTATCAACAAGTGGAATGGACCATTTTTATACAATTCTGAAAAACTGTTGCCAGCTTTGCCTCTCACAAAGACTATCTGTCTTGGCTTTACTCTAATTAGCCATGGCTCTCAAGTTTTTCATCACTTCCACCAAGTTGATTTTAATTTTTTATATTGTTGAAACTTCTATTACTATGAGAAAGTTTTCTTATGTCCATAAATATAATAGGCAGTCTTTTATTTTGAAATTAATTAAAAAAAAAACTCCGAAAAATAAGTTTTTCAAAGAAAAGTAAAGGCCATTTTAAACTAAAGCTCAGTAGATACAAATACCTGTTTAAATTCAAACTCAAAACGACCAGAAATTACTATTAAAGAATAAATGAAACCCAAAACCAACAGAAATTAAATAAACGATCATAGGAAAAACATACAACAAGTAATAATATAACTGAATAAATAGGTCTTAAAGCGAGTAATGCTTAGATTGAATATAAGTATCAAGCTTTAAATGAAAAAAAAATATTTTGCTATTGAAGTATAAATGAAACTTAAAACGTACATAAATTAAATAAACATTCAATACAAACAAACATACAATAGATATTAATGTAAATGAATAAATAAATCTTAAAACGAGTGCAGCTTAAATTGAATATGCAAATCAATCTTGAAACGAACAAAAATCACTACAAACACGAGTTTGGGTATCGCCTCCTTCTCTCACTGTAAAAGTCTAAAACCTACTGCGTCATTGGCGCTTTACTGAAAGCCAATTTTATTACAAATATTTTCTTTTGTACTTAATATTGAAACTAAACATTAAAATTATAGTAAAATTTTGAACTGATGAGCTTTCAGCAATTAATATCATTATACATCAAATATTCAGTTTAATTTATTTTTTCTGTCTAAAGTTGTTCAAGACGAATATAGTTTCACTACAAACAAGAGTTTGGATACTGCCCCCTTCCTTAACTGTAAATAAAAACCAAAAGCCTACTGCATCATTGGCGCTTAACCGAAAACGAATTAAATTGCAAATATTTTCTTTTCCAGTTCTTACAGCATTGAAAATAAAAATCAAATTAGAGTGAAATAAATTCTTGAACTGATGGATCTTTCAACAATCAATATCATTATATATATATAAAATATAAAATTTGATGTCGTTTATACTTTCCAAGACTTAACATTTATTTATTCATTTACATTAATATCTATTGTATGTTTGTTTGCATTGATTGTTTATTTAATTTCTGTTTTAAGTTTTAAGTTTCATTTATTCTTCAATAGCAAAATATTTTTCCCTTTTAAGCATGATTTTCATATTCAATCTAAGCATTACTCGCTTTAAGATCTATTTATTCATTTATATTATTACTTGTTTTTTTTTTTTGAATATAAATTTTTTTAATCCCACCTCCTCTACTCTCGGTGACCTTCAAATTTTTTTTAAAAAAATATCTCATAATTTATCTAATGTCACCTACTCTTTTCTTAATAAAAATAACTTCTTCAAAAAATTTAATTTATTAAAAATCTATAAAATTTGAGCATTCCAAAATATACCAGGGTATAAAAATAGAGGCATACTACATTTCAATTTTCTTCTAGCTTTTAGGTTCATCCGATATCTCCGGCTGCCCTTCCCCCTTAGGGCACCCCTTCCATCGTGACCTAAATTACACTTTTCATAATCTTTTTCATCAACCTCTATTTCCCCCGATATATTATTATATCGGGTATATTATTACCCCGATATATTATTATATATTACATATTTATATTATTACTTGTTGTATGTTTTTCCTATGATTGTTTATTTAATTTCTGTCCGTTTTGGGTTTCATTTATTTTTTTAATAGTAATTTATGATCTTTTGAGTTTTAATTTTAACAGGTATTTGTATCTGCTGAGCTTAAGTTTAAAATGGCCTTTACTTTTCTTTGAAAAACTTATTTTTCGGAAAATTTTTTCTAAATTAATTATTGTTCGTTTTTGATTGCCAAAAGTTTCAATTTTTTAAAAATTCCTTATTTCAAAATCAAACTTAAAAAAAAATAATCAAATGTTCATCAATGTATCAAAACTGGTATCAAAGTAACAATATCAAAGTGAGAAAAGTTTGCCCCCTTTGAAATGAGCCCCCTTTGAAGTTTATACGACGACCCCTTCTATATGAAGTGCCTCTGGGAAAAAAATAAATGGAGCGTGGGGGGAGACTAGCTGCCCCCCGATCACTTTTTACTCTTAAAAAGTGAATTACAACTTTCAAATTTCCAATCAAATGAGCCCTCTATGAAGTTTATACGAGCATCCTTTCCATAACAACCATATATGCCCCAGGGTATAACTTACAACACCTACCCTCGGGCTCTGGGGGGCTGTGTCGACACCGGAGTTTTGTTATCTGAACTTTAAGCTATTTTTAACAAAATGTCTATCTCAAAATTTTTATTTGATGCATTTAGGGTTCGGAGGGGGGAGGGGGCTAGTTGTCCTCCGATCTCTTTTGACTCTTAAAAAGTGAACAAGAACTTTCAGTTTCCAATCAATATTCTCCGAAGTTTATACGAGCATCTCTTCCATAAAAATTATACAGGCCCCCAGAGCATTACTTACACCGCCTGCCTACGGGCCCTGGGGGGGGGGGGGTGCGTCGACACAGGAGTTTTTCTTGTTTGACCTTTGAATTATTTTTAATCGAATGGCTATGATAAAAATTTTATCGGATAGGCTAGGGGAAAAAAGGGTGTGTGTGTGTGGGTGGGGGGGGGGGGTTAGTTGCCCTCGGATGTCTTTTGACTCTGAAAAAGTGAAGTAGAACGTTCAATTTCAATCAAATGAGCCCTCTCTGAAGTTTGTACGAGCATCCCTTTCATAAGAACCATACACGTCCCCAGGACAACACTTACAACACCTACTCCCTGGGCCTTGGGGGGTTGTGTTGACACAGAAGTTTTTGTTATCTAATTTTTGAATAATTAAAAAAAAAAAACTGGCTACCTCAAGATTTGTAGCGCATAGGTTTGTGGAAAAAAGGGCATGGGGGGGCTAGTTGCCCTTAAATCTCTTGACTCTTAAAAAGTTAACTAGAACTTTCAATTTCTAATCAAATGGGTCCTCTATAAAGTTTATACGAGTATCCCTTTCATAAGAACCATACATGCCCTTAGGGCATAAGTTGGAACGCCTTCTCCCGGGCCCTGGGGGGTTGTATTGACTCCGGAGTTTTTGTCATTCGACCTTTGAACTTTTTTTTTTTAACAAAATGTCTATCTCAAAATTTTCATCAGATGGGTTTGGAAAAAGAAGACGTGGGGGGCCTAGTCGCCCTCGGATCTCTTTTGACTATCAAAAAGTGAACTCGAACTTTCAATGTCCAATCAGATGAGCCCTCTGAAGTTTATACGAGTATCCCTTTCATAAGAACCAAGGGCATTACTTACAACGCCTGCCCCGGGCCCTGGGGGGGTTGTGTCGACCCCCGAGTTTTTGTTATCTGACTTTTGAACAATTTTTAACTTAATGGCTGTCTCAAAATTTTTATCGGATGTATTCGGGAAAAAAGGGGCGTGGGTGGGGCTAGTTGCCCTCCAATCTCTTTTAACTCTCAAAAACCGAACTACCAAAAACCGAACTACTCTCAATTTCCAATCAAATTAGCCCTCTGAAGTTTTTACGAGTATTCTTTCCATAAGAACCATATAGTCCCCCAGGGCATACCTTACTACGCCTGCCTTCGGGCACTGGGGGGCTGTGTCGACCCCGGAATTTTGTTATATGGTCTTTGAACTATTTAAAAAATGTCCATCTCAAAGTTCTTATCAGGTGGGTTTGAGAAAAAAGGGCGTGGAGGGGGGGGGGGGGGTTAGGTGCCCTCCAATCTCTTTTGACTCTTAAAAAGTGAACTAGAACTTCTAATTTCCAATCAAATGAGCCCTCTTTGAAGTTTATGCGAGCATCCCTTCCATAAGAACCATATATGCCCCCAGGACATAATTTACAACGCCTGCCCCTGGGCCCTGGGGGTTGGGTTGATACCGGAGTTTTTGTTAAATGATCTTTGAACTATTTTTAACGAAATAGCTATATCAAAATTTTTATCGGATGCATTTGGTAAAAAAGGGCGTGGGAGGGGGGGCTGGTTACCCTCCGATATCTTTTGACGCTTAAGAAGTGAACTAGAACTTTCAATTTCCTTTCATAAGATCCATATATGCCCCCAGAGCATAAATTATTAGCCTTGCCCGGAAGAACTTTGGGGAGAATGTCATGCTCAAAGATATAATTTCCAGAACATTCAACTACCTTGAACAAAATGGCTATCTCAAAATTTTATTGGATGTGTTTGGAGAAATGGTGGGCGTGGAAGGGGTGTTAGTTGCCTTCCAATCACTTTCGACTATTAAAAAGGGCACTAGCCATTTAAATTTCTAATTGAATGAGCCCTTTTTGAAGTTTCTACGACAACGCTTTCTATAAAAACCTTATGTGTCCTCAGGACATAACTTACAACCCTTGCCCTGAGGGCTCTGGGGGGGGGGTTGTTATCGTCAAAGACCTAATTTCCAGAATTTTCCACCACGTTGAACAAAATGGCTATCTCAAAATTTTGATTGGATGTGTTTGGGGAAAAGATGGGCGTGAGAGGGGGGTTAGTTGCCCTCCAATCACTTTCGACTATTAGTAAGGGCACTAGCGCTTTGAATTTCCAATCGAACTTCCTTTTTGAAGTTTCCATGACAAAGCTTTCTATGAAACCTTATATGCCCCCAGGGCATAACCTACAACCCTTGCCTTAGGACTGTGGGGGGAGTGTTCTCTTCAGAAACATAATTTCTCTCTGGAAATCAACTATTTTGAACAAAATGACTATCTCAAAATTTTGACTGGATGTGTTTGGGGAAAAGGTGGGCATGGAAGGGGTGTTCGCTGCCTTCCAATCACTTTTGACCCTTAAAAAGGGTACTAGAACTTTCTATTTCCAATTGAATGAGCCCCCTTTGAAGTTTTTACGACGACCCATTCCATATGAAGTGCCTCTGGGGGAAAAAAATATAATAATAATAAAATATTGGAGCCGTATGGCCTTTACTATACGCAACGCTAGCGTTGCCTCTGATATGTTAAATTTTAATTTTGCAAAAGTTCAGATCTTCTTTCTTTCTTTTTTATGGTTGCAGCATTCGCTGCAACCTAGTAAAGAACGAAGCTCAACCTATAGTAACCAAAGATTTAAATACGCGTAAAAAACAAACAAACAAAAGCCTGTCAAGTGAAGAAGATTCGTCACTTGAAACTGACTTAGGAATGGTAACTATGGTTTCTACTAGTCTTCTAGTAAAAGTTTAATGCAAAAACAAGTTCATACGAATTTCGAAAGATAGCCTGAAAACCCTCGAAAAGGATGTCGGATCGACATAAAAACAGCTACATTTGATTCTCCATAGCAAAAACCTCATTTTGGAGAATTACAGTCCCCCATCTTAAGCAACGAGGAAAATCACTTTTCTGCATTGGATGTGTCTTCTTTTTTCGTCACCGTTAGTGGGACATTGAAACGTCATGGAGGGATTGGAAACGAAATTAGTACACATGTGTTTTTAATAAGTAACGAAAGATAATATGAATTTCTTTTATACAAAATTTTTACAAAATACAAAAATTGCAAAATATGTATTATCTTTTATACAAAAAAATAATACAAAATTTACATCTTCATACGAGAGCGTGCACGTATGTTACGCATGTAACAATGTCATATTTGTGTGACTTTGCTGCCTGGCTCTCTGTGGCTCGTTCTTTACTAAATCTAGCTAAGAAAAGGCTGAAAGCTTTTCCCGTGTGCGACATATGTTGCTTTATTTTATAGTAAAAACGAATTCATGGTTGCATTTGTGTTTTGATTTGTAAATCAAAACAATCTATGCGCATGGTTACATTATGGCTGTAGAATTCGCTGCAATCTAGCGAAGAATGAAGTTCAGCCCATAGTAACCGTAAATTTAAAAATCGCATTTGAAAAGAATATTAAGGGAACAGTATTAATATGAATTAATGTAAAAGACGACTCTTCATTAGGGTGCAGCTACTGCTGCAATCCTAATTGATTAGACAAAGTTTTCTCAGGCTTATGACTCCTAATGTTTAATTTAAACTTAATGAATTTAAACCGAACTTAATCAGGTATGAAAAACAGAATTCAGTGGAAACATTGAATTTAGCTTGATGGTCTTTGACTAGTTCGTGAGGCATTGGGCTTGTCAATCTGTGTGGGATTTTGCTAGCTACAATGCCATCAATATACTGAATCACATCAACCGCTGTTGATTTCCCTATAACAGGAGTATCTTCAATCTAGAAGATGTAGTGTATATGAATTACATCTCATGCCTGATACAACGCTAGTAATGGTCTCGAAGTTTACCATATAAAGGATTTTTCTTTGTGCAAATCAGGTTATTATGTTTGATCCATTTCTTGTGAAAGTGTATGGAAACCGAGAACGGATCTTGGACATTAATTATCCTGGTATCATCTCCTCCATAACTGACACATGTATATTCATAATCCGTAAATAGTGAATAAATTCAAAAGCGTACCACTAATTACATTAAACTGTCAACAATAAAGTCGGTGGACCTTCTTGCCCAATCATGGATTTTACTTTGTGAGACAAAGACTGAAAATACTTTCTTGATCCTCTTATTCATGACTTGGTTCCATCTCTTTGTCTCGGGAATGAAACCTTTTCATTTACTGGCTAGAATTTTGGTTTGGTTTCGTAGTTTTCAAAATGTCACCAACGCTATTACACATTTAGGAAAGCTCTTGCAATTGAAAATATGGTACAGATATTGTATATCAAGACGAAACTTAGTGTGTCTGCTAAGAAGTCTGCATTTAATATATTCTTCATCCATATTTGATAAGCTCTTGCTATATCACGCGTGCCATTTTTGCCAGGCGTGGAAATATCGGGAAGTACTGTAAGATCAATATCCTCCTTAATTTAGTCCTCACTCACTCTTCTTCTGAAGCTTAAATTGATCAATATCAAGATCTTTCTTGTTCTTAAAATCATCTGTAAGATATTTGGGAACTGCTGCATTGAGTGCTTGTTCAGAAAAAAGTTCAACCAAATCAGATTTTGCATTATTTGTTGGTTCATCAAAAATAGCAATGTCTGATATCTCAGGTGAGGCATTGAAACCGACCGCCATTTCAGCTTTCAAGTATATCATTCAAATCTTCTAGGCTGTGTGCGTGAATTGCCTTATAAATGCTGTTTGTTCTCTCGAAGCCATAGCAGCGCTTCACGTACTTTTATCAAATATATCTACAGCCTCCAAACATTCGTGCCAAAAGTTACCTGACTATTGACAAGGATTATAAAACTGTCAATGTTTAGTAGTTTTTCAGGTTGAATGTTTGTATTTGCTTGAACATCTAAAGAGCGTGGGTAATTTCTCTTCTAGGTCTCTTCGACGTAGATACGTGTCCGAGTCTAATGACCGTAAGACGTGGGATCACAAATCGTATCATTGCTAATTCTAACTTGTCGAGACGATTTGTACATTCTGGGGTCTTCTGTACTAGTAGGTTCTTTGTGACTTTTTCAATATTCTCACGGTAGAGAAACTTCGTTCAACAGACTTCACCACACTTGCAGGTAGCGTGGTGAAGATCTTCAAGGGCGCTGGAATATTTGGGGAAATATCAGCATCCCGGTTTTGTTTATGTAAAGCGTCCGTAGCGTTTCAGGTTACCTACCTTACCTGTTGCTGCATTGCTTTCTCGCAAACTAAGCCACCGAGTTTACTCGGCCACCCTTATGTGGTCAGGGCAGATTCACAACCGAGGGGAAACCGATTAATGGCTGGAATCATAGTGGCAAGTCTTGGATCAGATTATCGAATTGCTGTCTGCTCGTTCTCATACAATTTATTGGCAAGAAAATACTGAGGTTAAAAGTGTCCATTATCTCTACAGAAAAACAGCTTTCTAAGTCCGGAATGAACATGCCCACCAGGGGAATAAAAAGTGAATGTCAATAATATTTTCATGTAAACTGACTGACACATTAGTCTGATTGGTTCGCTTTTTTATTTCCCTTGGGGCTGTTATTTCTAAGCTTAGCTCAGATGCTACTTTAGTTGCCTCGTGGAATGATTTTTTAAATTTACTTGTCTTTCCCGACGCTTGGCTGTCCAGTTGGGGATGATCTCAAGAGCTTCGACGATTTGACAGAATTGTAACGTTTGAGCAGAATGTTGACATTTTTTTTTGTCCCACAAGATCATGTTAGCAGAAATTAAGGTCACTGCTATTGTTGGAATTTTAAGTATCTGTTAAGATTCATTCATCTGCTCATCAAAACGTACTTGTTAAGCCAGGATTAGATAAATTTCTGATATTTTCAAATGTATTTGGAAGAGATCAAATTGACTCTTCGCATTATCCAGTTTTCCATCTAGTATAAGGTCTAATACTTTACCAAAAAGTGAATCATTCAACCGAAACTCACTAGCTGAAAGTAGCATTGAGGTATTTGAAAATGGAATACGAAAAGAGACAAAACAGAATTTCACACTCGTGGTACTGCAAGAGCGGTCGAAGATGAACTAAAATCTTGTCTTTCTGCCCTTGTAAGCCATGCATTTAGAAAATAAGACAACGAAGTTCGGTGGTTAAATACATCCTTCCCTTATACCCTCCCACGTCCTGAGCTCGAGGTGAAATATAATGGGAATTGGATAGAACTTATAGGCTGTGGGATGAGACTTAGGTAAAAAAACTGGCGTAGAGGACAAGATTGGCTGGGCTTTTGGCATAGACTTGGAAATGCTTGCGGTGATCGTGTATGAAATCCCTGATATAGGATACTTGTGGTCAACGGATCCTCGCTTTTAAAATGAATTCAACGTTTCGGACAACAGCACTAACGTGAAATATAAGCCAATGAGCATTTGTGTCCCGTGCCGAAACGACATCAGCTTCCGGCTTCCTGGCAATGATGATGAATTCGTTGAAAATGATTTTTGTGAATTGTTTAGGACAATAGCAGGAGACGTAACAATAGTGGATATCACATGGTTTGTACCCAATTTGAAAAAAATCTTAACTCCAAAAGAAGCTGACCAAATAAATAATCTTGCTTTTTTTTACCATGTTTATAAAACTTGTGCCTCAGTCCAATTTTTTTTTACATTATGGTATCGTGACCCAAGAACTGACGAGTTTAATTTTTTCGCACATTAGGTCACCGTAGACTGGGAACGGACGGGTGTAAGTTTCAAGCCCTTCGAAAATAAAGTTTCTTGCTTTGCTCTAACAGAATCGAGGAAATTTTTAGCTTGATTTTTTTTTTATCAGTTATCTAAATATATGCAATTTAATTATATTATAGATCGTGGCTGACGAGAATGCACCTGGCGGAACCAGTGTTAATTATGCTGCCTCTCCAAGAAAACTGCGGGCAGTTACAGTGACAATCGCCACTTATGATGATCAGCTCATCACGTCAGCCCCATTCAGCCTACAAAAGGATGCAAATGAACCCGAAGACTCTAAGGAGAATGATTGGAGTGGATCAGGGACCGCCTCAGAGGTCTCGCTGTTTAGTCCGAGTTATGCCGGATGTGACTCTGAAAGCGAGGAAGAGCTTGAGCCACCGGTGACAAATAGTAGTATGCTACTCTATCATGAACAAAGTCTGGTTCAAAGTAGCTTTACAAATGGTGAGTTTTTGAGTACGTTATAATTAACGTATACAACTTTTTGTGTACAGATGGCAAATTACTTAGAGAGAGAGTTCTTCTGTGTTAAAACAACTCTGCATTTATAGTCTTGTATATTGGTATATTGGTAAATAATCACTTCTTGGGCAGTGCTTTCTTTTATATGTAATTTTGGTTGCAGTGATAGCTGCAACCTTGTAAAGATTGATCCACAACCCATATTAACCGAAAATTTAAAAACCTATTTGAAATAAACAGTCCAGCATGGAAAGTTTTCTATTCAAAGGCGATCCAGGACTGATAACTATTATATAGGTTTAACTCAATAGTAAAGGTTTATTGCGGAAGAAACTTTTCGGTAGATTTGGAAAAGAGCTTAAAACCCCTCAAAATTGGAATTACTGTTGTAAGAAACCCTGGACTGGAAACTTGTTCCCTATTTTGAACATCAAGAAAAAGTACGTCTTTGCAATGGTAGTATGGACGTGTCTAATTTTTTCTCCATATTTTGTTCAGAGTGGTTATAGATACTGGGCAATGGTTCAGTTGAGCGGGGTTTGTAATATCTAGTGCCTGTTTTTGCTTGACAAAAGATATTGGATCATAACAAAATTGCGTTTTCTGCAATTTTATGCCTTAAAATGCCAATTTTTGCCAAAAAAGATCACAAACGCTGGGAATGCAAATTCTTTAAGACAGTCAATTAATTTTTCATGGTGTAAAGCCCTAAACTGGAGGTTTGGAGCCCCTCACCTCGAAAACAAGGAAAATCGCAGTTTTTCCATGGGTAGCAGTGATTTGTCTCCTTTCTGTTTGTTGTTTTCTTTTTTTCCTTTCTTGATTGATTTCTTTTCATTTTAAGAGTTATTGTTCATATCTACATGCTTTTTTGAATCCATCTAAATAGCTCCATCTTAATATAGCCCAGTAAAAATAGCGTTTGAGGTCAAACAAATTGCAACAAAAATGATTTTTGCACCAAAAAATGCAGAAAAATCAGGAGAACTACATACTAAAAGCCCACCAAAATCCACCGATGGGAAAAAGTTTGACAGGGGAAAAAAGAGGGGAAAGAAGGAAAATTCTGAAAAAATGCCAGGACCTCTGATTTTAGCACTGTAAATACCCGGTCCTATGTAGTTCAAGTCGCAGAACTCGAATTCTGCATCAGAATTATTATATCACACCATCGGGGGTATCTGACAGGGTTAGTGGGGGAAACAGGGGAAAATGAGGAAGGCTTAGATTTGCTTGATTTCATCGCTGTAAAGACTATTTCTGATATTATTTGAGACGCAGAATCCAAATCTTCCTTCAGAATACTAGTTTTCCCTCATCGGAAAAAACTGGCAGAGGGGTAAAGTAGGGAAATTGAATTCGCTTTCTTTTTTTTTGGCTGCGGAGCCTATTTCAACAAGGATTCGATCACAGTATATTAAGAATCATCACGGTGTTTAAAGTTGGTACAGATTGATTGTACTTCGGCAAATCACAGACTTAAAACAAATCAAATAATAAAAAAACTTAAAACAGGAACTTAGTTGTTAAAATCATCATCAAGGTCAATGCTTTGTGAATTTTGGCAGTCGGTACCATGACACTCGGCACATGCTTTTGTGCAGTGAAGTCCGTTTCTTTTGCAACTGCAACGCTTTGTTTCACAACCTGACTTGCAAGCACATCGTACCGTTCTCAGTAGTGCTTCGGGTGCTGGCTTCGAATCCATAGTTACAGGTACGTACTTGGTTCTGTCTAGCCGCCAACCCCAGTCACATGGGTCCAGATCAGCTGAGCAACCCATCCATTCCATGACCTGTAGGAAAACTCTGAAGAAGTGAAACTTCGCAGCTGACAATGTCGGAGGCAAGCTTTCTGGGCGGACGAACGAGGTCGAAGAAGCCAGTTTCGTGACAAACATGGTGTTACGCAAATCCTGAATGTTAGTATCAGCTTTAGCCCGATAAACAAGCACTGTGAGCTTTTCGCCTGCACTGATGATCTGATGCTTTTCTGAGTTCTTCCGGCAAAAAACCGCTGCATTTTTTTGGAATTCTTCATTGATCTTAGCCAATAAAAGTGACACTGGCATTCCTATGCCGTAGAACCTAGAGGTCGTATCGCATCCCAGGAAAGCATGGATGGGCAGTATGACCTCTGCGACTTGACCAAGCTGGCTTTTTAGTTCTCTTATGTTGTAGAGTTTGGATGTTCCCGGCTTGGTTTCCGCTCGAAAGAAAAGTGGGTAGCTTCCTGGCTGGCAATGGTGAAGAAGCAAGACGAGCAGGTCTGTGTCATTGCCAACAAGACAGGTTTCCACCTGAGAACAACTTGTCACTGTGGCTGTCGTTTTTTCTGCATCACCTGAAGCATACACCATGCGACATCCTGACGAGCTTAGCACTCCACCAAGTAGGAGGATGAATTTTCCCTTGTTCTTCAGGTTGTTCAGGAAAAAGTCTTTTTTGAGGGTTACCGTTGTTGTCCCAGTAAAGTCGATATCAGGTGATCTTATGCCTTTCGATCTTTTCATGTGAGTCTGGTCTTTTGTTGACGGTGAATCTTCGTATCCGTCGAATACAACCGTAGCATTTCCAAAATGAGCTTTGACATAGCTAGCGTAGGCCAGACATATTTGTCCAAAAGTAGCGCCGGTTGTCCAAGGCAATTTATGTTGGAGCCATCCTCCATTTACAACATATTTGCAACTCTTTGAAAGATTCGCAGAAGAGCCTTCGATCATTTTCCAGAGGGCATTTGAGAGGGAAGCCTTGTCAGCTGTGCGTAGTAGTTGGTATGACCCGAAAAGTGCAGGAGGAAAAGAGCAAAGTTCATAACCAAGAGTATCCGACAGATCCTGACCGTCGGCAGTGGCTACAGCTGCTAGTCGCTGGAACAATAACGTTTGGTCAATTTCGACCGGCTCACCATCAACCTTCGGAGCCGACTTTGCAGCCATAGTTACGACTTTATCTTTCCTTTTGAGTACAAAAGTCTCTACTAGCTTTCCAACCGTCCCTTGCATTATGTGCAACCCAACGTCTTTTGCTTCGTCGACGTTGACCTCTGGCGAAGCATTCACTCCGGTGACAATATTCATTAGCTCCTGACCCCTGTTGAACGGCTGCAAAGGCTCAAGGAACTTGAACAACTTCTGCAAATCTTCGCTGTCTCTCAATATCCTGGACCCTGATGTATCAACGTGCTGGTCGCTTCTGTGGTAAACAGATCCGGTTAGGTCTTGCATGATTGCATTCATTTGAGCTCGCACTGGCATAGATAGTGTCCAGATCGACCGCTGCGCTTCATTCATACCTCTCCCTCTAGTGAGACCGCCAGCGGTCTTCAGAGTTTTCATGAAGACTTGTTCTATAACAAGGTTTGCTGCCAGTCCTGACCACGAATGTTCGGTTCCGTTAACAGAAAAGTGACCAGTTTGGAACTTCTCGTATAATTCTTGCTGCGATTCTTTCAAACCGACAAGGGTTTGTAAATGAAGACGGGCTGATTTAGCATATGCAGTTCGACCACATGCCGCGAAATAAGGAAGCATACTAAACCAGCTCTGAAGATACAGGTCGAAATCTCCAGTCCGTTCAGCGCGAACTGACATCCTAAGAATTTTATTCATTTCAGAATACTGTTCAAGCCACAGTTTCGCAGTCCTAGATTCGCGAACTAGCTCCTTCTTTGCCTGCTCAATTTCTTCTAAAAGTGAAACCACCGCTGGAGACGCAGAAAGGTCTTCAATAGAAATATTTTCGGATGTCAGCTCTGTATAGACACTGGCTGCACTCACCATTTGGGGTGCGGGTTCACTTCGTAGACCGTCGGCAGTATCTTCGAAAGCACAGGCAAAAAGTAAGATGTGCAGAGCTAAGTCAAGAGGAGAATGTGCCCTCATTGCTCTAGAAACTGCTTTGCCAGAGATGATGTGTTTTATAGTGTTCGGTGCGTAGATCTGTTCAAGGACTTCAACCAAACCTGCTTCTTCCATAAGATAGCCCATACACCCAAGAAAACTCATTCTTCCATGAAAGGACCCAAGCATCACTACGATCTCTTTCAAATGGCTACTGAAAGGCGACGATTCAACCATCATTCTCGCTTTCCAATACAGTGGTTGGTCGAAGGTTACGACAGGAATCTGGTTCAGATTCTTTGCCTTCTCTGCAATAAACATCAACGTTGTGTTGATGCACGTGAGATCAGTTGGGTTTAAATCAATCATAGGCTGGAAAACTATCGATGACCGCTTCTGGATTTGTCCAGCATGAGCTGACCGCATTGCACCTGACCAGCCGACTGGAGAACCTCGCAGAGCTAGCTGAGAATTTACCCACATGATATCAAGATGTCTGCCATTGTCTCTGAACTCTGGAAATACCAACTCTACGTAAGTGAGCTGATTTGTAAAGGCAGTATGCTTCACGTAAGGGTAGATCGGTATAGCAGCTTTTTCTATAATTTCTTTCAAGTCAAAATCTTTTCTGGGAAACACGCGTAACTCTTCTTTGCCGTCCGGCGACTTAACCTCAAGAATAGCCATACCATGTGAAGTACCGTGCCCATCCAGAGTGTTAGCGTTATGATCGTAATTGTCTGCAATGTACTGGACAAGAGTGCCTCTTGGTATGTTGAGTTCTTGGTCGGGGCATTCAGTCATTGCCGCACATCTTTCAAATCGGAGGGCTTCTGCATAGCCAACACAAAAGCCTAGGCTGCTCATTGTGTCGATAACGTCGCGTGAACCGAACCGATGATGCATAGACTCAGCCAACCCCAGCTACATTGATGCAATAATGCTTCGAGGTCTGGTGTTTTACATTATTGCCTGCCCTATTGCATTGACCACAAGTTTGGCATTGTTGTGTTTGATCAAAATGGTCAGAAAAAGCCGTAGGGATGGAACAAGGAACTCGAGATTGTCCTCAGCCGAAACTAAGGTGCGTGTTTGGTCATATTCTTCTATGGACGATATCACAGTCTTTATTTCGCTCTCCACTATTCTTGCAAAAGTTTTCGCAATCTCGACTTTTTCTTTCTCCGGATTTACGTCTTTTGGCAATTGGTAATAATCCCGGAGAATGCTTGCAGCCGTCTCCCTAAGCGTCACTATACTTTGCTTCCCAGGAACATCAGAAATGATCACCTTGTCGCCGAAGTAATCAACTAGCACTTTCTTCAGGTAAACGTTGCTGTATGGCTTCAGATCCGTTTCGGCTAAAAAAAACTCCTCCATTTTTTTCGAAATATCGGTCAGTGTAACCTGCACATCGTCCAGACCGACAAAGAAGTTCGCAGCTTTGTAAAACGCTTCTTTTCGAACCTCGTCGGAAGTTCTGCCATTTTTACACTTCTTTACTTCAGGTTCACCACTTAATTTCGAATAGCGCTGAGGCAAGTTTTTACCAGTCCGGAAGTTCACTGAACAAACTGTGTGATAGATAGCATCAGCTGCGTGGAGATCAGCAGTAGCTGCATTTAAGCTTCCCAAAATGCTGGTCGACCATTCGTCTTGTCTTTGTGAACACAGAAGTCTAACACTGGCTTGAAATGCGTCTGTTCTAACAGTCTGGGATGGCGAATAGCCTGGATGACGCGGATCAGCAATGACAGGGGTCGCACAAAACAGACAGTCTTTGTCGAATGCGAATAAAGAACTTGCAGAACGTAAGGATCTACTGTTACTTTCTTGATTACTTGCTGAACCACTTTCATTGCAACGTTTAAGACTAGAAATTCTTCTCTGGTTACTGAAGTCTCTTCGGCAGTGAGCATGAACCTTGTCACCGGGGTTAACTTCGACAGAATCATCTCTTTCTTTACTGGCAGTATTAATTGTGACGGCACCTTTGCTTCCAAGCGTAGAGAGACTGTTATCATCTCCTTCGCTCTGAAGACAGATTGCACATTGTGAAGCCATACTCGTCTGAAATGAAGATACGAAAGATTCAGTAACAGAGAACTTGATGAATAACTTAATTAGAATATTAATATTAGAATATAATTAGAATATTAGAATAATATTAGAATAACAGAGAGCTTAATTCAGTAACAGAGAACTTGATGTGGGAAGAGGACTGAAGCCGCGAATCTCCTTTATTATTATTATTATTATTATTATTATTATTATTATTATTATTATTTATTGGAAAACCCGTCATACAAAAAAGAAAAAGACGGAGCAATAAGCAAAAAAAGCAATACACATAAACTTAGGAGTTATACATGTGGTTTTTAGTGACGAACGCTGGAGCCAAGATCTAGATCAGCTCTTAGAACAATTTACACAAAACGAGAAAGAAAAACACAATTATACACTGCTCTGTAGGTACGTGACATGTTTCTTGTTTAGGCTCCTAAATACTAAACAAACATAAATAATATGAACATCAGTGCATCAAGCCGCAATTGGTAAAAAAATAACCCAAATAATCATCAGTGAATTAAAAAAGATATACAGTAGATAATTATATCAACTAGTGTAATTATGACAAGAAACGGTAAAACCAATTAAACGAACCAATCCCCGACGCAAGCACAAAACTGAACACTTTACACGACTGATAAGATGTTGTCAGCACTCCCTGTTTGTGAAATGTTTTAGTTGACAATTAGGGAGATACGGAGCAAAGAAATTCACGAGATTTGTCCTCTTCTTGTAGAAAACTGAAATTGAAGCACAAATTGAACGAACATAGTGAACTGTTGTCAGTGAGGTAACTAACACAGTTTCCACGGATTGATCATTTCAAGCATTAAGATTCGGTTCCAGGAGCCGCAAGATGGCGTTGGTAAAAATAGAGAAAATGTCACGAAACTGAGTATAGTAGTCACTTAAAAGCGAAAGAATTCTCAATGGTACAAGATAAACAAAAAATGACTAACATTCTTGAAGATTCGAAACAAAAAATGACCAAAGATTTACAAGAAAACTTACCTATTTTTAGTATTCAGCGCCTTACATTTTGGGTAATTCAGTCACTGAAGAGACACTAGATGTAAGCCCAGAGAACTCGTCGCTAGGTGTCATGCCGAATGCTAACTTGTTGATGTCAGGCCTATATCCTGCTAGCAGGATGGTCGCATCTTAACATCGCAATGACCTCGAAAAACAAAAATTTCCCCTTCTTCCCCCCTTTTCCCCCTCATAAATGTTCAGGGGACAGAGTAATCGAGATTTTGATGCAAGATTTGGCTTCTACGTTAAAAATTACATTGGAAATCATCTTGACTTGGATCAATCCAAACACTTCTGGATTTTGCGAAATTTCCCCTGGTTCCCCTGTTTTTCCCCTGCCATGGATTTTCCCATGGGTGGATTTTGGTGGGCTTTTAGTATGTTATTCTCTGATTTTTTCTGCATTTTTTGGTATAAAAATCATTTTTGTTGCAATTTGTTTGAGGTTGGGCCTTTTTTTTGAGCTATTTTTACTGGGCTAATAGTGAACGGCCGTTTTTTGTGCGTCTTCTGAAGTAGAAAGACTGGGATGCCCAACAAGGGCATCATCGTAATCTCTGTGGTCGAAAACCCTTAACTGGAAGTTTGCAAAATTCCTCTCTTGGGTAATCCGCCCTAGTAAGTGAAAACTAAATATCACGTTTTGAAAAGAAACTCAAGTCCAATTTTGTGAAAATAGTTAAATGTTTTACTGCTATTTTTGAAGATAGTGCTGATAATATATCCCTCTGATTCTTTATTTCTGTGGCAAAGTTGTACATATCTTTTGGAAAAACTGGGGGGGGGAGCGAGTAAAACCATTATTTAATATCCTATTTTAACAAAAACTAATGTTGACATCTTCAGTTTCATCGTCTAAGCTAGACAAAATCTTTTTGTAAGGAAATTTCTTTGTATTTAAAAAAAAAGAAAAATGAACAAAATCAATTTAAAAAAAAGAACAACAAAGTTTTCCTTACAGAGCGAAGTGGAAACTTATCACGAAAAAAAAAAATTGGCTTCGCAGATTACGCAAGTTTATCTACGGAACTAGCTCAAATAAACCGACAGGTCAAATTTCCCGGTCTTTGTTGAATAGTTCTTTACTGAGCTTACTTGAGTTTCGTTGACAGCTATTGATATCTTTGCTGGGAAAAGACTACTGAGAACCTTATAGGTTACTTTTTTATTTCCTAAACTGCTTAGGGACTTTCTCCTAATTCTGTTTGTTATTTAGAATTACACAAATGCTAGATATATCTAGTAGGTATATTTTGGATAATATGAAAAGAAATAATTTTTCTCTTCGTCCGAAGTTTCAATTTCGCTCTTTATAGATTAGAATTTGAAAAAAAGAAAAATAGCTGAAAAAAATTATGAAATTATGTTCCTTGTAGTTTTTTTTATGGTACTTGCATGATATACCCCCCACCTTATATTGATATATCCTAACCTAATATTCTTCTAATATGGTTCTCTGACGCTCAATCCTAATGAATTGTACCAAAGTAAGATAAAAATATAATACTTTAGAAACAAATTTGGGCTATATATTTGCACATTAGGGGGGGGGGGGGTTTAAAGTATTGCGGGTCTGCATGCCTAATGTGTTAGGTACAATTATTCTGCATATTATGTAGTAAGAATTGTTTTCTAACTTCACACTGTCCAATTTTTTTTTTGCACCTATTATTCCAGGCCGCAAAAAGCTTAAAAATTAGGTTAATATGGAGATCTTTGAATGAGGTTATAAACGTAATTGAAATAATCAAGTTCAAGTTCAATATGGGTTTTAATTAAAAAAAAAGATATGAAAATACACTTAACTCAATTCCTTGTGCATTGATGCCCGTTTGGGCCCGTAATAATTGCACACTCTAAATACAGCGTGGCCTCCTGTCCTCTCCGATTTCCACCCCGAACCGCCATCAAATAACAATAAATTTAACACAACTTCTCCTCCGCTCACACTCCTTGAAGTATCAAACTAAAATATAATAAATAATAATATCAAAAAATTCTAAACATAATAATAATAAAATAAATCTAGTAAATAAATTTTTAATCTTTTAGATATTTTTTACATTCTTTTAAAGGAGCCGAGAGACCTATATGATTTCAGCACTTACGGAAGTGCATTCCACTCCCTAGCACACGCAATTCTAGGAGAAAATTCAGACCTAGCTGTCGGTGTCGGGGGTATATAAATTTCTGATGAAGATTATTGATTTCCCTTTTTGAAGGGTTCAACAGGTGGAATTTTAGGGATGACATCTCCTCGTAGGCTATTCCTAGTGGAAGTGCGGACAAAACTGTACCAAAAAATAAGCACGTTTCGAGACCATACGTGCTATACATGACGTACGACAAAAGGGAAAATAAATAAAAATAAAAGTGACGTACGAAGAACAAGGAAAAATAAATAAGCAACAACAAACCAAATGTAGGTCACTATCATTCATTGAATAAAATGAAAAGATAAAGTGAATTAAACAAAAAATTGCCATTCATGGTTTGTTTTATTGTCAGTCATCTTTGTTCTTTCTGTTCAGGTAACTTGAAAAGTTCCATTTTTTTTTCTTTTGCACTGAGAACGGCGTTGCGAGTGTCTGCCAAAACATCTGCTTTATCTCTTCGTTTTATTCACTTTATCACTTTGTTCGTTTATCTCTTCGTTTTATTCACTTTAACACTTTGTTCGTTTATCTCTTCGTTTTATTCGCTGGCCTAAAATCACCTCTGTTCAGTTTTTGGAGGATTCTTGTCATGGATTGAGGTATTTTAAGGCTGTCTTTAATTTGAGTTTTCTCAGTGTTAAATGGGCTAGGGTTCGTTACACATTAGGGGGAAACCTAATAAATAACGAACCCTAGCCCATAGTAACCAATAATTTAAAAACTTGTTTGATATAATTGTCTAGTGAGGATGAGTCGGCATTTGAAGCTTAATGGTATAAGTTTATTGCGAACACGAATTTCCGGAAAATTCGAGAAACGGCCTGAAACCAGACAAAAATGGTGTGAGACTGAAATGAAAAATGCACCATTGGAATCTTCGTAGCCACAAACCCCACATGGGAGATTTACGATCTCCCGTCATGAGCAACAGGAAAGATCAATTTTTCGCATTAGGAGCAATGATGTGTCTCCTTTTTTTGTATGTTAACAAAAGACTATTTTAATTTCAGAGGAATTGAACGATTCTGAGAAAGAGAATTATACAGATGGCAATGATTGTATGTCAACTGAAATACAGCTAAGAATAACACAAGCCATAGAAGAGCGACTGAATCAAGCCCAAGATGACGACTGGGATGTGTTTGATCCCTACTTTTTTATTAAAAACTTGCCACCTTTGACAGCTGAAATGAGGATGAGATGCCCTGCCTTGCCTTTAAAAACTAGGAGCAGTCCTGAGTTCACACTTGTCCTTGATTTGGTACGTATAATATTTCTTAACATTGGACGTGATCGTCTCTTACTAGGTTGCTAGCTACCGCTGCAACCCGGATCATTGAAGAAGCCCACAATGTTGGCATATGGGGAACAGAGAAACTATCTAAAAGGGGGGAAAAGAGAAGAAAAACAAAATAAATCTAATTAGATACAGACTGGAAACTCAGATGGTTTTCGAGACACCATCTTGTATATGTCAGTAATTCTGTAATGCCATATATATATTCCACCTTAGCTTTAGATTATAATTCTTATTTGGCACTAGTATGATAAGTTTTTTGCTTTATCTATCTCAAGTTGATAATGCTGCTCTGACTGTGGCACAAATAGTTTCTAATTTCTATAAGAGCTATGTTAAAGTGCCAAAGATTCTCTTTTGTCTAGTTTCTTCTTTTCTTTGAGTTTACCGTACATATACCTTATTGGTTTTCATTTTTAGTGTTTATTTAGACTCTATTTTCTATTGTTATTTCAATGCACTTTTTACAATTCTGCTGAGACTCTTGTCATGATCTTTTTATGCAATTTTTGCCATTAGGTTTGTTTTTTACTCCTATTTTTCATGCTTTACCCTTAAACTGTAAGCGCAAAAAACATTTTAGTCTACATAGTGAAAAAATAATGACCAGAAATCAGCGTGAGAAAGCAACACTTAGATGAAAAACAATTCATTAAAGGTAGGGAAAAATCACGAGAGGTGGCAATGATGGGCCTGACCTTTGTTAATACTTTCAGTCATTAAAGTGCCAAGGATACCAAAATAAAAGCACCTTGTAACTCCTGGTAAGATTTTTCCCTGGGTTGTTTCAGAACTATGATATTTTTAGTGCAGTGTGACGTTTTTGGCAGGGTTATCTCGTTAAACTGTGAAAATAAGGAAAACTAATTCGTTAAATTTGAAAACGTAAAAATTCAAACATTAGCCGTTTATCGATTCCCAAAGACAACCACACCTCCAAAGGAAACCAAACATTAAGCTGTTTGGTACATTACATTTTTAGCTTATTTTTTGCTGTTTTTTTGCCCGCGTCCTTTTTTCATTTGGCACCACCTATTTCTAAAACTGCATAAGTGTGTAGGGAAGTCTCTTTCGCTAAAAATTGAATTTCGATATTTCTTAATTACCTAAGAATATATATGGCTGTAAAAGTTTCTGCTTAACCGATTCAAATAATCAGGTTCCATTGTCACTGCCCTTGGTACGTAAAATGATAGATCGTTGGAATTTTTCAGGACGAAACAATGGGTCGTTGTAGTTTGGCAGAATTGGACAATGTAGCTTTTACATTTCTAGTTTGTTTTCAGGAAACAAACTGCGCTAAACGGTGAAAATAAATAAGAAAAAACTGACTCGTCAAATTTTTATAGATTTCAAAATTTTTTAATTTTGAAAATTTTATTAAATTTTCATATTATGTATTTATAATAATATTTATTATATATATATTTTTTTTTATTGTATATATTTGTAATTTTATTAAATTTTGTTTAAAATTTTATTAAATTAAATTTCAAAATAATTTTTTTTTTAAATTAAATTTTTATTTTTTATTTTATAAATCTAGATAAATATCATCCGTCAAAATTCAGGCGTTATCAATCCGTTGACTCCTAAAGACGTGTAAACCTACATCTTCTTCAGCTGTTTGGTGCTATTTGTTTTTTGCTTTGTTTTCTTTATTTGTCACCCATGTTTCTTTTTAACCTTGTTGTAGCACAGTGGATTGATGCTTTGCTTGGCAAAACGGGGCCCAGGGTTCGATCTCCGCCGCAGCAAGGCTGAGCAACAAGCTTGCTACTTGTCCCTGCAAAAAAGACCCAGCAGCTGAAACGTCGAGAGTATCTTCATCATTTTGTTTATCCATGTTTCTTTTTAATTAAATTTGACGCCTGCTATTGTGCCCACTTATAATAATTAAAGACATAGACATATTTATTTACATGCTCGACCAGGTACTAAGAAGAACTAAAGCTGAGCTGTTTACAAGGTACATAAGAATTGCACAAACACAAATTATAATTACTTTGTGCTGTTAAACAGATCCGTGAAAAAGGGAACAAAAGAATACTGATACCGCGTCGTGCGTTAATAAATTGGTTCCAATTTGTTCTGTCTTCTGGTGAGTGTGTCTGGGTGTACGTTCGGAGGAGGATATACATGTGTTTGTGAATAATCACACCTGTCGTTTGTCTCACGATGAAACACTAGTTCATTGTCGATTGACAGGATTGGACGATGTAACTTTTACATTTTCATTCGACTCTCAGTAAATAACCTGCTTTTAAACCGTGAAAATAAATATGGAAAACCTATTTGTTAAATTTGAGAGCGCATTTAATCCATAATAATTTAAACTTTATTAATCCGTTGATTCCTAACTACTACTACTACTACTAACAACTCACTGCAGCACCAAGCCGCCTGAGGCCAACACAGCTACGCACGATCCTCCTCCACCCCAAAGGTGTTTGAAAACTCAGGTACTTCTCAATTATTAGCCTAAGAGTGAAAATTTGGTCGACACATCCTCTACCTTTTCTAAAACCGCACTGCTCTTCTCTTAAAACTTTGTCTACCACATCTCTCAGTCTAAAAAGTATCATATTACTAAGTAATTTACTACCTACAGAGACCAGACTAATGCCTCGATAATTACCACACTCACTTTTATCACCTTTCTTATAAAGTGGCTTAATTAAGGTTTTCCTAAAATCGTTAGGTACTTCCCCTTTTTCAAAAATCATATTCATAATCTTCAATAACTTATTTCTAACCTCAGAGCCACCATATTTAAGAAACTCATTTACCACCCTATCAGCACCTGGAGCCTTATTATTCTTTAATCCTTTTAGTACTGTTGCTAATTCCTCCTCACAAAACAAATCTTCCTTCACATCCAAAGTATCACCTATATTTTTTCCTGCAACTCTATCTCGGTTAAGCAAGTTCTCAAAATGTTCGGCCCATCTCTCTTTAGTTTTTTCCTTATCGCTAATTGCGACCCCATTCCTATCTTTAACTGGGACAAGTCCGGATTGACTACTCCCTCTCAATTTGTTAACGTGCCAGTACAATATTTTACTATTATGCCGTCTAGCTGCATCTTCCAGATCCTCGGCAATTTTATCCATGGCCTCCACTTCACACCTCCTTAGTTCACATTTTAATGCTTTCTCCACTTTCTTTACATTTCTTTTGTTTTCATACGATCTATCACTCAGATAATTCTTGTACAAGTCCTTTCTCCTTTCTTTTCACTAATATCCTTAGCTGCTGTTCTAGCTTTCTTCCCTAATACACCTTCAACAACTTCACAAATTATTTTTCTAAAATTATTCCAATCATCTTCCACATTATCAAATTTTAAACTCTCAAGTTTAGCATTCAACTGTTCCTGGAAAGTTTCTGTCAAATTCTCTTCCTGGAGTCTACCAACATCATAACTTCCCGGGAGCTAGTTACCCTTCCGGTATTTCAGTTTTAAATTAACCCTTGACACTACTAGATGGTGATCTTTACTTTTAACATCAATAACAGCACTCCTATATACCCTAGTATCTTGTATTGATCCTGCCAGTCTTCGGTTTACTATAACATAATCAATAAGGTTTGCTGTCTTACCATCACATGAATACCATGCTAACTTATGAGCCATTTTATGACCAAACACCGTATTGGTTATAACTAAATTGTTATACCTACAAAATTGCAAAAGTCTGTATCCATTACTGTTTCCTTTTCCTACACCAAATTTACCTAGGCTGGGATACCATCTATCCCTATTTCTACCAACCTGAGCTTTAAAATCTCCCAGTAATAACATAATATTTCTACCTGGGACCTTGTCTATTTGGTCCTGTAACTGTAAGTAAAATTCATCTGAGTCCCTAGCATCTCCGTCAGTCGGTTCTACAGGGGCGTATACTACTATAACTGATACCTTGAACTTTCTAGTCATAAAATGAGCAATTAGTATTCTATTATTAATACCTTCCCAGCCTAAACAAGACTTAGCAGCTTGTGAAATTAGCGGCAGGTGAAATTTCAAAGAAAAGCTACATTTTAATCTGTTTAGCGCGATATGTTTTTATTGATTTACCACCCACGTTTCTTTGTATTTGAATTTGGCGCCTGTTAATAATAATTTATGATCATTATCATTTTTGCAGGATGAAACACTGGTTCATTGTAGTTTGGCAGAATTGGACGATGCAGCTTTTACATTTCCAGTTGATTTCCAGGAAACAACCTACCAGGTATTTGTGCGAACTCGGCCTTTTTTCAAAGAATTTCTGGAAAGAGTTTCTCAAATGTTTGAAGTAATCCTTTTCACAGCTTCGAAACGTATATATGCTGATAAACTTTTAAACCTGGTAGACCCTCATCGAAAGTGGATTAGGTAAGTGTTTGTAAGAAAAGTAAATTAAAACTTTTTTTAATGGCGAAATTCATATACATTGCGAATATACTTCATTTAATTCGAGTGCGAGTCTCCCTCTTAACTGTGGTTTTTTCTCTATTCCCTGTGTCTCTTCTTTTCGATGGCTTGGTCTTCACATTACTAATAATCTCAAAACACTTCGGGCTCTGGCAGTTTCTAATGCAAAAAAAAAAAAATTCAGATAGGATATTCAAAAATTATTGCAAATAGAGGGAGGTACAATAGAAAAGCGATTGGGAAATTATATTCTTCATTTTGCGATCATTCTATTCTTTTTTTATCTGGTTTTCTTCCAATTCTGAAGCCTAAAGATCTGAATTCTATCCGGACTTATAATTTTAAATTTTCTCGGTACCTTTTGTGCCTCCCTCCGTGGTGCCGGAACCGGCATCTAATATCGCGATTAGGTCTCCCTGATTTACGGGAAAAAGTGAATGTGCTTGCGGGAAAGCTGTCGTTATCTGCAGGTCTTACTGCGCACCATAATCTTCGTCGTTTTATGTAAATAATTGTTAAGTGTGCGAGTTTCCTTTTTTTTTTTTTTTTTTTTTTTTTTTTTTTTTTTTTTTTTCTTGATGTACTCCGCTTCTTTTTTATAGTGGGTAATAAATAAATTATTATTATTATTATATTATATTTTAATGACGATACAGTTATTTCCTATATTTATAGAATTAGTTATACCTAGTACCAGACGACCGAGCTTCATTTGCTGAAAAGAAAGACAGTTTTTTTACTCTCTTTCACAGCAAAACGTGTTTCATATGAAAGGCGTCAAAAATACCTAGACGTTAAATAAGGATTAAGGATAAAGATCCCCCAGAACCATTACTGGCGCACAGGGCGTCGGATCGACGTTCCAGTTGCTTGGTCTTTTTTACAGGGACAATTTCCAAGCTTATCGCAACCTTGCTGCAGTAGGGATCGATCTCTGGGCATCACAGAGCATCAATCAATTGTGCTGCAACAAGGTTAAAAGAAACATGGGAGACAAATAAATAAAGAAACCTTGCTGCTGTGGGGATCGATCCCTGGGCCTCACAGAGCATCAATCCATTGTGCTACCACAGACGTTAAATAGTATTTAAAGTCTTGCTGCCACTGCTGCCATAAAATTATTTGTGGAAAAGCGGAAAACCTTCCAGTTTTCAATAGTGATGAAATAAGTGGGAAGCTTGAGAATAAAGCAGTGATTCTAACAAATAGGTATTTCATGTATGGATATATGGCAAGACAGCAAAATTTTTGCTTGTGGCTCTTGCAATGGTAGAGTTCGTGCCTATACGAATCAAACTTTAAAGTTTTTGGCTTCTCTTGATTTTCACAGGAAAACAGTGACTGGTGTTATATTTGTTAATTAATTAAAAAAACTTTTTCCACAAAATAAGTTTTTCAAAGAAAAGTAAAGAACTCCATTAAACAAAAAATGAGCAAAAATAAAATTAAATAATCTAGCAAGTGTGAAACTACCACAAATCGGCATCGATAGATAAATGAAACCCAAAACGAACAGAAATTACAATAAATAACCGAGTCAAACTCAAAACGATCAGAAATTAACATAAGTTGGGCGCAAAACCCCTATACCTTCCCAAGGCCGGAACAAAATTTGCACTTTACTGAAAAAATATAAATGTTTTTACTTTTATAACTTTAATAATCAAATAATATTAACATTTTGATTACTAAATATCAGTATATGTAATTAAACTGACAATGCACATTCATTTGTATTTCTTCAGTAAAGTGCAAATTATGTTCTGGCCTTGGGAAGGCGTAGGGGTTTTGCGCCAACTTATGTTAATTTCTGCTCGTTTTGAGTTTGACTCGGTTATTTATTGTAATTTCTGTTCGTTTTGGGTTTCATTTATCTATCGATGCCGATTTGTGGTAGTTTCACGCTTGCTAGATTATTTGATTTTATTTTTGCTCATTTTTTGTTTAATGGAGTTCTTTACTTTTCTTTGAAAAACTTATTTTGTGGAAAAAGTTTTTTTAATTAATTTCTGTTCGTTTTATATTCACATAGTCTTTTCAGGGAAAAGAAAATAATACTTTAAATCTTTTCGTTTTTTGAGACTTTATAGTTTGGCCTGCTATTTGTATACTGGAGAAAAATTTTCAGCAATTTTTAACAACATACACCATTTTATAAATCTGGACACAAATAGAACTGTTTGATTTAGATTCATACCTCCTCTTATTGACCTGAAATGGAAAACTTGATACCATTCGCAAAGAGATCTATTAAATTTTAAGAGCGGAAGTAGCCCCGAAAGTTTGAACATAGTACCCTCAGTCGTTCTTGGGATACTGCTGAGATGCCTTATTGGGAATTAGCATTATCATAGTGCATTTTGATTTAATCTTAAGGCAAAACTTAGTTTTTAAACATAATGGGCAAATAGGAGGGTGGGCGTGGGAGGGTGGGAGTGGAAGGGGGATTAATTGCCCTCCAATCACTTTCGACTATTAAAAGCGGTATCAGCCCTTTCTATTTTCAATCGAATGAGCCCTTTTCGAAGTTCCCGCGACAACTCCTTCGATACGAAGTGCCCTGGTCTAAACAACAACAACAACAGAAAATATCACTAATCACTTTCGACTATTAAAAAGGGTACTAGCCCATTTGAATTTCAAATCGAATGAGCCCTTTTTCAAGTTTCTACGACAAAGATTTCAATAAAGATTTATATGCCCCCAGGGCATAACTTATAACCCTTGCCCTGAGGGTTGTGGGGGAGTGTCCTCCTCAAAAACATTTTCTATCTGGAAATCAACTACGCTGAACGAAATGGCTATCTCAAAATTTTTATTGGATGTGTTTGGGGGAATGATGGGCGTGGGAGCGGGGGGGGGGCTATTTGTCCTCCAATCAGTTTCGACTATTAAAAAGGGCACTAGCCCTTTGAATTTCCAATCGAATGAGCCTTTTTGAAGCTTCTGCGACAACGCCTTCTATAAAAACCTTATATGCCCCCAGGGCAAAACTTAAGAACCCTTGCCCTGAGGGTTTTGGGGGAGTGTCCTCCTCAAAAATATATTTTCTATTCGAAAATCTACTACGCTGAACAAAATCGCTGTCTCAAAATTTTGATTGGATGCGTTTGGGGATATGATGGGCGTCGGGGGGGGGGGGGGGGGCTTGTTGCCCTCAATCACTTTTGACTATTAAAAAAGGCACTAGCCCTTTGGATTTCCAATCGAATGAGCCTATTTTGAAGTTTCTACGACAGCACCTTCTATAAAAAACCTTATATGCCCCCAGGGCATAACTTAAAACCCTTGCCCTGAGGGTTGTGAGGGAGTGTCCTCCTCAAAAACATACTTTCTATCTGGAAATCAACTACGCTGAACAAAATGGCTATCTAAAAATTTTGATTGGATGTGTTTGGGGTAATGATGGGCGTGGGGCGGGGGGGGGGCTAGTTAACCTCCAATCACTTTCGACTATTAAAAAGGGTACTAGTCCTTCGAATTTTCAATCGAATGAGCCTGTTTTGAAGTTTCTACGACAACGCCTTCTATAAAAACCTTATATGCCCCCAGGGCATAACTTAAAACTCTTGCCCCGAGGGTTGTGGGAGAGTGTCCTCCTCAAAAACACATTTTCTTCACATTTTCTGGCGTGGGGAGGGGGGCTAGTTGCCCTCCAATCACTTTCGACTATTAAAAAGGGCACTAGCCACTCCAATTTGCAATCGAATGAGCCCTTTTCGAAGTTTCTACGACAACTCCTTCGATACGAAGTGCCCGGGCATAGAGGAAAAAAAAACACATTGTGCCCACATCGTTCTCCAATCCTCCAATCACTTTCGACTATTAAAAAGGGCAAACGCTATTTGAATTTCCAATCGAATGAGCCTGTTTTGAAGTTTCTACGACAACACCTTCTATAAAAAACCGTATGTGCCCCCAGGGCATAACTTAAAACCCTTGCCCCGAGGGTTGTGGGGGAGTGTCCTTCTCAAAAAGATATTTTGTATCTAGAAATCAGCTACGCCGACAAAATGCCTATCTCAAAATTTTGATTGGATGTGTTTGGGGGAATGATGGGCGTGGGAGCAGGGGGGGCTATTTGCCCTCCAATCAGTTTCGACTATTAAAAAGGGCACTAGCCCTATGAATTTCCAATCGAATGAGCCTGTTTTGAAGTTTCTACGACAACGCCTTCTATAAAAGCCTTATATGCCCCCAGGGCATAATTTAAAACCCTGGCCCTGAGGGTTGTGGGGGAGTTGGATGTGTTTGGGGGAAAGATGGGCGTGGGGGGGAGCTAGTTGCCCTCCAATCCCTTTCGACTATTAAAAAGGGCACTAGCCCTTTGAGTTTCCAATCGAATGAGCCTGTTTTGAAGTTTCTACAACAACGCCTTCAATAAAAACCTTATATGCCCCCAGGGCATAACTTAAAACCCTTGCCCTGAGGGTTGTGGGGGAGTGTCCTCCTTAAAAAAATATTTTCTATCGGGAAATCAACTACGCTGAACAAAATGGCTATCTCAAATTTTCGATTGGATGTGTTTGGGGGAATGATTGGCTTGAGGGGGGGGGGCTAGTTGCCCTCCAATCACTTTCAACTATTAAAAAGGGCACTAGAACTCTCGATTTCTAATCGAATGAGCCCCTTTTGAAGTCTCCACGACGACCCCTTCTATATGAAGTGCCCTGCTTTAAAGAAAAAAAAAATAAACTGTACATTGTGTCAACATTGATCGTATATGCCCTCAGAGCATAACTTCCCTTGCCCCGAGGGTTGTGGGGGAGTGTCCTCCTCAAAAAGATATTTTCCATCTGGAAATCAACTACGCTGAACAAAATGGCTATCTCAAAATTTTGATTGGATGTGTTTGGGGGAATTACGGGCGTGGGGGGGGGGGGGGGGGGGGGGGCTAGTTTCCCTCTAGCCCTTTGAATTTCCAATCGACTGAGCCTATTTTAAAGTTTCTACGACAACGCCTTCTATAAAAACCTTATATGGCCCCAGGGCATAACTTAAAACCCTTGCCCTGAGGGTTGTGGGGGAGTTTCCTCCTCAAAAACACATTTTCTATCTGGAAATCAACTACGCTGAACAAAATGGCCGTCTCAAATTTTCGATTGGATGTGTTTGGGGGAATGATTGGCTTGAGGGGGGGGGGGGCTAGTTGCCCTCCAACCACTTTCAACTATTAAAAAGGGCACTAGAACTCTCGATTTCTAATCGAATGAGCCCCTTTTGAAGTCTCCACGACGACCCCTTCTATATGAAGTGCCCTGCTTTAAAGAAAAAAAAAAATAAACTGTACATTGTGTCAACATTGATCGTATATGCCCTCAGAGCATAACTTCCCTTGCCCCGAGGGTTGTGGGGGAGTGTCCTCCTCAAAAAGATATTTTCCATCTGGAAATCAACTACGCTGAACAAAATGGCTATCTCAAAATTTTGATTGGATGTGTTTGGGGGAATTACGGGCGTGGGGGGGGGCTAGTTTCCCTCTAATCATTTTCGACTATTAAAAAGGGCACTAGCCACTCGAATTTCCAATCGAATGAGCCCTTTTCGAAGTTTCTACGACAACTCCTTTGATACGAAGTATCAAAGGAGTATCTCCTTTGATAGCGCGCTGCCTGTGATACTCAGTCAACTATAAATGAGGAAAAATTTTTTGATTGTCACTTGTGAAAATGGAAGCTTTTGTTTGGGATATATACAATTAGTCTTGCTGATCTCAGTAACACGGTTTATATTTCAATTATAAAATTTGCGCGGAAAAGTTTATTATTTACATAATTTCGTTCCATGAAAACGTCCAATAATTATGATTGTACAGTTCAAAATTAAATAAAGTAGAGAGTAAGACCAGTAAACAATTGAAAACAAACTGGTTAGGAGAAGGCGGATAATAAGTTAAGGGTAAAATTTGATGCCATTAAGCCAAAATCTGATGCCATTAAGCCAAAATCAAGTGGATTTGAAATATTGTTGTTCTGAATAAGAAAGATATATTTTTGCAGCACTAAAGCAACTGCTGTAATATATCAGCTAAGGAATTATAAGGTAGTTGATAAATGTTCTGAAGAATAAAGGGTTATAGCTTTGTAGCGGCATCGCTACTTAAAAATAGTAAAAAAAACAAACAAAGATTTTGTTCACTTTGATACTGAACTCTCAAAAAGTGTCTTATAAAAATAAAATAATATATGTTTGGAATATTTATAATTACTCATGGTAATTAGAAATGAGATTATTAGTTTCCAAATCAGTATACTGGAAAAAATGGGCGTCCTTTTTCTTCGCTTAAGTTTTATTCCTTTGCCACAGTTTTATTCTTTTTTAGACTTACTTTTCTTCTCTTTTTTATGTGGATTCTTGTTTATTATTGGTTCATTTCTAGGCACCGGCTATTCCGAGAGCATTGTCTATGTGTCAACGGCAACTACGTTAAAGATTTAACCATTCTTGGACGTGATCTATCAAAAACAGTAATTATTGATAATTCTCCTCAAGCTTTCGGATATCAGGTAAACATTATATCAATATTTATTAGATTTTATTAGTTGGTAATGTGACCAGTCAGGGTTACTCTCGCCTGTGCGTGTGTGTGCTCTGGTCTTTGAGAATATTACTGCCCAAACAAAATTCTTCTAATTGGTGTATTCTGTTCATTGTACTGACCTTGAATGTTTTTTTTAGATTAACACTTTTTTGAACGTTTCATGCTGATTTTGGCGATCAAATCATGTGTTGTACTTAAGTGCACCAGTTCCAAAAACATCTGGATATGCTGAAACACAAAGAACACTCCGAGAATAAGTTATGTTTTGAATTCTTAGTTTTATGAGAAGACTTGTATCCTATAGCAAAGTCTTTGTAAGTGACGAAATATTTTTGACTAAGAACATCAACAACATACTAGATGGCTAGTCAAAACCACAGTATTGGGTTGATTTATACCGCTGGCACCACTTATTGGGATGATTTATACCGCTGGCACCACTTACTGGTATGTAAAGTACGGGGGTCACCACATATTGGTGCAAAAATGGCGCAAAAAGGTTGCTATGCCACTTACTCGAGGGGGAGAACTCCTTGTTGGCCCAAATGTTAGTGGGATTCCCCCGCTTACCCCAACGGTTCCGTATCTATCGGGTATGTCCGTGCCCGATTTACAATATACCCTGCCTTAGGGTACGATAGCGTGATCGAATGGTCCCAGGGGCCATTGTAAGGCTAAGGGTTACCGGTAATATTTCTAACTATCTCCTTGGACTCGCCCTAGGCTAAAAAGTCAAAGATTATATAGTATAAAAAATGTTACTGTAATCAGTCACGCTACAAAAAAGGAACTAGCTAAATCACACTTCCACTTCTCCAACTCGCTCAGCCGGCCGCGTGCCTGCGAAGGGGTGATGGGGTGGTGGGTGAATTTTTCCAGCCAATCCAAGGGCTCACTAATTACTGGTCAATTATCCCCAACTGCGCACTTAATGCCTCGTGGTCTGTTTAACCAACTACGCAATTATAAAGGACAGAAAATGGCGCCACCAAAATTGAAGGAAAGTTAATAATTGTTACTTGGGGAAAAGAATAATTAAGGGACCAAAAGAAAAGAATCTGGGAAGGACATTTATCTGAACAAACTGGGACCAAGGGATCCAACAAACAGTATATAAATAATAGATAGTATGATCGTTCCCTATCTCGCCTATTATAAAAACCCGGACCGAGGTGCGAGTGCTCCGGAGAACGTAAAAACATAAGTGACATTAGATCTTTTCACGGGTAGACAAGTCAGATTTCTCTTGAACGCGAAACTTGGCTTCAACGATGGAACACTAAATTTTAAAGAAACTAATTTTGAATTAATTTATTCCAATACATATATGAAAATCGGTAATTAGTAGTGCAATGTTATTATTAGATGTTTTTAGGAATTACAAGTAGGTTTCGAAGTCTCGAGTTGGTTTCAAAGGCATTTTGAGAAAGTTTCTGCCAAAATACGTGTTCCAGGGTAATTGGACCGCTGATGGCAGATCAAATGGGAGGAGCTGTTTGTTCGCACCAAGAATGAAGAGCCAGAAATCATCTGCGGTAAACTTACTGCTAATTATCTTTATACAGTGGTCAAAACGAACAAATGGTGCTGCTACATGAACTCCCATCTTAAGTTTGAATAGTTTCGCTCCTCTTCCCAAGAATTCATGTATACTTTCTGCAGGGTTATATGCAGCACGCTTTGCAATAGATTGTTCTCTAAATTTCAAAGCTTCTTTAAAGAACATTTTCTTTTTATCAGATTCTATAGCGTCAATTCATCTCTTAAGTAAAATTAATTGGCTTGCTGATGGTCATGATCTTAAACGTACAAAGCGAAAGGTATGCCACATAATTCGAGGAATTTCTCATATCCCTAACCATTAGGGAGATAAACTGCTGATACTTTGGCTAATAAGGCAGTAGAACTCCCTTCTTCAAGAGATGTCAGTGAATCTGGTCTAAGAAATGTAATCAGATCTTGAACAAAAATTAGTTATCCTTGACTTATGAATCTTTCCTTAAATCTAGAGATTTGAATGACCTGTGAGGCAATGTATCAGCTACTATCACCTATAAACATGGTTTTTCCTTTAAATAAAGATAGGTAGATCGCAGTCTATTAAAACATAAGAAGAATGTACCGTACTATAGTGTGCACACCTGATATCTTTAAGATTTATAACTACTGTATGTACCTTACCTCAAACCTTAGTTCCTCCTTTGCCTCCAGAAGCACATAAGGAGTCGGTGAAGAGCTTCCAGTCGTCTCTATAACTGTGTAGCAGCGTTAATTTCTTCGCATTCTGGGATTACGCTTGTGTTGGTGGTGCGTCTGTCTCGTACGTCTGTCTGTCTCGTGTTCTACGGTGTGTGTTTTTTGGCCTTCCTCGACGTCTTTCGCGCTTTGATTGCCACTTGAGAAGAACATTGGGCAGTCTGGATACTGACATGTGAACAACATGGCCTAGATGCCCCCATCTTCATTGTCTGATTGCGTCAGATATGTCTGTCTGATTGGTATATAAGTAGTGCCATCTAATTATAATTTTCCCGAAGTTAATGTCATTAGTGGACCACCTAAAGGCATCAGAGAAAAAGTGCTAGCAACTTACCGTTTAGCTGTAAAAAATTGATGTTCTAGGAGTAAGTAGTATGCGTCTAAGATGGTGCTTTTCAAAAGATAGAATCCATAAGAAATTTCACAGTCTTATAATAAACTGAAAGCTGAAGAAGCCTTCTTGATGATGATCTTTTCAAATAAGCCATCCACCATTCTCTCATATACAGAAATTGCAATATAAACATTAAAAATGCATTGCACATTTTCATTGAGTGCATTCTACCGGATCGAGATTTCAAATATTTTATCACTTGGTACACCTTTCCTTATAGTGCTATACTAATAATATTCTGATCTAGCATTGCATAACTTGATCTTTCTATAGGCATAACTGGAAAAAAAAAGAATTTTTATGCCTTCTGAAAAGAGACTTTTCACTCATGTTCAAAACACAATATTTACTATCATCTTTCATACAATCTTGTAACTTGAAACTAGGGATTATTCAAAATAGTCTGGTTCTGACAACATACCGGCGGAGAACGAATGTGAAATGTAATGGGATTATAATTGTAAAATGTATGGCAATGTTTTTTTAGGGGGGGGGGGTTCTCCACCCAGTTTCACCACCCTCAATCCCTCACACTTTATTCTAATATCAGGGTTCGGACTCGCCTATAAATTCCAATAAATTCCTATATTTTAATGCACTCCTATAAAATGCCTATATTTTGGCTAAAATCCTATTATTCCTATATTTTCGGCTGAAGAGCACTAAGAACATTGCTCATGATTTGCAATTTTCACTGCTCGTTAAGTAAGCCAAGATGTGCTTTTCTTTGCTTTTGACTCTGCTTGTAGACTGTGCTGTCTTTCGGTGTAGATCGATAATTAATTACAACTGTTGAGCTGTTTGAACTTAACTAATGCTTTGGGTTGGGATTAGTAAGCTGCTTCTGCCTGGGCTATGCTGTTGTGTTGACTTAGTAGCCTATGTTTTGTTTTTTGTCATGTTGGGCCTGTCCGAAATGAGCGAAGATCAGTATATAGGCTAGCTGTCTCTGCTTAATGAGACTGTGAGTTCTTGTGACTTATGTGTTTCCTGGCTGAACGCTATAAAAAGCTGATGCAAATACGGCCCAGTTTCGGACATATCCACATTTTTTCTTTTTTGGCCTTTTAATCGCGGGATGCAATTTTGTAGGTGATGCTTGGTAATTAAATATGGAGCCCACCAAGTTCAATAGTTCATGGCTTGCTAAGACGGATTGCAGCGGTAGAAAGATTGGCAAATGGTGTAAGACTGGAAACGACCAGTACTCGTTCTTTTGCAAACTCTGCTTGAAAAATCTTCGTTGCACAGCTGGGGTTGCTCAGCTAAACCAACATGTGCTATCTGCAGAACACAAAGCCGCAGTTACTGCTCAACTACATCCACTACAGCTTCACCTTACCGGACAATCTCAAGTTGATGAAACAACCAAGGATAAACCATTAGTTGGTACAAACATGTTTTGTGAGCGTGATGCCGCTTATAAAGCTGAGTTAATATGGGCACTTCAGACGGTACAGAGTTCCATGTCTGCTAACTCTTCAGACCATATTGTCGCAACCTTCCATGTGATGTTCCCCGTTAAGATCCCCGACGGAATGTCCCTATGTACGAAGAAACTCACGTATCGGATCACCGGTGCGCTGCATCCTTACTGTAAGCAAGTGCTTGTGAAGGACATTCAGTCATATTTTGTACTAGAATATGATGAGACAACCAACAACGCTGGTATGAAAGAGTTACAGATACGTGTTCGATATTGGTCCTCATACGGAAACGAAATCCAGAGCAGACATTTATGCACAAGTTTTATGGGCCACGTGACAAGTGATGACCTGTATAGGAAGATTATGTCAGCCATTGAGCAGAATCAGCTGCCACTTGAAAAACTGATCACGCTTGGAAGTGATGGGCCAAACGTCAACAAAAGCGTTTGGAACAAGTTCAATGCCAAAAAAAAGAAAGTGACGGGAAAGGGAATGTTGAACATTGGTACTTGCAACATCCATATAATTCATAACGCTTTCTTGAAAGGTCTTCAGGTGTTCGGAGAAGAAAGTTTCGACTTTGTCATTCTTGTGCATTAATTTTTGACGGCTGGCCTGCACGTTGTGAAGACTATTGAAAGTGCCAAAAGAAAGTGGGAGTGCCAGAGAATGCTTTCATGAAGCATGTCCCAAGCCGCTGGCTGACGATCGGACTTGCCCTCGCTAGAATCATACAGCAGTGGCCGGCAATCTTAGAGTACTTCCTGAACTTTGTGCCGAGAGAGAAAAACCTGAAGAATCTTCTGTCCACTCCCAAATTTCTGAAGATTGTGGCTTATATCAAAAGTGCGACGATGAAGGCCCAACTCGAGTTTGTTCTAGCCTCAGCAGAACTGTTCATGAGTTACACCCAACTGTTCCAGAAAGAAGAGCCTCTCATTCATGTTCTGCACTCAGAGATCAAAAGACTAGTTGTGACGTTTTGCGGACGGGTCTGTACTCCAGATTTTGTGACCGAGACTGAAAATTTCTCACCAGAAATGTTGAACTTTGCTGAAAAATTTGCAGAAAAGCCCATAGTTTCAGAAAATGTGGAACGAGCTTTCGGTGAGAAAGCAACACTGAAATACAAGGCCATTTTCTATGTCAATGTGCGGAAACATTTTATTGCGGGTATTCGCCATATTTTGAACAAATGTCCTCTGGAAAAGGATGGTTTTCTAGAGGCTTTACGCTGTTTGAGTCCGATCAACATGAAAAATTCAAGAAGCATTACAGACATAGCGGTTGTGGCACGCGAGATTGTGATTGGAGTAAGCTTAGACGTCGCCCAGGCTGAGTGGCTGCTTTTGCGAACGGAAACTGGACCCCGTGAGGACATTACTCGGATCGATCATTTTTGGAGCCATTATCTGGGACTGGTGAATGAGCGCGGGGACAGCAAGTACCCGGAACTTACCAAACTTATCAAAGCGGTGCTGACGTTGTCGCATGGCAGCGCAGATGTTGAGCGTGGGTTCTCGCGTTCTAGTAGGATTCTCGGTGAAGACCAGGCCTTGATGTCTGAACGCGTTCTGGATGCGAGACTCATGGTATATGACCTGTTGAGGTTTTATGGAGGAAAACCAGAACGGTTTGTTATTACAAAAGAGCTGTTGAATCTTGCACGTCCCGCACGGCCTCGGTATCAACAATATCTGGATGAAAAGAAAAAAGAAGAGCTATCCGAGAAGGAGAAAGCAGCTTTCGAAGAGGACAGCAAGAGGAAGTTGAAGGAGGTCCACGACAAAAAGAAAGAAATAGAAGACCTGGAAAGCAAAAGGAAAAAACTTAGAGCATCAGAGCAAGAAAAGAGAACAGTAGCAGATACTCTACTTCAGGAAGCGACCGACAGAATGAAGAAGGCTGCCGAGTCCAAGAGTTCCATAGACATTGCCCTAGCTGTTTCTTTGCTCGAAGGAGCTGTGAAGTCCAGAACAAGTGAAAGAGAGCAGATGGTGGAATCTGCAAGAATGGAGCAGTCTCTTGCAAAGAGAAAAACTGACCTCATATCGAAATTGATGCCCAAGAAGCAGCAAGAGTGATTCCAAATATTTTACCTGTATCAGTCAATCGTTGGCACAGTATTTGTTTCTGATTTTTTACTGTTTTTTACTATTTGTACAGTTTGTATTTGAAATTAAACAAAAAAAAATAAATAAATAAATGCAAAAACTCGGGAAATGACGAATTTATGTGACCAGGCATCCCACCCTTCCGAATCCTATATTTGGCCTATATTTGCGCCCGGGAAATCCTATAAAAATAGGACAGAGCCTATAATTTGAAACGAACCGACCTGTCCGAACCCTGTAATATTTGAATTTCGCTTAACTGAATGTGTGTTAATAGACCTACGTAAATAGTCTGGCTCTGACAACATACCGGCGGAGAAAGAATGTAAAATGTAATGGGATTATAATTGTAAAATGTATGCCCAATGTTTTTTTTTTTTTTTTTTTTGGGGGGGGGGGGGTTCTTCACCCAGTTTCACCATCCTCAATCCCTCACACTTTATTCTAATATTTGAATTTCACTTAACTGAATGTGTGTTAATAGACCTACGTAAATAGTCTGGTTCTGACAACATACCGGCGGAGAACGAATGTAAACTGTAATGGGATTATAATTGTAAAATGTATGCCAATGTTTTTTTTTGGGGGGGGGGGGTCTTCACCCAGTTTCACCACCCTCAATCCCTCACACTTTATTCTAATATTTGAATTTCGCGTAACTCAATGCGTGTTAATAGACCTACGTAGTGTTTTCATTGCTTATGGCCTTTCAAAACATTTGAACTTAAATTTTTATCGCGTTGAGCAAATACACTTAAACGAGTAGATTCATTCAAAAAGCATTTTTGAAAAAAAACCCTCATATTGTGTAAAAAAAAACCACTGTTTTCTGCTTTTATTATCCCAAAATATTTCAATTTATTCAGTTCAGTTTATTTGAATAAAAATAAAACATAACATCAATAACAATAAAGATCCTAGAAGAGAACTTGTTAAGGACAAAAAAAAAATAAAAAAAAAATAAAGTGACACTGAAAAAAAGAAAGAAAAATAAAACATGCAGTGAAATATTATTGAGTACTATTTCTAAATTTCTATTTTTTTTTATTTTAGCTGGAAAACGGAATCCCCATTGAGAGTTGGTTTTTTGACAGGAGTGACCGCGAACTACTTAATGTAATTCCATTTCTGGAGTCCTTAGTTAATTATGTAAGTTTTTTTTTTCTTTTTAATGTTTTAGAAAAAGTTGGAAGTCTGTACAGAAAGAAGTGGTATACCCTATGCTGGTTCTCCCCCCTTTTAAGGACTATAGTCAGGGGGCACCAACTCACGAAACCGAGGTTGGGCAAGCGTTTTTTCGGGGATTTTTTTTTTTTTTTTTATATATATAAATATGTCAACACGTGATTCGATCCCATTTTATAAAGGTATAATTAGTGGCGCCAATTCAAAAAAAAAAAAAAAAATTGGGTGGGGCAAAGATTTCTTTTCATTTTTTTTTTTCAGTGAAGATGCAAAAAGGTGTTTTTTCGAAATATACCAGGAGAGGATATTTTTATATTCTTTTGGACAAAAGATCAAAAAAGAAATTTTTAAAATCTGGGATGGGGAATTAGCTTTGAGAACAACGTATCAAAACTAAATGCACCAATAGTGCCCATCTCAGTAGTTGTTAGACCATAGACGTATCTATGTTATTTCATTTTCTAGTCCTTAGTTAATTATCTAAGTCTTTTTCTTTTGAATTTTTGCCGAAAGTTGTAAGTTTGGAAAGAAAGAAGCTTTCTTTATTGAACGAAAAGCAACGAAGAAAAAAAAGAAATAAAAGGACAAAACAACGAAGAAAAAAATTGAAGAAACAAACGGACAAAAACAAAAAGAAAAAAAATGAAGAGAAAAGGACAAAAAAAAACAAAGAAAGTTAAATTGAAGCAACAAAGGTAAAAAAAAAAAACAAAGAAAAAATGGAACAAACTAGGATAGAACAACAAAGAAAAAAATGAAGAAACAAAAGGACTAAACAACAAAGAAAAAAACTTGAAGAAACAAAACGACAAAACAGTAAAGAAAAAAAAAATTGAAGAAGCAAAAGGACAAAACCACAAAGAGGATAATTTTCTTCCAGCGAATGGAAAATACGAAACAAAGCTGGTAGTTGGCAAGGAGCTCAGTGTCACAAAAGCTAGATTTTACATATCGATGTTGCCTAGGCGTTTTTCCTTTACAAAATTTACCGTAAAACTCAGCATAAGTGTGTAGCAAAGATGCAAACTAAAATTTAAAATTATATAAGTAAAAGATATAATTTAAACTGGGAAAATTTTCTGACTCGAAGTTAAGCTAAGTTCTGAGGTAGTCAGTAACTTTTATAAAGTGGTACGGCTAAGCGTTATCGTGGTGAAAATTCCTGCGTGTATGCCTGATTGAAAAGGAAATACCTCAAATCTTCTTGGAAAATTTTGAAAAAAGGTACTCCCTTGAATACCTGTAAAAAAACGATCCCAGTAGGAACTTTCACCAATGTATAAAAAGTAAAGTAAGTAAGTAATCAGATTAATGACGCTTCTTGACTAATAAGGTTAAAAAACTTAAAACAAAATATTAAAACTTAAAACAAACAGAAATTATTACATAATCGTGGGGGGTTTCCCCCTCAACACCTCGCTCTTTACGCTATAGTTTAAATTTTGTCCCAATTCTTTAAAAACAACTCCTAAAACACAAGGGTCTTTTAATTAGAATAATGAATAACTCTTTTTAAAATGCAAATAATCGGATTAACGGTGCTTCTTGACTACTAAGGTCCCTGCGACGGCCCTGCACGGTGTTGAAACAGCCGGGATCGATCTCTGGGTCCTGTATTACCAAGCAATGGTCAAACCCACTTCACCACCACTGGACTACTAGTGTATAAATAGGAACTACTAAATAGGACTACTTTTTTATTTGAAACTTTTTTTTTATTTTGTGAAACTTTTTTTCAAATAAAAAGACTACTAGTGTATAAATAGGACTATTACTGTTATTTGAAACACATATTTCACTTGAGAGAGGAAGGGAATTTTCCTCTGATCCAAAGGTGAAGATAATTGAATATTCGCTAACAAAAAGCCATTTATTTTCATCTACTACTACTACTACTACTCTCAGCTCATAGCGGCACCAAGCCATTTGAGGTTAACAAGCTATTCGAAAAAAAAAAACAAAAAACAGTATAATTACAGCCAGTGAAACACATCATTACAAGAAGTTGTCAATATGGGAATACACTTAACCCTCCAACGGATGCCACTGGCCACATGGGCATACCAGGAAACGAACAAGCAGACTTGGAAGCCAAAGATGCAACTATCTCAGGGGAAGAAACATCCAATGCAATAACACCATATATAGTATATGTAATTCATCGATCCAGAACGTGAAACATGAATCTTTTATAAATAATGAAGCTCAAAGTTCAAACTGGTTTGTTACCAGAAAACAGAAATGGTACTTTGAAAAAGAGCTATACAGGAAATTATCAAGACATTATGGCAAAGTGCTATTCGGGCTACGATCAGAACACGCAGGAACAAATTTTTGATAGCCCGTTTCTATGATGAAAGCCCAAAGTGTAGCTACTGCGATCGAGTAGAAACAGTAAATCATCTTCTATTACAGTCCCCAGTAACTGAATTCCATAGAAAGAAACTTCGTGATCTTATTCGTGTAAATAAGCTTAAAGACTATAATGATCTTCTAGGCAGGTCATCAACAACTGATGGGAATATGACAGTGATTTCGACAACAATGGAATTTTTACAGAAGATTTCAAGGGACAAGTCCCTATAATTAACCTTTTTATTTCAGTAGTGTTCATTCAAAGTGCATGATCCTCAAGTCACGCCAGTGAGCAGGAGGATTAAATTTCATCATCACAGCCAGTGAAAAAAAAATGCTATTCAAATATTTCGCTTCTAATCCTCCGTTCAACCATCCTCAGTGCAAAATTAGGAGTAAAAAAATATAATAAAATAATAAGTTTCTTGATTTTACTATTAGGAGTAATTTTACTCTAAATTTTGCACGGAGGACGGTTATATAAATTTTGCACGGCAGAATTATTGACGTTCCTTCATCCCAAACTGCTCAGAGATTCACTTTTAACTCCTTATCCTGAAGTTCCTATTTAATATAAACATTTTCCTTTCTTCCCATCTTGTCCGAGGATGTCTTGCTTTTTTGTTCCCTGCTTTTGTTAGCAAAGATCACTATTTTTGGTAACTTATCATCTTTCTTCTGTAAAACGTAACTTAACCACCTTAGTTTCGCTTTGGCCCGCTATGGTGAGTCTCTTTGTGGATGGAAGTGTGGTGCTGTTTATGCAACAACAAATAAAAGACATTAGAATTTTATAAACACCGTTTAAGGCTATTACAAATGTGCTGTCTCTTTGTCGGGGGTTTTCGAAAAGCCTAAAACGTAATCGTAATACGTAATACGATGACAAAAATTACTTTTTAATTCCTTTTCTCGTCTCCTGCTGGCATGCAGAGGAAGAGGGAGGAGGTGATAGCACCAACGCTGGTCTAAAGGACCTCCTCCCCTAATCTGGAGAAATAGCTGGGCTAGGATGTATTTTTCGTTTTTGGACCCACCCCACCCTCTCGAGGGCAATGTACACTTAAATGTCTTATGCCTACTCCCAACTCTAGTTTTGAGGATGATATTTTCCGACAAGGGATCCTAAAAGAGAATGATGAACTCAGTCCCCCCCCCCAATTTTCTTGAAGTGGCGTTCTTAACAGAAATATAGGAAAGGAATTTGAGTGTTTATACAAATTAAATATAAACAAATTGAAAACTATTTATAGAAGCTGAATTATTAAATTAAATGGGTAGAAATAAGATATTTTAACATAAGTGGAAAGTGCTTATAAAGCTTGAATGATTAAAGAAAAATGATCAGAACTGGGAAACGCAAGAATACTACATCATAATGAATGTGTAAAAGTACTAGAATAACATGAACACTAATTTAAACTATTTATTTAAATATTTTCATGCATTCTCTTTTGTCCTTAAAAAGAAATATATATTATTTTTTTTTTCAGAATCAAGATGTGCGTCCTATGATTCGTAATCGTTTCAAGCTCTTCACGTATCTACCGCCTGATTAATCTCTTCAAATATCTGTTGTCGCTTCAAAGCGAGTACAAATTGATTTATTTTCTATTTTTCTCTTTGTTATTCATTTTAATCTGCTGATAACTTTGTTGGTATTTAGTTACTTAGGGAACACATGTCACGCACATATTGGCTCAATTTATCACCCATTTGTTATCTATGTTCTCCTCATGTTCTTATTGTTCTTTTTTCTACTCGTCTTTTGAATTCTTAAAATTAGAAAAAAGAAGAAATTTAAGACATGTTTTTTAACTGTATCAATTTTAGTCCAGACTATAAGAGGAGCTGGACTAATCGGAGCAGAAGGGTGGGCTCCTGAATTTTTCCTTGTAAAAACCATAAAAAATCAAATATTGATGAATATGACGAAATTTTGTGTGAAATTTGGCTTAACATAATAAGGAGCGCAGGCAGTTCATCCGTCATAGTAACATGACGGGCAGACTTCAACATGGTTAAACTAATTTCATTTAATGGATTATCTTTGGTATTACACCAGGTTATCCTTGGTTATCTTTACTCCAGGTTTCTATTAGTAGGTTATCTTTGGTATTACATATACCACCCCCTCTAATCGTAAAAAGTAATACTTACAGGAGCGTCAATTTCCCCCTCCCCTGATTTTGACTGTTTTGGGTATTTTCATTGAATTTTTCCTTGTAATGTAATTAAATTTCCTTGGAATTTTCATTGAATTTTCCCATGTTTTCCTTGCATAAGGAATTTTTCCTTATGCTCCTGAATTTTTCCTTGTAAAAATCATAAAAAGTCAAAAGATTAATGAATAAGACGAAATTTTTGTGTGAAATTTGGCTTAACATAATAAGGAGCGCAGGCAGTTCGTCCATTTGATGAGTTTATCTTATCAATAATAACATGACAGGCAGACTTCAACATGGTTAAACTAATTTCATTTAATGAATTTACGACTCCAAGTATTCAAAGCTCTCTGTATGTACTGTTGACATCGTTTTAGCCAATCATTATCAGAACCAGAATCTTAAAAAGTTAAAAAGAGCCACTGTCTCAGCTGCATAATCATTATTCTATGTAAAACAATGAAAAAGTCATGTTTTGAAATAGTTCATTTATTATTATTATCTGAAACTTGTTTTACAAGTACCATACACAATTATCATAACAGCCTCGTAAAATTGAAAACAGCCTCCTTCATACCTTAAAGTCGCCTTAAAACTTCTTATGAAGATAATAACTTAAAGGTGAAGAATATGAAGATATGTTTATGTAAAATTTGGCTTAACTTAATGATGAATACACAGCAATTGATGAGTATCTGTGCTTACCAATAGTTACAAACTGGGCGGAGCTAAACAAATTTAAACTAATATTATATGATGGATTAATACTTTTAATCTATTTCAGTATTCAAAACTCACATGGGCTATTACTCATATCATTTTAGCCAATTGTCATTAGACGCAGACTTAAAAAAAACAGCACTGCCACGTCTTCATAACCATTAATGTCAAGCACTGAAAAAGTGGTATTTTGATATTAATTATTTTATTTATTATGTGAAACATATTTTACAATTCAATACATAATTGTCGTAAAAGTACCGTAAAATTAAATACAAATATAGGGTTATTTCATTCAACACAATTGCGATACTAAGATAAAGCAAGTTCTGTAATCGGTCAAGATACTGATTCTTCATAAAAGCTGAAAATTCATATGTTTAAGCTTTTTTATGGACTAAATTCTATGCATTGGCTGGGGTATTGCAGCAGTTGCTACAGTGCTCTGAAAATGTGCAACTTCTTTTCAGAGAAAGTGTATATCAAATCCACTTGGCTTTGTTTCAACTTCTTGCTTTCACCTATTTTAGAAAGTTCCCTTATTTGCTTCTAGTTGGAGTTTAGAATTGCAGTTTCACCACTTTAAATTACGGTTCTATCTGGTTGTTCGGTCTTTAATGACCTGTTTATTCTTGTGACTTTTGTTACCTTTTTTTACCCGAAAGATTCGTATAAATGGAAATGGTGTGTAGTTTTTGATATTTACTTTTAATTTACCATAGAGGTTAGCCTTTTACCTGAAACTATTTTTGTAACGAAGATTAATATACCTAGGTCGTATAGTTTCTTTTTGAAAAAAGTAGGCCATAGCCAATCTGATCAAAACTATGGACGCTAGAAAGTTGATTACACACGCATGTGTGAGTACGCACGTACGTTGTTTTGTCGATGTAACATACTCCTGCTATTTTTTTTTACTGATAAAAGGATAGACAAAATAACTTTTTACTTAATGTTACAATGCTATTTTTGAAACAAACATTATTATTTTTTTTTTTTTTTTAAGTAGGTCTTTGCCAACCCGATCAAAGCTATGGACGCTAGAAAGTTTCCAAAATAACTTTTTTTACCTGATTTTACAATGATATTTTTGAAACAAATGTTAATATATCTAAATGGGGGTCTGACGTATTTCTAACGTGGAAAATTTTCCCACGTATAAAATTGACTAGCCAAAGAGAAATTTGGGCAAATAAAAAACAATGAAGAAAAGAAGGGATTATGAAAATTCTACTTATATTCCAAAATATATGTGGAATTAAACAATTCGTGGTAACAAACTCTAAGTAAGGAGCGACTCTGGCCAATAGTAACCAAATAAAAAAAAAACAATTTTGATTATAATAAACACATCAAAAGAATTTTTTTTTCATGGTTATCCCAAATATATAAAGTTCACTAAGTTTAATTTTACACATCGAACGTCATGAGCCTGAGAAAATAATCCTGATTTTCGAAAAAGAATGACAAAATCCCCCAAAATTAAGGAATCCTGATGAAATTAACACCATCAGATTCAACATATCCGAAAACCCTACCGTAGAGGTTTCAAGCTCCTATTTGTAAAGATGTAGAATTTTGTATATTTTTTCCCCATATGAATGATCACGGATACGTGTTTATTTGTTATTTTATTATAAATATCTCCCAAATAAGTCGTTCCAAATGACTAGCCAGTAGGTAAAATTCTTTGTCCCCCATCATGGGCGTAGGGAGGGGGGGGGGCAGCTGCCCCCCCCCTAGATCTTCAAATTTTCATTAGATATGGCTGAAAAAGCAGATGGCTTGGAAAAAGCAGTTGATAAAACTCCATCACACTATTGACTGCCCCCCCCCCAGACAATATCTGCCCCCCCCCCCCCCTAGACAATATGCTGCCTGCGCCCATGTCCCCCATCCTAAACTTTTTTGCTTGCAACGCGTCTGATCAGTGCTAGGCCAAGTCCACAGGAAGCAATTACTTGTACTTCTTAGTCCCAACCAGTTATATCTCTGCACGTCCATTATAGGGCAACTGTTCTACACCTGCCACTGATTTCATATATTCAAATTATTTTCGTTAATCTTTATCTTACCGTGTTATGATAACTCAAGCCCCAAAACTAGAAAAAAGAATTAATTTAAATAAAAATGTAAAAATAAATACTATAGGATATTCTACACCATACATTTTGCCTGTATTTTGGAATATGGATAGAATATTCAAAATTTCCTTCTTTCCTTCATTACTTGTATTTACCATACTTTCTTTAAGACTACAGATACTCCAGAAATTTCTATGGTAACGTTTTACTTTATTTCTTGGATCTTATTTTTGTAAGTAAGCTTAAATAAGAATACTGATGAAAAATAACATGTCATTCGTCTTTTGATTTTTTGGACCTTGAAGTTTAAACACTATTTTGCAAACAAATGTTCATGTACCTAAATTACATTGAATTTCAGAGGAAAGAAAAGAAGGTTCAAGTCAATCATGATCAAGACTATAGACGCTGAAAAGTTTCCGAAGTAACATTTATCTTATTTCTCTAACGTTATTTTTGGAAGCAACTTTAAGTGATGATGCTGATGAAAACTAACGTAAAATCTCCGAGTCAAATTTTCGGACTCCGATATTTAAACGCTAGTTTGAGGCAATCGTTAATATGCGATTATATTTTAACCAAGAGTTTTGACTAGCACAACCTTATGGCTAAAAACAGCAATAGAAGGCAGAGTTGTCTGTAAAATAAATTGGTAGATTTTGAGAATGAAAAAAAAAGGAAAAAGACTTCGTAAATTTAAAACATCCTCAAGTGATTTCATTGAATCATGGCTAAAAGATTTTTGCGTCTCTTCATTTTTGTTTCTTCCTATTAGAAAAAAGTTATCGATAGGATTGTTGGGAGCAGATGGGACAGTGTAAACACGTTTCAGATCCCTCCCGTCAATACTTCTTTATTCATCCCCATCGTTTTCAAACATGACATGTTTTCCCTAAATGATATGAGATACCTTTTCTTTCTGCTGTTTGAATTGATTTTCTTTTAGAAATAGTTGACGAGAAATGTTTGGTACCTGGTTTTCTATAATTTTCCTACAAGCCAGGTTCGTTATTATTGACTTTTATTTCAGATTGTATGCTTTGTTTTCCAGTGTTGTTCTAGAAAAGTTGTGAGTAGATTATGTGTTTTAATATTTTATGTTAAAAATGGTGTTATATTTAGCAGTATTTTATAGTTATAAACATTAGCATATTTCAATTTGTGTTGCTTTTATTAGAAGAAATGAACGTAGGAAGTGTTTTGATTGTGGGGGGCAAATCTGTCAAAATAGACCAATTTTATCATCAATAAATCAGGCAGAAGAGTTGCCTTAAGCCTTTCCTTTTTCTACCTGGTACTTTATTTGAAAATAAAATTGAGGCTTTTAAAAATGGAATAAAAATAAAATACTTATTTCTGGCTGGGGATCGTGAAACAGAGAAGGGAAAACCCCCTTGAAGTTTCCTAATTTCCAGAATAAAATAGGACTGTTTCTAGCCTACTAAGTAGTACCAACAGGAAACAAAAACGAGACTAACGTAGCATCTGGAGTAAACTTTAGGCGAGTTAAGAATTATATATCAGGTAATAATTTTCCAATATTTCGAGGGATTGGGGGTTCTTTTGATAAATCTTGTTTTTGCGAAATACTCCCTATCCTTTTCTCCTATGTGGAGGTAAGCATTATAAACCTTTTTTACACTCAAAATCTTCTACAGTAAGGGACCCCACTCACATTTTCAGTAGCCATTCTCAACGCTTAATCTAGACATTTTCCTTCTGATGATATGCTGTAATTTGCCCCACTTCGTATTGATTAGGTTCACTCTTCAGATCGGTATGGGCTCGTATCTGTTTTACTAACCGTCTCCAGGATTCTTATACTTCTTCATTAACAAGACATTTGTATATATGTAATATTGTGCAAAAACCTGCCTGATTTTTACGAAACACATTTATTAGGGTTAATCTCATCAGACCTGATTGACATAGGAATTATTCAGTCGAGGTATTTGTTGTATGCACTATCTTTGCCTGGTTCCTGCTCGTGATTTTCATGAACTGATATCGTGGTTATCTCATGCACATTTCATATTTGTCAGTTTTGACGAAGTTTATTTAAGACAGGGTGGCGAACGGGGTCCGTCAATCTCATCTGCATAACCCCCAGTATTGCTACTTTGGTCATCTGTCTCAAATTTGAGACCATCTGTCTCATATTTGAATCAACGGTAGCGCTGAATTCTGATTTTGCACGATAAAGAGTGCTTCCGTTGGCTGTCAGTGATGCCTCGACTAAAGGCATAAAATCACTTTCCCTTTCAATAACTTTACGTCAGTGGAAAAAGCATCTGATTAGTAGAAAGTGATATCGTGCGATACTTTCATCCATTTAAAGCCTAACCCACGCTGCTGTTGGTTCAACTTTGAGAGATATGATACAGTTTTTAATAGACGCGAAAAATGCGCTTGGGCTTGTTAGTGCGAAAGCGCACTGGTCTAAAATAGCGATGCTTGTGGGGTACGTTCTAAAAATGAATAAGAGACGCGTGGACCACATTCGCCATCCCATAGGAGCTTTTACATGTTTCAAACTGAGTCAAATTAAGACGAATAAGTTTCCAAATATAAAAATATTGGTACTTTTCAGGTTCATGACGAATTTTCCTTTGCATTGAATTGACGTCTATTTTCCTTTTTTTTTTTTTTTTTTTTTTTTTTTTTTTTTTTTTTTTTTTTTTTTTTTTTTTTTGATGTCATTTTGTTTCACTCAATTTCTCCTGTATAGCTGCTGACTCAGCATTTTTAATTTGATTTTGTGATGCATCTGTGGTAATGGAGATTCTTGCAAAACTTGAGCCACTGCTGGAGATGATTCACGTACCATAGGTTCTTGCAAGCTTGAAGATGTCTTATTTGACTCGTTCAACTCCTTCATTGGGCTTGATATTATTGTAGGATTGATTGAAGCCTTTGACATTTCACCAGATAAAGGAAACAAAGCCATAGCTTTCAATTCTGTGCCATATAAAGGAAACAAAGCCATAGCTTTCAATTTTGTGGGTAGGGCGGCGGAAATCTTCACTTCACTCGGCTTAATAGTCTTTATACAGGAATCTGCTACAACCAGGTCTTGCTTTCAAGAAAAACATTTTGTCAGCTACTGGAATGCCAAATAAATCTTTTAAAAGGATTTTCAAATAGACTTAATATAGAAAAGGACTGCCCGCCAGGAGAAATATTCAAATTATTTTTCCTTTTTTTTCTAAGAATCTTTAAATACCTTTACACATAACATGTGCAACATTATCCATAAGAAAAGAAGTCGTAAGGTGTAAAAATGGCCAAGAAATTCCCACGTTCTTAGAAGAAAGGAAACAATATAGAACATTTCTTCTGGCAGTCAAAATCGGGGTGGGACAAATGACAGAATTCATGGTAAAAATTCATGAATTACCAGTTGAGTTCAGTGTCAAAAAGATATTTCTTGTAACTGGTGATTTAAAATTTTTGTCTAAATTTTACTAAAATCCGAAAGTATGGAAATTCCTTGCGTAAATGAGGTTAAAAATACGTGCAAACAAAGAAGAAATACTTCCTGTTTTATTATTTGAGAAGAAAACCCAGCTGTCGTGGCATCAACCATTATATTTGGAAATGATGTTCAATGGGTAATCACATGTTACTGCACATTTCTTATTGTAGTGCTTAGTTCACACTATTATTGTTCACATGCACAATAATAAGAAAAACTTGTAATGGGAAGATCTAATATCTCAGGTACTCAAATTGATTGTTGTCAACGTTAACACACTCTTCTAATCGTGAACGAACACTCACACACACTAGAACATTTTTTTTTTTTTTTTATCAGCATCAATTTCTTGACAAGCTTCGAAAATGAACAAAATTCTATCTTCAACTCTGCCGGTCTTGCGTGCAAAAACTACCTTTTACAGTGCCCCAAAAATAGAAGTCCATAGGATTCAGTCTGGCGAGCTTGTCGGCCGATGCCACCACGGCGTCCAATCCTTTTGTTGAGAAATTCTAAGTCTAGTAGTACATCCATAGCGCGTGCGAAATGAAGTTGGGCCCCACCTTGGTGATAATAGACGTCTTAATTTTGGTATTGCGTTAAAGTATAAATTGTGATCAATGGTTGTGCTGAATAATTAGCCCAACAACACCTTTGCAAGAAAGCCAAGACCATACTGTCACCCCAGGTTGATTGATTTGTTTTTCAATAGTAATTTGACGGTTTTCAGTTGGATAGTAAACCAATTGCGTGGATTAGAGGCAACCGATAATTTGAAGTTTGATTCTTCAGCCATGTAGTTTTATTTAGAATACCATCACGCTCAAATTCCGCTTTCAAGATATTAACAGAAAACTAAACGACGATCTAAGTCGTCGATAGCGATGATTCGACATCGGTTTGTTTCTATATTAAAGGCATTAAATGTACGCGTTTTTTCTGTCTTTTTTTCTCTTTATATGCACAGTGGCGTGACTCTGTAAGCTCAGCTAGTCAACCCAGCTTTAAATGGGTACCTGGAGAAATATGGGGAAGGTAAACAGGAAGGGTGGGCGAAAACACAGGATGGTTGGCCCTGAACCCCCCCCCCCCCATTGCACTTCCTGGCTGAAGGGCCAAGAAACGGAGATCAGCACCGCCGGTAAGGACTGTAAAGTCCAATGCTGTATTCTTTACCTTTTTTTATATGCACATTTTTGCACCCCTCTGTACAATTATGAATTTGATGATGGGAATGAAATATGCAAACGTGCATGTGGCCGAAGGGCTCGTCAGCGGTGATCTGACAATCTTTTTTTTGTGTGTTGATGGGAGTTTTTTGTGTGTTGTGTGTTTGTGTGTTTTTGTGTGTTGATACTTTTACGCATTTAATGCGTAAAAGTAATATTTGAAGAAAAAAAAAACCGAAGAAATCTTATAAGAACGATATTCGCTGACATAGACGTATAAAATAAAACATTTATTAATACAAAAATTAGGCTAAAGTCTGCTTTAAATAACTTACAAATAATGTTGGTATTTTTGAAGAATCTTGCAAAGGGTGTGATTTCGTGTAAGATATGAACTGTCTTTTAAGTCGGGATAATTCAGCAGTTGTGTACATTCTTGCAAAAGTGAACGTTTCATTGCTACCAGGCACCTGAATTTCGCTCCCTTGGCCAACTACTTTTTGCATCTCCAAAATATGCTAGAAATACAGATACGTTAGCATGAATTTCTAGTTTCACTTTGAAGAAATGTGATAATCAATATAGAATTAATAGATAACAAATATCTAAGTGACAGCAGCTAGTAGCATAACCATAGATTGACACAGTCAGGGGTGGATCGAGTGGGTGGTTCTACGGGCAATTACCTTTTTTCCCTGAAGAGGTTAAAGGTTGCACTAATTACAAGGGTGGAGGGACAAAAATACCTATTGAGGAGCTCTGGTTTCGTTGGTATGCCTTATACGTTGATTCTGTTGCTGCCTCTGGACATAGCTGCACTTCTGTGTTTTCGTCAGAATCCGTAATTTTATGGTGCAGGTTCTCTCGCTATGGCGGTTTACAAAATGGGTTAAAGCATTTTATCTGAGCTGTTTGAAAGCCAACATTTTTTTTTTTTTAAATTTTACTAGCTTTTTTTTTTTAGAAAAACCAGTTTATAATACTAGGATTCATAATTAAGCCAGTGCAGAGAAGTTTATAATACCAATTTGGTGAAGCCCTATACATACCTTAAACGCGGAACAGTTTTTTCTAGGCTATACGTAAAGAAGTTTGTAGACTACACCCCCTATTCATTTATAATCAAAATAAAATGAAAATAAATAAATAACAAGTAAAACATTTAATTAAGACAGTGAAAAAATATATATACTAATAAAAAAACCAACAAACAAATATTCAACCTTACAGACCTACAAGAAATTATACCACAGTCTGTCTGGATTAGTGTAGTATTTTTGTCAATACATGATTTTGTTTAGAACTTGTACAAAACAACAACTATAGTTTCAATCGGGTTTTCCTTTTGTTGTATCGTGTTTTCGATCTCTTTATATTATTTCTTTGTTAACCACGTTTCTCCCTTTATCGGCCGATAAGGGCTTTCAGGCCTAAGCCGAAATACCTGGGCTTGTATGGCATATGCACTATTCTAGGAGGAGCACACTTTCAGAAATCACGTACAATAGTTGGTGCGTGCCAAGCGTGGCAGAACTGTACGGCACACGTGGCGTTCTCAGATATACACCAGGTGACGGAAAGTGGGCGCCCCTCTATCATTAATACGTAAGTACGTTTCTTCTGTCTCAATTAAAAGTTTTATCCGTAATCTACGTTTTATTTCGCTTTAATACTGATTACAAAATAGGAAGTTATACATCTGTTCTTTATCATACAATCGTTATCATTAATTTTTTATTACATTTTTTTTTACCCCTTGATTTTTCACGGATTTAAAATCATCAATTCTGCATTTCGATACAAATGCAATGGGTGTGGTCCTTTATGCGAGAATCAATCTACGTGAAACCAGGGTTTTATAGTTTGGATTTACTCTAATTAGGCTCTCGAGTCTTTCATCACTTTGACCAAGTTGATTCAAAATTACCAAGTTCAGGGTTCGGACTCGCCTATAAATTCCAATAAATTCCTATATTTTAATGCACTCTTGTAAAATGCCTATATTTTGGCTAAAATCCTATTATTCCTATATTTTCGGCTGAAGAGCACCAAAAAAATTGCTCATGATTTGCAATTTTCACTGCTCGTTAAGTAAGCCAAGATGTGCTTTTCTTTGCTTTTGACTCTGCTTTTAGACTGTGCTGTCTTTCGGTGTAGATCGATAATTAATTACAACTGTTGAGCTGTTTGAACTTAACTAATGCCTTGTGTTGGGATTAGTAAGCTGCTTCTGCCTGGGCTATGCTGTTGTGTTGACTTAGTAGCCTATGTTTTGTTTTTGTCATGTTGGACCTGTCCGAAATGAGCGAAGATCAGCATATAGGCTAACAGTCTCTACTTAATGAGACGGTGAGTTCTTGCGACTTATGCGTTTCCTGGCTGAACGCTATAAAAGGCTGATGCGAATACGGCCCAGTTTCGGAAATATCCACATTTTTTCTTTTTATGGCCTTTTAATTGCGGGATGCTATTTTGCAGGTGATGCTTGGTAATTAAGTATGGAGCCTACCCAGTTCAATAATTCATGGCTTGCTAAGACGGATTGCAGCGGTAGAAAGATTGGCAAACGGTGTAAGACTGGGAACGACCAGTACTCGTTCTTTTGCAAAATCTGCTTGAAAAATCTTGGCTGCACAGCTGGGGTTGCTCAGCTAAACCAACATGTGCGATCTGCAGAACTCAAAGCCGCAGTTACTGCTCAACTATATCCACTACAGCTTCACCTGACTGGACAATCTCGAGTTGATGAAACAACCAAGGATAAACCATTAGTTGGTACAAACATGTTTTGTGAGCGTGATGCCACTTATAAAGCCGAGTTAATATGGGCACTTCAGACGGTACAGAGTTCCATGTCTGCTAACTCTTCAGACCATATTGTCGCCACCTTTCATGCGATGTTCCCCGGTAAGATCCCCGACGGAATGTCCCTATGTTCAAAGAAACTCTTGTATCTGATCACCAATGCGCTGCATCCTTACTGTAAGCTAATGCTTGTGAAGGAAATTCAGTCATATTTTGTACTAGAATATGACAAGACAACCAACAACGCTGGTATAAAAGAGTTACAGATACGTGTTCAATATTGGTCCTCATACGGAAACGAAATCCAGAGCAGACATTTATGCTCAAGTTTTATGGGCCACGCGACAAGTGATGACCTATATAGGAAGATTATGTCGGCCATTGAGCAGAATCACCTGCCACTTTGAAAAACTGATCACGCTTTGAAGTGACGGACCTAACGTCAACAAAAGCGTTTGGAACAAGTTCAATGCCGAAAAAAAGAAAGTGACGGGAAAGCGAATGTTGAACATTGGTACTTGCAACATCCATATAATTCATAACGCTTTCTTGAAAGGTCTTCAGGTGTTGGGAGAAGAAAGTTCCGACATTGTTATTCATGTGCATTCATTTTTTGACGGCTGGCCTGCACGTTGTGAAGACTATCAAAAGTGCCAAAAGAAAGTGGGAGTGCCAGAGAATGCTTTCATGAAGCATGTCCCAAGCCGCTGGCTGACGATCGGACGTGCCCTCGCTAGAATCATGCAGCAGTGGCCGGCAATTCTTAGAGTACTTCCTGAACTTCGTGCCAAGAGAGAAAAAAATGAAGAATGTTCTGTCCACTCCCAAATTTCTGGAGATTATGGCTTATATCAAAAGTGCGACGATGAAGGCCCAACTCGAGTTTGTTCTAGCCTCAGCAGAACTGTTCATGAGTTTCACCCAACTGTTCCAGAAAGAAGAGCCTCTCATTCATGTTCTGCACTCAGAGATCAAAAGACTAGTTGTGACGCTTTGCGGACGGGTCTTTGCTCCAGATTTCGTGACCGAGACTGAAAATTTCTCACCAGAAATGTTGAACCTTGCTGAAAAATTTGATGAAAAGCCCATAGTTTCAGAAAATGTGGAACGAGCTTTTGGTGAGAAAGCAACACTGAAAGACAAGGCTATTTTCCATGTCATTGTGCGAAAACTTTTTGTTGCGGGTATTCGCCATATTTTGAACAAATGTCCTCTGGAAAAGGATGGTTTTCTAGAGGCTTTACGGTTTTTGAGTCCGATCAACATGAAGGATTCAAGAAGCATTGCAGACATAGCGGTTGTGGCACGCGAGATTGCGATTGGAGTAAGCTCAGACATCGCCCAGGCTGAGTGGCTGCTTTTGCGAACGGAAACTGGACCCCGTGAGGACATTACTCGGATCGATCATTTTTGGAGTCATTATTTTGGACTGGTGAATGAGCGCGGGGACAGCAAGTACCCGGAACTTACCAAGCTTATCAAAGCGTTACTGACGTTGTCGCATGGCAGCGCAGATCATGAGCGTGGGTTCTCGCGTTCTGGTAGGATTCTCGGTGAAGACCAGGCCTTGATGTCTGAACGCGTTCTGGATGTGAGACTCATGGTATATGACATGTTGAGGCTTTATGGAGGAAAACCAGAACGGTTTGTTATTACAAAAGAGCTGTTGAATCTTGCACGTTCCGCATGGTTTTGGTATCAAGAATAGCTGGATGAAAAAAAAAAGAGCTATCCGAGAAGGAGAAGCAACTTTCGAAAAGGACAGCAAGCGGAAGTTGCAGGAGGTCTACGACAAAAAGAAAGAAATAGAAGACCTGGAAAGCAAAAGGAAGAAACTTAGAGCATCAGAGCAAGAAAAGAGAACAGTAGCAGATATTCTACTTCAGGAAGCGACCGACAGAATGAAGAAGGCTGCCGAGTCCAAGAGTTCCATAGACATTGCCCTAGCTGTTTCTTTGCTCGAAGGAGCTGTGAAGTCCAGAACAAGTGGAAGAGAGCAGATGGTGGAATCTGCGAGAATGGAGCAGTCTCTTGCAAAGAGCAAACTGACCTCATATCGAAATTGATGCCCAAGCAGCAGCAAAAGTCAGTCCAAATATTTTACCTGTATCAGTCAATCGTTGGCACAGTATGTGTATCTGATTTTTTACTATTTGTACAGTTTGTATTTGAAATAAAAAAAATAAATAAATAAATGCAAAAACTCGGGAAATGACGAATTTATGTGAGCAGGCATCCCACACCATCTACCACAGATCTGATCCCGAGGACTTCCGAATCCTATATTTGAGCCCGGGAAATCCTATAAAAATAGGACAGAGCCTATAATTTGAAACGCACCGACCTGTTCGAACCCTGCAAGTTGATTGAATCAATTTATTGAACAAAGTTGAATCAGCTTGGTCAAAGTGATGAAAGATTTGAGAGCCTAATTAGGGTAATCTAAGACAGATAGTCTCTGTGATAGGAATAGCTGGCATAACTTTTTCAGTCATATAAAACGTAACCTTTTTGTTCCACTGTTATATTATTTTGTCCCAGTCAGATTGTTTACTACCCTCTACATTAGCCTATTTACGTCATCAGATCAGGTACGTATGAAGGAATCTAATTCGAGAGGGTAGGATTCGTAAAAACAGGGGCACAGTTAAGACAAATATTGAGCATTAAAGGGAGATCTTGAGATCTCCTTATGGTAAATGCCTGAATAAGATATTTTCGTATCAAAATCGCTTTTTTTCGATTTTTTTTTTAATTTATCCCTTTTGGAGTTTTTAAGAATATTTACAAACTAAATGCACAAAAAAAAACCACAGAAAATTTGTATTGTATTCCAGATTAGATCTATTTTTTCAGTGACTTGAAGCATATAATCAGAGTTTTTCCCCAAAAAAATATTCTTAACTGTAAATTCTTTGTATCACCAGATGAGTACGAAAATGAAAACAATGATCTTTACACCAAACAATTCAAAAAACGGAAAAGAGGCTGAATATTTCGATGCTGCCCTCAAGCAGGGTGGCCGCTAAAAGTCTAAGATTCAATTTAAAAAAAGCCCTAAGGTCTGAAAAGTCCCAAACTATCAAATAATTACAATATATACACTGAATATAGGTTTCGACGGTAATTTTTAATATATATATATATATATATATATATATATATATATATACATTAGACCCCGGCGGGTCTAATGTATATATATATATATATATATATATATATATATATATATATAATATATATATATATATATATATATATATATATATATATATATATATATATATATATATATATATATATATATATATATATATATATACATACATATATATATATATATATATATATATATATATATATATATATTATATATATATATATATATATATATATATATATATATATATATATATATATATATATATATATATATATATATATATATATATATATATATATACATTAGACCCCGGCGTCGCGCCGATGAGGGAAGACCGACGGCGGCGGGTCTAAAAACAGCGCGCCGCGCCGCACATCTTACCGCACAACAGCACATCTTACCGGCGGCGCGATCAATGTTGACCCCAAACATTAATGTTTTCATCAGTCTTTCTCAAATCACAGCTTAAATTTATAACAGATTCGAGCCTATTCATGAGTTCAAAACTTCACAAGTCGCTGGCTGGAAACTGGTCTTCTTTGTTATTAATCAAGAGAAGTAGAAATCTGGTAGAAACAAAATGGCTGTGGCGCTTCAGAACCCTTGCATAATAGTTGAAGTATCTATTAGCTATGTATTCTTAATATAAATAATTATCAAAATTAGTAGTTTTTTTCATCGAGCATTACTGCATACAAAACTTCATATACCGTATCATAAAATTCGTCAGTTATCTGGGTAAAAACTTATAATATAAGTTTGAACTTAGAAGCTTAATTTTTTCATAATGCCCTATGCCAATATCTGCTTTGTCACCTTTAAAAACAGTTGAAATGGGCGACTTTGATATTGATCGTTTTTTTTGCTCTTTTAGATTCCTAAAAAGCCTTTCTTGTATTAAAAACGGATTTTAATAACAATTTAAAAAAAAGGAAATCCGGCGCCCCCTTCATAGCAATGTCCCTTCCCCCATGAAAACTTCCTTCATGAAAAGATCCTCCCATATAACCCCCGAACCACCCCATCCCCCACTACCAGAAAAAATTCCCCCTGAAAACGTCTGTATACTTCCCAATAACCAATACTATATGTTAACATTGGTTGAAGTTCATAACTTTCAGCCCTCCCCCTGGGGGCTTTGAGGGATTAAGTCATCCTAAAAGATATATTTATAATATTTTCGACCATGCTGAATAAAATGGCTATCTCAAAATTTTGATCGGGTGACTTTGGGAAAAAAATGAGCATGGGAGGGGGCCTAGTTGCCCTCCATTTTTTTTGTCACTTAAAAAGGGCACTAGAACTTATAATTTCAGTTCCAATGAGCCCTCCCGATATTCTAGGACCACTGGGTCGATACGATCTCCCCTGGGAAAAAGAAAAAGAAACAAAAAAAAAAAACAAATGAACACGCATCCGTGATCTTTCTTCTGGCAAAAAATGCAAAATTCCACATTTTTGTAGATAGGAGCTTGAAACCTCCGCAGTAGGGTTCTCTGATAAGCTGAATATGATGGTGTGATTTTTATTAAGGTTCTATAACTTTTAGGGGGTCTTTCCCCCTTTTTTCGAAAATCAGCCAAATTTTCTCAGGCGCGTAACTTTTGATGGGTAACATTAAACTTGATGAAACTTATATATTTGAAATCAGAATCAAAATCTGATTCTTTTGATGTATCTATTGGTATCAAAGTCATCCTCTAAGACCGAATTTCTAAAACTTTCAACTACGTTAAACAACATGAAACAACATTGAAGTTTCTACGACAAAACTTTCAATAAAAATCTTATATGCCCCCAGGGCATAACTTACAAACCTTGCCCTGAGTGAAGGAGGGGGGGGTGTCATTCTCAAAGACCTAATTTCCAGAACTTTCTACTACGTTGAACAAAATGGCTATCTGAAAATTTTGATTGGGTGTATTTGGAGGAATGGTGGGCGTGAGAGGGGGGTTAGTTACCCTCCAATCACTTTTGACTATTACAAAGGGCATAAGCCCTTTCAATTTCGAATTGAATGAGCCCCTTTTGAAGTTTTACGACAACTCTATCTATAAACACCTTATATGCCCCCAGGGCAGAACTTACAACCTTTGCCCTTGGGGCTCTGGGGGGTTTGTCATCCTTAAATACATAATTTCCAGAAATTTCAACTACGTTGAACAAAATGGCTATCTCTAAACTAAATGTATACATCAAGTATAACTCACAAAAATCTTGTTAATTTTTAAATTATCATAGGGATTGGACAAAGATGTTGTACGGAGTATTTTTGCTTGGCTTCTTCCTTCTTTAATTTACATGTGTTGATTCATATTTCAAAACATTATCCAACTGTCGAAATATACCATGCATAAAACATAAAACAATACTTACAATACACTAAAGAACACCCAATTGCAAGCAGAAATATATGTAAAACACAAAAACACATCTACCTGTCCGTCCAATTTTTTCCACAATCATTTATAATCATTTTGAATAGGATAACTTAAAATTTCACCTTAAAAAATAATCAAGACTCAGTTCCCAATGACGAAATGTGGATGACCCACCTCAGTAGGCTACTGGAAGGAAAATGGAAGTTAATTTCGAATCAATGTGTCAGTCTCAAACAATTAGCTTGGTCGAACTTAAATGAATTTATATAATGGACGATATCAGAAAATTGATCACTTTTCGAAGAGCATGCATAGCAATTCAACGTACGGTAATCTTGTATGATTCGAATATGTTTCTCAATTATAATTAAACTAAAATGAAAACATTATGACGTTAGAAACTTTTAACTAAGACAGTGAAGGTTTAAAAATTTTCCTTAGGGGTATTCTCATTGAATTTCCTTTCTTTTAAGATCGTGGCAACGCGTGACGGGTAAGCTGGTATACTAATGAAAGTCCAAATATTAGTATGTGAAAAAAAGGTATTTTACAAAATAGTGTGGAGGGACAAAAAATCTAGGGGTCAACTGTCGAAAAAAATTCCTTCAGTCAAACTTGGAAGTCTATTCTAACTGCGGGATGTGGCTATAATTGTCATGAATAAAAATCAACTTATCCACTTTGTGTGGACTGAGGCTGCTTTCAACAAGAAAATTCAAGATATTATTATTTGAATATAATAATTCCCTACCCCCCCCCCCCTCTGGACACTACCTTGATAGGATACCGTCTCTGCTTTAAATTAAAAAAAAACTTTTTGGCATCCCTGCTTTCAATAAAAAAAATCAAAGTACTATCACTTAAATATGATAACTCCCAATGCCCCCCTCTGGATACCATCTTGATAGGATACCGTCTCTGCTTTAAATTAAAAAAAAAAACTTTGGCATCCCTGCTTTCAATAAAAAAATTCAAGATATTATCATTTAAATATAATACTTCCCTAACCCCCCCCCCCTGGAAACCATGCACCTTGATAGGGTACCTTCTCTGCTTTAAATTAAAAAAATTATTAACTTTTTGGCATCCCTGCCTTTAGTAAAAAAAAAATCAAGGTACTATCACTTAAATATAATAACTCCCTATCGCCCCCCCCTCTGGATACCACCTTGATAGAATACCGTCTCCACTTTAATTTTAAAAAAATAACTTGACATCCCTGCTTTCAATAAAAAATATCAAGGTACTATCACTTAAATATAATAACTCCCTATGCCCTCCCCCCCCCCCCTATGGATACCATCATCTTGATAGGGTACCATCTCTGCTTTAAATGAAAAAAATAATTAACTTATTGGCATCCCTGCTTTCAAAAAAAATCGAGGTATTATCATTTAAATATGATAGCCCCCCCCCCTGGATACCACCTTTATAGGATGCCGTCTCTGCTTTAAATTAAAAAAATTATAATTCATTTAATAATTAACTAGGTCACTATATGGTTCAAACAAACACGCGAAATAACGTTAAACAGCTTAGTATTCCTTAAAAAAAATTGAGGGTATGAGTAAAGGGGTACGAAGACAACAACAAAAAAGGCGAAATTATTTAGATATACCTCAAACTATTGGAAAACTGAGTCATAGATTCGCCATGGCATTCAATAAGATCCAAAGAATCTAATTAAAAGGGAGCACACACAAAAGCCAAATCAGACCAGTAGCCTATGAGAAATCGCAAAATACCCAAGACAATGAACAAGTCCCAATCGGGGGCCCTGGGTCTATCACAATATTTCAATGGTTTCCCAGAGAATTTGATAGTATTTTTTGGCATCCCTGTTTTCAATCTAAAAAATGAGGTATTATCATTTAAAAATGATAGCTCCCTATCCCCCCCTCCTATAGGCAATAATTTAAATTTTTTTAATGAATCATATTTTTGGGGTAGCTTCCGTTTCATCCATCTTTAATTCCCAAACCGTGTACATTGCTTAGTCTATAGTTAAATTTTGTCTCAATAGAAGGTGTTTTTTTTTTGGGGGGGGGAGGTGTGGGGGTAAAATATTTTCAGACAGAAGATTGTATTTTCTTTAATCTATCAGGCGTTCAACAATTGAGTATTAAAAATTAAGAAAATCTTATCTAAAAACAGAAAAAGAAAAAAAAATTCTGCAAACTTACAATTCAGCTGTAGAAACAATCTTTCTGCTATCAATTTCAAAATCAAACTTTAATGAATGTTGCGTTCTATAATTCTATTCAACTTGAAAATAAAATTCTTGATTACGAATGATGTAAGGAATTGCAAGTGGGAAACTGGATTCGAAATGATTTAAACTCATTTCATAAAGACGATACTTTTTTTTGTCAACATATGAAGAACTGTGTATATTGCAGTATTTGCAATGCAATTGCATATTGCATCCGTCTGGTTTTTATGCAAAGTAACAAGAGACGAAAATTAATAACCAGAGAGTAGTGAAGAATTATGGTATGCAAAGTAATATTTGGCAGGGAAAGTCACTGGTGATAAATCGCTAGGGGTGGCACCGTGATTGCGTCATTTTCGGGGATTCGGTAACCAAAATTTTTTTTCGGGGTGACGCATAGATTTTCGGGGAAATACTCGAAAATTCGAGGATAGTGCAAGCCCTGCTTGATTTCTAATCAGGAAAATCGAAATACTAAACCACACGAGAAGGAAAAGCTCTGACTTTGCGGTTGATGCAATAAAAAATTGCCGCAAAATTAATTTAAAGTCGACCGAAAGCCACCGCCTTTGCCGGCAGCGGCGCGCCGGTGGCGTTGCAACTCTTCGGCGGCGTTCGACCGGGCCTCTTGTCGGCGGCGTTCGGTCAATCCGCCGGCGCGGCGCCGGGGTCTAATATATATATATATATATATATATATATATATATATATATATATATATATATATATATATATATATATATATATATATATAATATATATATATATATATATATATATATATATATATATATATATATATATATATATATATATATATATATATATATATATATATATATATATATATATATATATATATATATATATATATATATATATATATATAGACCCCGGCGCCGCGCCGACGGATCGACCGAACGCCGCTGACGAGAGGCCCGGTCGAACGCCGCCGAAGTGTCGTACCGCCGCCGGCAGAGGCGTTCGGTCGACTTCAAATTAATTTTGCGGCAATTCTTTATTGCGTCAACCGCAAAGTCGGAGCTTTTTCTTCTCGTGTGGTTTAGTATTTCGATTTGCCTAATTAGAAATCAAGCAGGGCTGGCACTATCCCCAAATTTTCGGGTATTTTCCCAAAAATCTATGTGTCACCCCGAAAAAAAATTTGGTTCCCCGAATCCCCGAAAATCACGGTGCCACCCCTAGCGACTTATCACCAGTGACTTTCCCTGCCAAATATTACTTTGCATACCATAATTCTTCACTACTCTCATGTTCATTAATTTTCGTCTCTTTAGTTACTTTGAATAAAAACCAGACAGATCCAATGTGCAATTGCAAATATTGTAATATACACAGTTCTTCATATGATGACAAAAAAAGAATCGTCTTTATGAAATGAGTTTAAGTCATTTCAAATGCAGTTTCCTAATCGCTATTTCTTACATCATTCGTAGTCAAGAATTTTATTTTCAAGTTGAATAGAATTACAGAACGCATTCACTGCTATACAGCTTCAGCCTTCAGTTGGATTTTGAAATTTACAGCCGACAGATTGTTTCATCTGCCGACAGATTGTTTCATCTGATTCAGCCTACAGCTGAATTGTAAATTTGCAGATTTTTTTTGCTGTTTTTAGATAAGATTTTCTTGATGTTTAATATTCAATTGTTCAACCCTGATAGAAAATACAATCTTCTTTCTGAAACATTTTTACCCCCCCCCCCAAAAAAAAAACAACCTTCTACTGAGACAAAATTTAGCTATAGACTAAGCTATGTACAAGGTTGGGGAATTAAAGATTGAACCGGAAGTTACCCCAAAAAAATGCTTCATAAATAAATTGTAAATTATTGCCTATAGGGGGGGATAGGGGGCTATCATTTTTAAATGATAATACCTCATTTTTTTTATTGAAAGCAAGGATACCAAAATGATAATTATTTTTTCATTTAAAGTCGAGACAGAAGAAAATGATATCAAATTCCCTGGGAAACCATTGAAATATTTTGATAGACCCAGGGCCTCCCAATAGGACTTATTTATTGTCTTGGATATTTTGCGATTTCTCATAGGCTACTGGCCTAATTTGGCTTTTGTGTGTGCTCCCTTTTAATTAGATTCTTTGGATCTTATTGAATGCCACGGTGAATCTATGACTCAGTTTTTCAGTAATTTGAGGTATATCTGAATAATTTCGACATTTTTGTTGTTGTCTTTGTACCCCTTTACTCATACCCTCAATTTTTTTTCCAAGGAACACTAAGCTGTTTAACGTTATTTTGCGTGTTTGTTTGAACCATACAGTGACCTAGTTAATTATTAAGTAAATTATTTTTCTAATGAAAGCTGAGACGGTATCCTATCAAGGTGGTATCCAGAGGGGGGGGGGGGGGGTAGGGAGGTATTACATTTAAATGATAATATCTCGAATTTTTTTTATTGAAAGCAGGGATCCCAAAAAGTAAATTTTTTTTAAATTTAAAGCAGAAACGGCATCCTATCAAGGTGGTATCCCGGAGGGGGGGGGGGGGTAGTGAGCTATCATATTTAAATGATAATACCACGATTTTTTTTTGAAAGCCGGGGTGCCAATAAGTTAATTATATTTTTTTTATTTAAAGCAGAGACGGTATCCTATCAAGATGGTATCCAGAGGGGGGTACATAGGGAGTAATTATATTTAAGTGATAGTAACTTGATTTTTTTTTATTGAAAGCAGGGATGCCAAAAAGTTGAAAAGTTGACAAAAATTAACAAGATTTTCGTGAGTTATACTTGATACAGCACTTGCATGGTTTTGTCGTCCAAAGGGAAAGGGACATATGCGTCTAACCCGTTTTTTCTTATTGATGAAACGGGTTTACTTTGAAAACATTCATTCATAAGTACCAGGCAGATTCACACTAAAACGAATTGGTGTGACGAAAGCGATATCGACATCCTCACCTAACGTTGCGCTTGAGTGACAATGGCGCCCTTTGTCCAGTGCCCAAGTTAGATTAAAAGGCCAGGTCACAATAAAAGCTTTCAATTTGAGAGGTTCAAGGAGGAGTCTTTGACAGTCTTATGACCTCAGGGTACTAGATGTTGCAACGTTCCTAAGTATCTACAGTGATTTAAAAAATTCGATCAACCCACAAATGATTACCAAAAATATGCACAAATATAACAAATGTAACATTTGGAATATTATAACACTTTTTTCAAAGCTTTGAAGAAAAGCAAAAAGGCTAAATACCCTTAACTACACTTAAAAGCTATTTTAAAAAGATACTCTTTGGAGATTTCCATGGAAATGACCACAGCAGAAGCTTTGAGCCTGGGTGGAGATCAAAGAGGAGTCTTTGAGTATTTTGACCACATGTGACTTATTGTTGCGACTTTCTTAAATTTGGTAATTTTTGTGAGCATTTGGAAATCAAAGCTTAAACTCAATAACTGATACTAAGTGTCCTAACATTTTGCTTGGATTAAAAGTGATGAACTAGGATGAAAATTCCAACATCTTCCTGGAGCTACTTCAGTCTGCATATTATTTCATTTAATTACATTTAAAACGGATGAGCTTTTCATTTTTTACCTAAGAAAATAGCTGGCACTTTTTCTTCATACCGAATAAACCATTAAGTGTTTTTTGTTTCATTGTAATTGAAATGTTCTCATGTGAAGTGTTCATCCTGTATTTTTCAATTTGATAAATTTACTCCTTTTAGATGCAGTTTATAACTTGACTGATATTATTTATTTATCTGTTTATAATTTGGAATGAATCCCCAAAAGAAAAAATGAATAATATCCAAAAGAGCAGCCAAAACCAATTTAATTGTTATTAAAAACCAGTTTTTAATACAAGAAGGCTTTTTAGGAATCCAAAAGAGCAAAAAAACAATCAATATCAAAGTCGCCCATTTCAACTGTTTTAAAGGTGACAAAACAGATATAGGCAAAGGGCATTATGAAGAAAGTAAGCTTCTAAGTTCAAAATTATATTCAAAGTTTTTACCCAGATAACTGACGAATTTTGTGATACGGTATTTGAAGTTTTGTATGCAGTAATGCTCGATGGAAAAAACTACTAATTTTGATAATTATTTATGTTAAGAATACAAAGCTAATAGATACTTCAACTACTCGTATTATGCAAGGGTTCTGAAACGTCGCAGCCATTTCGTTTCTACCAGATTTCTACTTCTCTTGATGAATAACGAAGAAGACCAGTTTCCAGCCAGCGACTTGTGAATTTTTGAACTCATGAATAGGCTCGAATCTGTTGTGAATTTAAGCTGTGATTTGAGAAAGACTGATGAAAACATCAATGTTTGCGGTCAACATTGATCGCGCCGGCGGTGCGCCACCGACATCTTACCGGCGGCGCGGCGTGGCGCGCCATTTTTGGCCCCGCCGCCGCCGGTCTTCCCTCATCGGCGCGGCGCCGGGGTCTATATATATATATATATATATATATATATATATATATATATATATATATATATATATATATATATAATATTTTAAGAAATATAGTTGTTTAAAAAAATATATTTATTGTTTTAAAAAATATAGTTGTGACACAGAGTCAAACTTTAGCTTAAAGAGCGAGGCGTTGCGGAGGGGACAGCCCCTTTCATATACGCAATAATTTCTGTTCGTTTTAAGTTTTAATGTTGCTTCTTACTTTCAGTTAAAAAAAATGTGTTTTTTTTGTTAATTTCTGAACGTTTTTGAATTAATGCAGCTTTGATTTTGGCTCGCCGTACATGAATAATTAAAACGAAATTCGCATATTAATTGTCCTTTTTTTGGCTAATTGGCTTTCTCGAAATTTTGTTCTGACGTAACTTACGAATAACTTACGTAACGAATTTCTATATTCGTATGTTTTTATTACGTATATTAGGGAGTTCGCTCCTTAGTCAATACCTCGCTCTTTACGCTAAAGTTCGAATTTTGTTCGAGTCACACACCCCTGAATCACAAAGGCCGGTTAATTAGAATAGATAGTACTAAAAAAAGTACTAATTTGAAAGTACTCTTTTGAAAGTACTAAAAAAAAAACTTAAGCGTAAAGAGCGAGGTATTGACTAGGGGGCGAACCCCTCATATACGCAATAATTTCTGTTCGTTTTAAGTTTTAATGTTGCTTCTTACTTTCAGTTGAAAAAAAACTTGTTTTTTTATTTAATTTCTGATCGTTTTTTAAATAATGCTGGGAAATCTGGCGCCCCCTTCATAGAAATGTCCCTTCCCCCAAAGGAAATATCCTCCATGGAAAGATCCTCCCTCACAACCCCTACTCTGACCCCGACCCCTCTACTAGAAAGAAAATCCTCCTGAAAACGCCTGTATACTTCCCAATAACCAACACTATATGTAAACAATCGGCAAAGTTTATAACTTCCAGCCCTTCCCCCGGGAACTGTGGGGGATTAAGTCATTCTCAAAGACATATTAATTAGATTTTCGGCTATGCTGAACAAAATGGCTATCTCGAAATTTTGATTGGGTAACTTCGGGGAAAAAATGAGTATGGGAGGGGGCCAAGTTTCCCTCCAATTTTTTTTTGGTCACTTGAAAAGGGCACTAGAACTTTTAATTTCCGTCCAAATAAGCCCTCTCACGATATTCTAGGACTACTGGATAGATACAATCACCCCTAAAAAAAATAAATAAAATAAACACGCATCTGTGATCTTTCTTCTGGCAAAAAATACAAAATTCCACATTTTTGTAGATAGGAGCTTGAAACCTCTATAGTAGGGTTCTCTGATACGCTGAATCTGATGGTGTGATTTTCATTAGAGTTCTATGACTTTTAGGGGTTGTTTCCCCCTTTTTTCCAAAATAAGTTAAATTTTCTCAGGCACGTAACTTTTGATTGGTATTTTAATACTAAACTTGATGAGACTTATATATTTGAAATCAGCATAAAAATTTGATTCTTTTGATGTATCTATTGGTATCAAAATTCCGTTTTTTAGAGTTTCGGTTACTATTGAGCCGGGTCGCTCCTTACTTACAGTTCGTTACCACGAACTGTTTGATTCCCATTGTTTTACAGATTGTTTTTCTGTATCCACTCTTGTATAAATACTTCTCCCAAGATTAGGACCAATATTCCGAGAACTTTTGGAGAGTCTCAATGAGTAGCAGTACTACTTCTGAGGGCCTTCCTCCGCAGCGCTAAAGAGACGACAGCAACAGAGCTTGTATATCGTGTTTAGCCAGACAGTGCAATAAAAAAATGGCATGCCTGGGTACTATGATTCGTGCATGCCTGTCCAAGGGCACCTGCTTGAGGATTAACGGCCTCTGAGGTAAATATAGACAAGAGTCTGACAAGACTGCAGGCCTCAATCGACTTTGTTGTACGATGAGTAAGTGATAGTTTATTCTTAAATATGTTAATAATTTTAATTACAAAATAATTCGAAGTGTTTAATTATTAAATATCATAATGCATTTTAATAATGCATTAAACAAATTTATATAGATTTTAATAGTTTCAATTATAATAATTTCAATTAATAAATATAAATATGTTAATAATGTCTTAGGAAAGGGAATAAAGATATAGGAATGAATTTTGCAAAATGTAGCCTACATTTTAAACTGTATATTGTTATTCTAAACTACTAATTTTATTTTTTTATAGTCTTGCCTTTAAAGCTTTTTGTTATTTATGTTTATCAAAACATCATTATATTTTACATAATATTTTTGGAACGATGTATATTCTCCTGTTACCAGCAGAAAATTGTTGTTTATTTGATTTTTCAATTGAACAGTTTATGTTCAGGTTATTTGTTAAAAAACTCAAGATTGTAAATAATTTAAAATCTTAATTGTAAATTATTTTGTTTTACAATTATTAAGCCACAATTTAAGCTATTAAAAAAATACATAAGCAATGTCAGGTCATGCGATTCAGCTGTAAGTTATGAACTAAATTGTACGTATAGGCACTCACAATTCACGATTTTTTATAACAAAGTTACGGCAGGCAACTCATTTAACTTCATTTTATTTTGTATAGTCAAATTAAATACAAATGTTAGCCTAGTTATTTTGTAATAAATAGGATCAACTATATTAAATAGTCCCTTAGTCCTTTGAAACAAAATATTTACATCCAACACAAATAAGAAAGGAAGGTCTTGTGTAAACAGAACATTTACATCAGATAAAATTAGAAGACCGCAAAAATTGTGGGTGAAATATGGACGTCAGATCTCAGAGTTTCGGTTTGGGAGTAAAGTATAAAAGACAAGGGTAAGTAAAACAGGGCCCTTTTAGGACTTGAAGTTCCTAGCCTGTTGCACTTACCAGTTGTAATTTTGCTTTCAATGGTGCTTTTAGACGGATGGTGCTTCTGCTCCGCTTCTGCTTTTAATGGTGCTTCTGCTCCGGCTATTAGTGTTAATTATTATTTATTAATGTGTGTCTATCTGTAAATCTTTAGTCGAGCCATGTTTGTATTGTATTCCTCCTTGTATTGTATTCTTAGCGGCGTTTTCAGGCTCAGCGGGTTCGAACACGGGCTGTTCTCGTCTTGTTTCAAGTTTCTAGTTTTTCGTCTAGTTTCAGCGGGTTCGAAGCTTCAACCCCGTGTTTGATACATTAGATGCACTGATTCACAACGCTTAATGCACTAGACGAGAACAACCCGTGTTCGAACCTGCTGATCCGTGAACAACCCGTCTTTAAACGCGGGTTGTTCGCGTCTAGTGCATCAAGCGTGACGCAGCCGTGCATCTAGTACATCAAACACGGGGTTGAAGCTTCGAACCCGCTGAAACTAGACAAAACTAGATGAAAAACTAGAAACTTGAAACTAGACGAGAACAACCCGTGTTCGAACCCACTGAGCCTGAAAACGCGGCTCTTGTTTGTATTCCTTAATCTAATAAATATAATCAAGAGATAGCCTAGTTTTTCCTCGTTCAAGACTCAGCAGGATATTTGTCTAATTATAACTATCCTATTTGGCCCTTGTTAGCTTCTAAGAAAGAGATTGGTCATGTTTGGGACCACGGGATTACCCATAAAATACCGTGACACAAAAGAATTATAACAACTGGTGGCAGTCAGTATCTATTATAACAATGTTGTATTGAAGTAATTTATTAATGTGATGACTTTACTTATTACCCTGTCTTAAACCAACTTTAGCAAAAAAGCAATACTTACTGAAACAACTTTCTGTGTTGCCTGGTCAAGTTCATACAGAAAGTTTGTGGCTGACAAAGGTTGCTAAAAAAAGGAAAAAATTTAAAAAGGGTTTGTGAATTATAATAGGTGAGTTTTCTTATATATTACGAGTTAAATTTTATTAACCTGGAATAGGGTGGGCCAGTTTTTTTTCGGAGTTGACTGGTTCAATCTGAGAGTGAGCATGAAAGTTAAGTTAAGCCACTCAAAAGTATTAAGACCCGTATCCTATTGATATAGAAAAAACATACCAAATTTTAGAAAGATTTGATAATATTAAAGGCTGCACACATTTGTCATTATTATCTTATGCTAGTGAGCTTTCTAAAATTGAACTACTTTCTACTTCTCATGTACGTCTTTAATTTTTTTTTTTTATAAATAAACCAACTTTAAAATGATAATCAAATACAAATGTTCTTTTGCTCCACTAATTTTGCATCAGATTTTAAGTAATTTGGCTCCCTTCAAAGGAAGAAGTACATTTGGTATTATTTCCAAGTGCTTATTGGTTTTAGTTTGTATTACGACAAGTCTTTAGTTTTTAGTTAAATACATCTTATTTTTGCCTCAAGAAGATTCTTATGAAGTTTATTGCGTCGACTTATGTAGGCTTCTGCTCCTTCACGTGAGAAAACAGTGTAGAGACTATAGAAACATGGTGACACTTTCTAATTTGATCAAGAATCATACGAAGTAATTTACGTACACATTTCTTTCCTTTCAGCAATTTAATCGTTTTAAATGTTATAAAGCCAATCTTAATTTCATTGCAAAACACCTGAACGGCCTTGACCCTCGTGGTAATTTCTTCTAGTTCAGGTTTCGAGCATAGAATACCTCTACTATCATTCACAATGAGAAAACCCTGGTTGGTTTTTATTTGGTTGGGGGACCCCACAGTTTATATAATTATCCAGTATGATCTTTCCCTATCTCACCCATTATAAAAACCCGGACCGAGGTGCGAGTGCTCCAGAGAACGTTTTTGCAGATATAAACATAAGCGGCATTAGATCTTTTCACGGGTAGACAAAGAATAATCACCTACGGAACAAGTACTGACAAAACCACTTGGCCGGCTCACCAATAAGTGGACAATAAGTGCAGAAATAAGTGGGAGGAGCTTTTTGTTCGCACCGAGAATGAAGAGCCAGAAATCATCTGCGGTAAACTTACTGGATAATTATATAAACTGTGGGGTACCCTCATTTCACCACGTAGTTCAAGAAACTGCAAAATGATTGGAACAATCTTTTATAAAGACTAGAGGCTGAGAAGCTGAAATTCTAAAAAGTTGTTGATAATCAATGCTGAAGTTGCCAAATTATTGCTCACGTTGACCCTCATAAAACGGCAATTTGTTCTGCTTCAACCTTCATGCATTGGATACCTCTACAATCACTCAGAACAACATAAACCTGGTTATTTTTTATTTGATCGGGGAATCCTCAGCTTAGCGCGAAGAGAAATCGTAGCATGATCCAAACAATCATTTATAACTAGCAGCAGAGTCTGTTGGACTACAGACTTAGACGGAGAAAATTCCCTAGCTTATACTTTTTTGTAACGACCGGAGGAAAATATTTGGCATCCTTAACCCGAGCACAATAACCACCCTTCTTGGTTCCATACAAAAAGTAAACACAGCTCTCCTAGATATAGTACCATATTGATCAATCCTTGAAAGGAAATAATTTATTAGTCTTTTATTCTTCTGATAGTTTTTTGAAATTCAAAACACCGTTTTTTTAGAAGCGGTAAACAACAATTTTGGAGATTCCTCTTTTTGGCCGTTTCCATGGTCAAAGCAGAGATGTTTATAATTTGTTTATGAATTTCGTTGCGCGATATAAACGTTTCAATGGTTAACTTTATATTCGAATTAGTTAAGACGGCATATTTAGCTGTTTTTTTTTTCTTCTTCTTTTTTCTTATTCATTTTGTGTGTCTAGGTAGTTATAGTATATAACATTGCGCAGGTCAGTCTTTGAGTTTAAGGTGCTGGCAGCTATCGGTCCCAACCATAACCCACGTCTTTTACCTTAGTAGAAGTAAAAACGTCTCTGCAGCTGCAACAAATGGATAAAAACACGCTACAGAATGGTCGGGTTTATCTGAGGGGTTGCTGACTCTCACAAATCACGTACACTAGGTAGCGCGTGTCAAGAGTGGCGGATATGTGCCAAGCGCTGCGGGGACTGTGCCAAATTGTGCAGAAGTTTGCGGCACTGCCAAGAAGTACCCCATGTAAGGAAAAGTGAATGGGCACCTTTAATTCACTAAATACCGTCAAAAACTGCCAGAGAATAAAAGCTGTGAGCCATTTTCGGAGAAACTGCAAGATACGCCCTTTGGTTGAGGGCGTGATTTAACGATTTTATTCAGTAACTAAAGCAGTAGAGAGTGTTGAACTATCTAATCTACAAAATAAAGCTTAAAAACATTAGAAAACTGAACAAAACATTTAGAAAAGACTCTAATTAAGATGAAATTACGTAATAAAACTTAGTGGACGGTAAAATATCTTAGGTCTTAATAGATTAGATATTAAATCTACTTTTTCCAATCAAAATCTCTCACCATTTTTCTAACATTTTCAGCACTCAAACTTAAACTAATATGAAAAATAAAGGTGGAATTCGTTTAACTTAAAAATTACTACAAACCGTTCGCGCGAATACACAGGACACTCAAGGCCGTACCCGGGGGGGGGGGGGGTTAGGGTTTTTTTAACTCCCCCCCGAAATGTTTGTCTGACTCGTAAAAACGCAATAAAAATAGATATAAAAAAAATTTTATGCGTTTTTTTTTCGTTTTTTTTGTGTAAACCCCCATCCCCCAAGGCCGTATCCGGGGGGGGGGGGGAGTTAGGGGGTTTGACCCCCCCCCCCCGAAATGTTTGTTTGACCCGTAAAAACGTAACAAAAGTGGACATAAACAAATTTTGTATGCGTTTTTTGAGTTTTTTTTGTAGCCCCCCCCCCCCAATTTTTTTTAGTAAAACCCCCTCCGAAAAAAAATCCTGGGTACGGCCTTGCCCCCCCCCCCAAAAAAAATCTTTGAGTACCCCTCCCCCCCCCCCCCCCGAAAAAAAATCCTGGGTATGGCCTTGAGGATACTAGTAAAACACATGTTTATAGTTTTCAATCATGCAAAACTCGCACTAAGTATTATCTAACCAACGAAGTCTATGCAAAAAAAAAATTAGTTTGAATCCGTTAAAGATTGTGAACAATCGTTAAAGAATGAAAAATCCGGTGCCATTTTTGGAAAGCTACGAGATACCCCTTTGGTTAAGGGTACCGAGAAATAAAAAGTTAAGAATATTATCATATAGGACAAACAATATAGTTGTGTCATTGGAATGCTCGACTTTTGTGTGTTTTAGAGGCAAGTCGGTGCTATGAGTCATGTCAGACTATAATGGACAAGGAGAAAGTTTCTAACACCTTTTTTCTCGATTTTGTTAAAGTAGCAATAATCATTTTCAATTTATAATAATAACAATAATTAGAACATAGTTTTTTCACAGCCATAAAAAACAAAAATAAAGAAAATAGAAGCAAAAAGAGATTAGCAACATACCGACTGAGTTGATTGGTTAGGAGTTGGTGGTTTCCTCCCATAGAGGGAGATAATCACATCATCCACAGGTAGTTCCTCTCCAGATCTCGCAATAAAAAGTGGACTGTCCCATCTATTCCTTGAATCAGGGGCTTCGTATCGAAAGACAAGGGCATCAAAGACGCTTTTTGAATACTGATCGCTAAGTGGTAGCTGAAGGTTCCTCTTCCATGCACCCTCGGGTAAAATATCGCAATGTACTGTTACTTGTGTAGACCCCACCGATTTTGATATGCAATAAAGCTCATATCTATATCCTAGGTGAAGCATAAATAAAGGTAAGTTCATATGTTTCTATTTTTCTCTTTTATAGAAAGTACAATGACAACCGAGGAATGATTTCTATTACCGTTCAGCATGTATCTTGCTTTATATAATCGGTAAGTCTCTATAACGTTAAACTATTTATCCTCTGAAACAATGACGCACTTTTATTACTGGAATCACGTATATCTCGGAAGAAGTTTTACACGTTGCAATTTGGTTTCCAATAATGAAAGAGAGTTTCCTTGTAGGGTATACCAGACAAATACATCAAAGTGATTAGTGCTATGTACGAGAATAGTACTGCTGCAGTTAAGGTAAGAAATGAGGTTGGCAGCTGGTTTTGTATCAAATCAGGAGTTAGGCAGGGTTGTGTTCTATCCCCCGTTATATGGATCATTTTCATGGACTTCATCTTAAGGAGAACAGGAAAGGCAATGGGAGAACATGAAATCTGATAATGAAATCTATGAAATCATGAAATCTATGCTGATGATTTAAGTATCCTAGATGAAAGTGAGAGCAAAATGACTGAACTTTTAGAGGTTTTGCGAGTTCAGGGTGCTAGAATAGGTTTAAAAAATTAATGCTGAGAAGACTAAGTCGCTAAGGCTAGGAAGAAGTGAAGACGAAAAAGTGACGTTGGGTAACAAAAATATTGATCAGGTGGACAGCTTAACTTACCTTGCTAGTATTATTAGTAAAGATGGTGGAAGCAGTGAAGATGTTAAAAGTAGAATAGCCAAGGCTCAAGGTGTTTTTTCAAAGTTGAAAACAGTTAGGAAGAGTAGGAAGATTAGTCTGCAAACCAAGATTAGAATATTGGAGGCTACAATGATGACAGCGGTCAAATATGGTTCTGAAGTAAGGGCGGATGAAGCAAAAAGCGGATAAAAATTTGAGAGATATTTTCCAGAGACATACCATACGGATTGTTCTGGGTACCGGGCTGACAGACCGTATTTCAAACAGTAGTCTGTACGAAAATTGTGGTTCAATCCCGCTTTCTAGGGCTATAATGAGAGAAAGGTTGAGATGGCTAGGGCACATTCTGCCGATGAAGGATGACAGATTTCCGAAGATTGTTCTTTTCGACCAACCGTCTAGGGCTAAACAGAAAGCATGTCGTCCGCGGTTGGGGTGGAAGGATGTCATAAAGAAAGATTTAAAGGAAATAGGAACTTCCTGGGAGAGTTTAAAGAGGGAGGCTTTGAATAGATTGGGATGGAGGAGCGTGCGTAGCTGTGTTGGCCTCAGGCGGCTTTTGTTGCGGTGAGTTGTTAGTAGTAGTAGTAGTAGTAAAGGGAGTTTCGTTTTCCTTTTAATGCTAGAAGGCAAGCAAGTATTACAGACAATTTAAAAAGACTGTACGCAGTCATTAGTAAGTGTGTGCAATCATGAAAAACGAGCAAAATTAGAAGAGTTAATGAATTGGAGCTGTTGGCAATAATGGACTAGTCGATCAGGTAGAAAATTCAAACAGAATTCTTTTGTATTTACATGTATTTAAATTCGAAGAGTGTACTCAAGACAGGGAAGTAGCTCCAGAGTTTTTATTGAGGGGGGGGGGGGGGAGGGGGCAAGAGGGGTCCATATCCAGATAGTCAAGGGGCAGGGGCTGTACAATAGTTTTTTTTTCCAAATTATTTGGAGGGGGCAACTGCCCCCCCCCCCCGAAACGACGCCCCTGTGTAGTGTGTTATTTTTCTCTTCTCCTGTGGTTTTGATACATAAGATTCGATCAAATTTATTTTCAGAAGGCTATCACAAGCTCTAATAGACCCGAGCCCAGTACAAGAAAAAGAAATCAATCCAGCATAAAAATGGTCAAAAGAAAATGAACAAGAATTAGTAAAAAAAAAAAAGAAAAAATCCCACGTCCAAGAACTAAAATAAACTTAATGCCATTAATGGCCAAAAAACCGACAGGGGGAGGGGAGGGTTAAAATGGTAATACTTTATGACAAGCAACTATGAGAGGCTAAAAAAAAAAAAAAAAAAAACAAATCCGTATTCCAAATCAAATACTGTATAATAAAAAAAAAGTTGAAATCAAAATCTCAACTAAATGTTAAAATATCAAAATGAAATAGAGCTCAAATAAACATCAAAAATGGGTAAAACAAATGTGACCATAGATGAAAAAGTAGGAATAGTTCTTGTGATCATATCCAAACTAAAATCCATACACTATCAAAAAAATACACCCTAAAAAAACAAACATTTTTTACATCACTCCACAGCTGAGATTTAGCTCTATCCATCGGCAGGACTACATTTACAAAATTTGGTGTACATAGTTTTTTAGACAGAAAATAAGTTGAAAAAAGGACAATTTTCCTACTTTTTAAGCAGGTTTCAATCATTCCCCATGAAAAAGTTTAAGTAATATGATAATTCTGGTTCGGTGGATGGATAGATTTGAGACTAATGAATCCAATGCTATAAGTATTATTTTAAGTATATATATGTATAAATATATATTATGAATACTATAATAATTATAAAGTTCAAAATACCTTTTAAGTATGGAGTTCAGTGAAGTATCACCTTTTTTTTTCTTTTACGATTATTATTTCTAATTAACGCCAAGTATTTTCAGGTAATTGCTAGAAATACAAAGACGCAAGATAATTTAGATCAAACTGGTGATTATTATGTGGATTATAATGGTAAAAACAAATTTGTAACAAGAAATGTCTTACAAATTTTGAATTAACTAGCTACTCTCATTGGAACACCATATTCATTTTGATTTGAACAGTTCTCATTTTGTATTACAAATACTACCACAAAGTTTAAGGCTTATCAACAACATTTTCAAAAGTAACTGTTTGTAGAGCTTTACACACTTTTTTACAAATTAAGAAGAACTACAGACAAAATCCATAGAAAACTGAAAACGAAGAAGCCAAGCGAAACCAGAATCTAAATTTGAGCGCTGTCAGGAGAGAAATTTTTCAGGAGAGCCTTAACAATATCGTAAAAGAAAGACAATATCGGCCACAGGTGACGGTACTGCCATCGAAGGCACTGGAATTTCAAGCGGTAAATCTCGCCAGTTCATTATTATGGCCTTGAATCATGATGCATGACGTCATACAGTTAATTGCGTCATTCCAACTGAATATACAATGAGACTAAGAATGGCATCATCTTTGGTATTAATCTGCCTGCACCAATATTGTTAATTACGTCATTCCAAAAGAATATACAATGAGACTAAGAATGACGTCATCTTAGGTATAAATCTGCTTATACTAAAGGGAACACCATCAGTATGAATAAATTTTTTATGAGTTCAACATTTAATAAAATGCTTACAGAAATTTGCTGTGAAAATTGCTATTATCCTGAGAAATCCGAATATTATCTAGATGAGTACCAGCAAGATGGGTGTTTCTATGAGTCTTCAGCGGCACTAAAGCCAGTTATTGAATTATGCAACGGAAAGGCAGTATGGACTAAGAAATTAGTTAAAACTGTGCCACAAGTTAAGCCATTTGTTACGTTGATTCGAGATGGGTGTTATTCAAAGCCGCCCCCAGCACGACCTCAAGCAAGAAGTTTTAAGACACCGGAGCCGAAGTTGTCTGCCAGATACCTTAGTTCAAATGGCTATTCAGGTGGGCAAGTCGTTATTCCTGAAGTCCCTGCCCTCAAGCCAGAACCAACTTGGCCTAATTTATTAAGCAAACAGAAAAAAGTTAGAAAAACTCAAGTCTTTCCCCCAACAATGGCCCTAAAAGAAAGGCCACTTTCAATAGACCCCATGAAAGACTTTAATAAGCCGTTACGTGTGGATTGCAGCGTTGAATACGAATTATCGAAAAATTTTAAGCCACCAGAAGGGGCTGATTCGACTCTAAAAATTGCATCACCTCTGCCACCGAAAACCTCCCTGCCAACAGCGACATGGTTCCTACAACCTGTAAATAACCATTTTTTCCTACAATCGGAAGATCAGCTTTATTCAGTCCCTGCAGAACCAATATAGTTGGTAAAAGTTCCTGAAGAGCAGTATGTCGATACACTTATCTTATCATCTGGAGTCCAGACTCCAGTCCTTCTAATGATAGCGGAAGAGGTACAGATGGATGTAGGAGCCCTATGGAGTTTTTAACCCCTGAAGGGAGTAGAGGGTTATATCAAACAGATATGTGTACCTAACCTGAACCAGTTGCCACTATATCTGATCAGCTCCTGCTTGGTCATATTGACCCGGCTGGCTGCGACCGCAAAGAAGTTACAGGAAGCTTTCCTTTCCTTCCCAGTTATGGAAATTTTGAAAACCGCCAAAATTTGCTAGTCCATCAGAAGCCTCAAAATCCCCAGAAGCCACAAGGGGTCAGCAACCAGAAACATCGGGCTTCTTCCCATCGTCATTTCGACCTATTTAATTTTGAAAGAAGTAATACACGTATCAGTAATCCTGCTATTTGGAACATAGGACAAAACCCTATAATTTATGTATGATGATTATCGGCCGTGCCTTGTTATATTGAATTTTAATACCATGATAATGTTTGATTTGCAAATTTCATTGTTTTGTCTTGATTTTTTAAATGATGCCTTAAAGAAATATCCTATAAAGAGGAGTTACCTACTTTCAAAAACCCGTAGATTCAGTGGCGCATGCTACGCGTGGTGGAAATATTCCATTTCTCGCTCGAAGAAGCGGAGTTGCCACGCGTACCTGGACAAGTAGCGCTCCAAGTTGTACACCAGATGATGGAGAGTAGGCAACCCGTCGAAAGATGCAGTCAGTGGTGGGGCTGGGGTCTTGATCCTCCTCAAATTCGAGTTTTTAATAATTCTCATAGAAGTTGCATAAATTTTTGTTATATGTTGATTAGAGTGTTCATGCCTGTTAATATATTGAACCCTCCCCCCACGACGTAGAAATATAACCTCACCACTGTCTGCTGTTCTTGATAAATAATGTAAAGCGTATATATGAAATGAATAGAGTGCTTCTATCAGGAATGTCTGTAATTGAGTTAAAGCATGGCTAAACTTACAACTTGTGCAAAATATAAATTAATACAAGTTATCCAAAATATATCAATTATTAATATTGACTACTGGCGAAATTTGTATAGAAGAAACATAATTTTATATTTTTAAAATTGTTTTTTTTGCAGTACTATTAAGAATTTCTAAATTGATTTTGAGACTTCTCTATTGCTGGTCCAATATGTGCACAAAAAAGTCGTACCTAATAAGTACTCTATTTTATTCATATTTTTGCTAATTAGAAGTGGGTATTCTCAGACTACCTTAAATTTTTGTTTTTGTTTAAAGCTTCTTTGGGGAACAAAACCTAACCCTGAGATGAACGATAAAGCTCTACAAAAAAAAAGAAGTGGATTGAAGACTTGTCTTTTCCTTTTCTAACTTATGCTTTACATTGTCAAAAATTGAGAAATTTAGAATCCAATGTATGATTTTTTCTCACAAAGTATCTTATTAAAAACATATGAAGTGTGTACACAAAAAGACTCGAAAATACTAAATACCTTACGCCTGTACACAAGTCTTACGCATTATCACGTTGATTATAGTAGTAAAATTTGTCTAAAAAGGCTTTTTAATTTTAGGCATAGTGCCTTTATTTTGGGTAGTGATTTTTGTGCGATAAATTAGTGTTTTTGGGTTTTTGTAGTTTTTGTGTGATCTCTATTAACAATGGCAAGTTAATTTTTTCATTATCAGAAGATGGTGTATCTAATTTTCCCTTTTGTTTTTCTCTGCATTCCCGTTTTCAGTTGTAAATTCTAGTCTTATAAATTCTAGAAATTGTAAAATAATATGTTCTTCAAAATCCAATTTATATATGTATGTGTATAATTTTCTTTTTAAATTGCGAATGGATAGCCAAAATATTTTAATATTCTAAGCTTTTCTGAATAATTAAAAATGGTTAAAAATTTATTTGGACAATTTTTGCTGTTACGAATTGTGATATTTGAAAACAAAAACACATATTAAAATTTATGCTCTTTTGAAAAAAAGGCGCTGTTAACGGATTAAAAAAAAAGAAGAAATAAATCATGGTGTTAAGAGTCAAATAAGAACATAGATGCATTGCCTTAAACTTGTTTAGACAAGATAGATGGGTGGGGGTAGGAAGCAAAGATAAAAATCAATTTTTGTCTTTCCCAACGAGACACAGTTTTCATAAGCTGGATATCTTGTCTTCACAAGCCATGACATCAGAGCATTTTTTCTGGGGGCAAGAGGGGGGGGGGGGGGGGTCAAATATGAAAGTTGTTTTCAGCCATTTAAAAAAAAATACGGGGCAGTGGTTCCCCTTCCTTGGAAATGTGGATCTTTTTACAGCTCGCCCAATAGCTTACAATATTTTCGATACAATTAGATGAAGTCTGTTGCGTTATCTCGAATCCCCCCCCCCGAAAAAAATTCCCGTGCGTATGCTTTTATGTTTATTGTTTCTTATCACTTCTATTACTTGAAAAGTTGTCGAAGTTAGATATCCAATTTTGGCTATCTGTCTGTGATTTAAACTATTAGACAACCCTGCCATCTTCTGATTTGATTTTCCACATTGTTTTAAGCGTTTTTAATGTGTTTTATCTGTATATTTAATATCGGTTTGATCATACTATTTAATTGGTTGAAGGTGTTTGGGTTTATATCCAGTGAGTGTTTTAAACCCACTATTTCCTTCGCAATTCATTTTTAAACCGATGCTTTTCTGTATTATAACTGAGGGGATCGTCTCAGGGAATTTGGTTTCTTATTTAATTTTGAACTTATCAATATTGTCTGGTCTTTCGCTTATACATTGTGCCTATCGCCTTATAAATATATACATATATTTGAAGTTATGTTGGAAATGGGTAGTTTATTAATCATATTAATTAGAGAAAGTGGCTATTTCTGTCGTGATTATTTCTTTTGTGAATTGGTAATATTGATTTAGATATGACCTGTGATACTGAATAAAAATCTCTTGTCAAAGTCAAAGTCAAAGTCAAAGTCAAAAAAAAAAAAAAAAAAAAAAAAAAAAAAAAAAAAATCCGCAGGCAAGTTCTATGACAAGGAAAGGATAAATGAAGCCCGAGTTTTGCTGCATGAAATCACATGCGCTAACGAGCGGTTGTCTATGAAAGTCAAAGATGAAGATAACGTTAAAGAACTATGTCGTACAGTGGTATTGGCGGTGAAAGATCAGAAATGTAAGCTTCCAAAGTTTGTGATAGTGGACCCACAAGAAGTTCCTACAACTGCAGACGAAATCAGTGCAGTCGTAATTACCCGTGTCAATGAGATGTGCAGAAAGGTAGACGGATTTATAGAATCACAAAGCCAGCAAAAATTCAGTCAATTACTTACCCAGACTTCAAAATCTCCGTCCCCCCCCCTCCCAACAGTTATCCTACGCTGCATTAGTAATAAAAAACTTTCCACGTGAATTAAAAACTCCCGAATCCCGCAAGGAGTTTATTACCCAATTGTGCGAAAATGACTGTGATGAAGTTGTTGAGCTGAAATATTTTAAAACTGAAACTAAGCTACTTGTTAAGAAGAAAAAGGCCGCCACACGCATCGCCGAAAAAATAGCATAGTCAGGTCCAAACTTAAAAGCCCGCGCAAAGGCCCCATCATACATCGGTATCGTTACGCAAGTGCCTCGGGATGTTACAGAGGAGGAATTGAAGGCCCTCCTCATGGGCGTAATTGAGGTCAAACGTTGTGGTACTGTAGAGGCATTTAAACTCTATTTCGAAACCGCAGCTGACCTCAAACTTGCCGTCGACAGCCCACCAATGGTTGGAATAGAACGATTAAATGTGAAAAACTTAATTTTTTTTGCCTCTCAAGTGTTACAAATGCCATTAAAATGGGTATAAAGCCGCTTCGTGTACAAATAAAGCTGTCTGTGGCCGATGCGCGAGTCCTGAACACGTTTCATCAAAGGACAGCCCCTGTACAAAGCCGATGCGTTGTGTAACTTGTGATTCGTCGTCTCACACTTGCTATCACGTAAGATGCCCTGAAAACCAAAAAGTAATTGCAGAGAAGCCTAACCATGGAAATTAGCGTCATTTCCTGGAATATACATGGCGATGCTCTTAATAAGCGCCCTGTAATTGAAGAATTCTTCAGGAATTACGACGTGTTATGTTTGCAAGAACATTTCTTAATTGAGTGCAATAAGGAGCTCCTTGAATTCTCTGATTCCCACGTGTTATTTTTTTCACCAGCCAAAGGTCTTCTAAGCCGCAGCAGACCCTCTGGCGGCATTGCTACCCTAGTTCACAAAGCACTACCCAGCGTCCTCGGGGAGACCTCAGCCAATCATATCGCTATTCAAATTGCGAATCTGACCGTTATTAACACTTACCTTCCGACAGATTACATGTCCAAAAAATCTGAAAAATGCTTTGCTCTCGCCGCCAAACGTCTTGCAAAATGTGTTACCCACAATGCTATGCCCGAAAAGCTCCTGATTGGTGATTTTAATTTTGAATTATGTGACTTGACCTCAAGTCGATCAAATCTTATCCTGCAGCTTGCCAGTGACCTAGAGGACCTAATGAAAAATTGTGACGCAACTTATCTTCATCATACTGGGGCCACTACCAATATCGATCACGTTTTAGCATCAGGAAATCTGTCCCAAAACCAACTGAAAGTTCTGTCTTCAACATACACTTCTGACCATTTTCCGATAACTGTCAACGTAAAAATTTCTGCTGCTGCCCCAACAGCCAAGATTCCAGTCAGGTTTTTCAAAGAAGAGTGGGAAAAGACAGACGCATCATCTTTCCAATCGGTCTGTGATACAATTCTTCGCAAGATTAAGATCCTTTTCATTCTTTTACAAAAATTTGCAGATATTTCTCGTGACGATGCTCGTGTGCTTATGGACATTTTTTGTGCTCTTATTTACCATGCCATTAAATGCCAAATAAAAGCTGCTGTTCCGACAGTGAAAATCAGGCGTGGAACACGAATTCAAGGTTGGTCCCGGAACTCCAAACTGAAATCTGCGTGTCAGAAATCTAAGTTTTGGTTCCAAGTCTGGCTTGATTGTGACAGATCACGAACAGGCTGGGTTAACTGTCTCCGGAAACACGCAAACCGTGTATTTGCCAAGGCTCTAAACAAGCACGGGAGTGATTGCATAGCAATATTTTTCTGAAAGCGTGAACCAAAATCCTAGTGCCCTGTGGAAACATGCCCTGTGGAAACATGCCCTGCGACCCAAACGTTATGCTACGCCGGATTCTGTTCCTGGTGAAGATCTCTGGGAAGACCATTACCGCCGAGAGTTTGCACCTCCCCCCTCCAATCTTAGTGCAGAAAATGCTGAAAAGCTTAACTGCAGTTTACAATGCCATACCATTAGTGATTTTGCTGTGACACAAAGTATGGCTATCTTTGCTATAATGAAGTTGAAAAAGAAATTCAGTAAGGGTACTGATGGTATCTGCGGGGCTGCTCTTGATTTTAGTAGTGATCTTCCGATTGACCACCTGAGCTTACTGTACCAAACGATATTCTCCTCTGGAATAGTGCCAAAATCTTTTTGCGAAGGTAAACTGTTCCCTGTGTTAAAGCGAGGTAAACCTCCCCACCTTTGCAGTTCGTATAGACCCATTACTGTGTCGAATGTTTTTTGTAAGTTATTTGAGTTGCCAACATGTGATGAAATTCGGTCAAAATGTTACGTTCCTTCGGAGCAATTTGGCTTTCAGAAGGGACTAGGGTGTGGTCATGCCCTGTCAGCTCTATGTGCTATACTTTTGGATGCTGATGCAGCTAGTGAATCTCTAGTTCTTGGTAGCCACGATGTGCACCGTGCATTTGATTCGCTCGTCCACGAATATATTTTGTATTCGGCATATAAGAGGGGGGTCAACCCTTCGGTGACAGGAGCGTATCGGGATTTATATGGTAATTTCGTGGTCCGTATTTATATTCCTGGTATGAGTGATATTTATGTCGTCTTACCGGCTTATAAAGGAGTGAGACAGGGATCTATTGTTTCACCTGATTTTTTTGATAATGCAGTAATAGAGCCACAATCGCTAATTGAATGTTCAGGCATAGTTCGCGAGTTTGAATCTAAGCCTAGTTTGTTATACTGATGATGTGTTTATGCCTTGTCGGACCATTGCGCGCCTCGAGGAGAATTTTAAAATGTTAAATAATGAGTACCGGAAAATTGGTCTTGGTTTCAATGCAGCTAAGTCTGAGATTGTTCTTTTTAATTCGAATGATTCGACTGATGTATCTATTAGACTTGGTGATATTACCGTTAAGCCAGAGTCTTCGTTAACTTATTTGGGCCTTCCTATCGGGACTTCCGTGCGAGCTACCCGCTCGCTCATAGTTAGCGACCTGCAAAAGCGTATTTCGGCGTCATGTTGTTGTTGTTTTTTTTCTCTCTTTTTTTGTGTATTATGTTGTACTCCGTCTTCTTGCTTTTTTTTGGAGTGACGGGTTAGAAAATAAACGAATAGTAAATAAATAAAACTGTGCCAGTTCTTGAAAGCAAGAATACCCTTATAATGCCGGTAACGAAATTTTTGAGAAGTAATGTATATAAGACAGCCACGACAGCAGCTTCAAGCAAGATACAACCACTAAGCCAAACTACCATGGAATCAAAGAAATATTCTACCGAGATTTCTACCAAGAAGCTGTCACCTCTACCTGTTGTAACCCTCAAAGAAGAAGAAGAAACTTCTGCAGCTAAACCAAATGTTAATTGCTGGGACTCAGAAGCAAAACAAGGGCACTGTCGACCGTGTGAAAATGGGAATTGCCAGAACGATGACACCTGTAATTGTTGCAGGAAACAGCCGACTGTATCAGCTGATAGCAAGAAAGGACTATTGAAGTCAGCTTTGAAGAACACAAAAACAAAATCAACTCAAAAACAAAACGAAAAAGTGTCCATTCATTTTTGGGTTGAGGCACTAACTGAAGATAAACAACTTGTTACTCAGAAACTCAATTATATCTGCAGGATTCCTAAAGATGAAACTTCTTTAAGAAGTGGAGCACCATCAAAAGCTTATGTCCCACCTCATTTAAGAAGAGAAACCGAAGGCGACTCAATGCACGCTCAAATTCAGGGAAATGTAGAAAAATCAAAGACCCTGTTGAAACAATCGTCAGAAGAAAAAAGGGTATCTTGCCGTTATTATGAAAAAGGCTACTGTCAGTGCAGAGATAATTGTAGATACTATCACAGCCCTGCACAGAAAATGGGATTACGTTCATCTTATCACTTTAGAAGAAATGGGGATCAGCGACGGATTTCAAATAACAAATGCACCTCAAATAGGTTTTCATAAGTTTCGTTGAGGAATAAACAGAAGGAAAATTGCCCATGAAAAATCTTATTTGGACAATTATTGTGTTATATATAAAACACAGAAAAATTCTTGCTTTGTAGAAAAATTAAAAATAAACCTTTATTTTGTAACTTTCATTTTTTTTTTTCTTTTGATTGCCAAGGTCAATTAGTAATCGGAAAGAAGACTATCGAATTGACAGAGACTATGATTCATCAGAAAAAAACCCTAAAATGATAGAATTTCCAGTTATTTATAGACAAGTTAGGAGGTTAGCTTTTAAGTTAGCATCAGCCAGTCTGTCATTAGGCTAAGTTTTAACCGTTTAAAAGATGCCCAAGTGCCAATCTAATAACACTGAAATGAGGAAACCCCCCACATATAAAACAATGCCAAAAGTCTAAGGTATAAAACTGAGAATGACACAAAAAAAGAAAAAAAAAGGCAAAACAATACTATAAGGAAACCATCAACAAATTCAACTGTAAATCAAAAAGAAAAAATGTCCATTAGAATTTTATCAAAGCACTTTTAAAAAGAAAATTAGTGTAATTTAGCAGTTGAAAAAATTCTATAGAATAAATAAAATTTTTATACAGTAAGAAAAAAAATAACATATAGCAGAAATTGTCAAAATACAGTACTTAATATTGATATGTTCAGAGGCCAAATTCTAAGTTTTTCTGGCACTTTTAGCTTTTTGTGGAAGATTTAGGATTAGCCTTTTGTTCATCAAACTAAATGTTAATTACCAGGAATCTAAAATTAATTTGAACAATCAATCCGAAGTAAGACAAACGCAATGTCACCCTTACAAAAACAAAAATTGCCTGTATGACAACAGGTATAAAAAGCGAATAAATTAAAAAAATGTACTGGAAAAAGGACATAAAAAGTTTCGTTTCCTAAATAATAGAACTCAAACAATCATTACACACAGCAGAACCTGATATTTCTTAGGTGAAAAAAGAGATTTGACGCATTGATGTATCCTGGAAAAAATAAATTCAAAATGTTCACTTCCAACTTCTATAAGTTAAAAGGTAGTAAATTATTGTTTCAATATGTGGAAAATCTTGCGGGTAGATAGTCAGCATGTGTGGTGACTGTTTCTTTATGGTGGGAATGGGAGAGGGGGAGGAGTCATCTGTCAAAAGTAAAAATACACAGGCGAATTATATGGAGATTTCTTTAGCTAAGTGCTAAATAATCTAGATTTTTTCTTACTTCATAGTCTATTATGGATTGTGCGAAAGCACAGGATGGCTGGCCCCCAGCCCTCCATTGCACTTCCTGGCTGAAGGGCCACGAAACAGAGATCAGCACCACCGGTTTGGACCTTAAGGGTCTAGTTCCTTCATACTTACTTACTTACTATTATGGATGTCCAACCTGCGGCCCGTGGACCTGAGAGTTTTGTGCGACCTATTAGTCATTTTCTCTTCAAGCAGCATTTTTTAGAAGAATTGCTGAAAATTGAAAAATACTAATATCTAAAAATATTTTGTTTCATCTCATAATTTTTTTTATATAAAAAAAAATAATATTGTTTATATTGTTATTTAAAAATAATACAGTTTATAACTCTATTAAATTTCAAACCCTGTTAGGAGGGTTCTATTAAATGAGATAATGATTTTATTTGTCCTGGAAGATTTGGTGTTCCATTTGTTGCATCAATACAACATTTTAAGTATGGCACGGTTGTGCCAGCGTAAATCGAGAGTTGGCAATGAGTGAGTATTTGCAGCTCTGTGACTCCTCACCTTTCTTCATGTGTTTTCGCAAAAGCAAGGTCTGCGCACTCAATCTCACTGTCGAATCTTGTGTTTCTGATTGAAGAACTTAGTGTCTGAAGAGCTTTCAATCTTGACGATCGTTGTGTTTGCTGTTTTCCAACGTGTTGGAAAAACTTAATTAACAATTACGGAAATCGTCTTATTTGTGAAGGCGATTTCCGAGTAGATGGCACTTTAACGCAAACTAATAGAAAGCAATGTGAACACATCGAACTTTGTGATTGACTAGAACTGTTTTCAAGATGGATGTTACTGTAAATACACCTGCATACTCTATGATCAATTAACAATTCAATGATAGGCTGTTATGTGAACAACCTCGAAGCTTGTGATTAATGAGAGCTGACGATTCCTTCGATTACTACTACAGCGCAATTGTGCACATGATTGTGAGCTGCAGAAAGAAGCAGACTGACTTACAAACGCTTAGTAAACATCCTAAGAATCAAGACAACAGACTTTAATTCAAATGTTGATAACATCTTAGCTGGAGAAAAGTGTAAAAAAATTTCATTGACTTTGTATTATTTGTTCCTATCTTCAAAGATGAAATTAATGGCTTTTAATTGTTTCCTTATGTACGCAGTTTTCTTAAAATTTAATAGGTCATTACACACTGAATTATTTCAAGTGACAATGCGACCCACTATAATGAAGATTGGATATCCTTGGTCTATAATATTTTTTTAAAATAATTTTTGAATTACACTACTTTAAACTGCGTTACCAAGTTGCGGGTAAGCTCTCCACTGCAAAGTGAATTGCATTGCAACAGCCTGTACCTGTAATTTCTCTAAACGTTGGTCATAAGGGCCCTTGTGATTCAGGAGTCGTTTCTTAAGGAATTGGGACAAAGTTTAACTTTTTGGATAACTTGACGTATTTCTGCATGTGCCTACCGCTATCTCTTTCTCTTCCCTTTTCAGTTTGCTAATTATTCCAAACAAAAGTTGTTGGCATTATTTATCTGATTCTTACTGACTTAAAACCAAATTAAATTCGCTGAGCATTCGTGATTTTTGATTTGTGATTGTGACTTTTGATTGATAGATTTGTGATTCTGCTCCTTCTTGCTCAACCCTTATACTTCCTCCCTTTAGGCAATGACAAAAATTCTTTCAAATGAAAGTTGTAGGTATTATTTAATTGATTCATGTTGACTTAAAAAACTTTGATCCACCTTTACTAATAAATAACGAAGCTGATATATTTTTTATGCTTAATCCCCCTTGCTAAAAGAAGAAATTGTGAGCTAATAAGAATATTCTTTTCAATCCCAGTTTTTTTTCCACCCCTGACGTTCTATCAAAGTCCAATTCAATTTATCGATAACACAAAAAACAAAAAAAAATGGCGTAACAAACAAAAAGCTGTCAAAACAAAAAAGGGCGTAGAGCCTCTAAATGACAGAGTTGGCTACAGCATAACGGAAAAAAAAGGAGAAAAGAGAAGAAAAATTGCACATTGAACAAAAATAAGCAATTTTCACAATCATAAGAACATAATCATAAGACCTATAACACGATTATAAGACGTAACACAATCAACAAAAGTCACAAATTATAAAACATAAGAATCATAACACAATCGTAAGATCATAAGAACAGAGAAGACCAATTGTGATTAAGTTTACTGGCCGAAGATTTAAAATTTTTCACTCTTTTATCAATAATTGTAGCTGGGAAAATAAGCAAAAGGAATTTAGCAAAAATCTAGTTTTTTTTAAGCAGGAAATAGTTACCAAATAGGAGACAAAGCAAGAATATGAGGCACAGTTAGACTATTGTAAAGTTTAGAAAGATAGAAACAACTAAGGTGTGCAACATTACAGACAAGCGACGCATAAGCGATCCTTGTTTTTTTTTTCATGGTTTTGGATGGCAAGCTTAGTAGTTTCTTTAAATGAATTTCCAATGGGCATTACCCGGTAAATAAGGCTTTTAGAGAGAGGGATAGAAGTTTCAGCAAGTTGGAGGGATCTATCAAAGCATCTAAGCATTCAGACACAAGTTTTAGTTAGATCTCTGTATTTGTTTAATAAATTCAAATGAATGATATATCGCTCGTATCAAGGGAGGAATAGCAGATTTTCAGCTCTTGAAGAAGCCCCCCACCCTATTTTGACCCCTTGAGTCCGATTTTAGTCATCAAGGTTTATGTTCCCTGTGCAATCTGTAGTGTTAAAGAGTATCTCAACATGAACTTAGTCAAATTATCTTCTAAAACATAAATTGCAAGACACCAAGTATATAGCTTACAAAAATTAATTTAAAAATGCAAAGAGAAGAAAAATAAAGTTAGAAATGAATATATATCTTCTGAAAAATAATTGATATTAAATGACCAAAACGTTTTTTTGACATTTTAAAGAATTTTTTCATGAGCGTAAAAATAAATTCAATTTTATTATGATGTGAAAATCTTAAAAAAAATCATTTGACTTCTGAACAGCGCAAACATTCTTATTTTTTTTTTTCAAAAAAGTAAAAAAAAATAAACCGTAATTACCCACCTGGTCTCTGTATGTACAGCAATGAAAGCGCAATGCAAAGAAATGTAAAGAAATATTCATGTATATAGCAGACACAGATGCCTCTGAGATCTAACGAAATCAGCTATTCATATTGCTAAAAGTGATTTACTACCCCAGTGACGTAACTAGCATGGCTGCCACCCGTGACACACCCTGAAAGTGCCACCGCCTTTCTGAGCCTGATGAATAACCAACCCCTTGCCATGCCTTAGGACGGACTATTTCAGAAAATGATGGGAGATAACATTAGCACTGTTCATCTGTAAAGATTTTTTTTGAACGTGATACTTGCAACAGGGTTGAACAATTATTTACACAAATAATAAAACATAATAAATGATTTCATTGCGTGCATGGTGCTCTTGGATGAAAATAAATTAATACTGTGAACTCCAAGTTTGTGACTTACTGTGTGTAGGACCACAGTTTCGGAGGCGTATTCACCATTGTCACCCTTGACTGCTACTGAAGTCTTCTTCTCTCGTGACAGATCGATATAGCATGCAGTAGAATGGATCGATACTTCAGCGCAGTGTGTGGGATGTGGGAAGGCAGTTAACTGGATTGGGAGGGGGGAGAGTCAGCGTACCAAATTGAGCGTGGAATTTGAAGTGTAGGAGGTTGGTTAACTGAAGTAAAAGTTATCATACCTGAATTAGCTTCAACTTGCAATTCTTTCTCACGAAAAAGTTTTTTTCAAGACATATTTTTAAACTTCCTGTTACTATGGACTGGGGTTTACTCTTTACTAAGTTGCAGCTATCACTACTGAGATTTTTATAGGTCATTGTCTGACATCATTCAGGTACTCAAGATTCGACGGTCCTTCCCATCCTGCAACTTTGAACTCTGGAGTTGTATTAGGATTAGCACTTTTAATTTCTCACGAGAGATTTTTCGCAACAAAGCTCGGTCAGAAGAGCGTGAGCATTCCACAGTACCCAATTTAGCCTTAGCACCAAAATTTTCCACTTCTGAATCCAAATCACGCTCTTCCACAATGTTTCTAATGGTTGTTTCGATGTCTTCACAAATATGAGTTCAATCTTCCGTAGTCGTAAAATGCTTTATAAGTGATCCTAAGTTCTTTTTATTCTCTTCTCTCCATGCCGGCCCCTGGCAAGTGCCACTCCGGGTGGTCCACACCCCAAACACTCCTCTAGTTAAGCCACTGTACTCTACTTTCCTTGACTAACTATTTTATAGCCTTTGTTTTTTTTTTGGCCAAGTTTGTTAAGATATACATGTATTTGTTTGAATAATTTATGAAACGGTTAGGAGTAGAATGGAAGACGAGGAAAACAAGATTTGAATCTATGCAGTAATAAGGTCATTGACATTGCATGCCCAGCTTAAAGACTTTGTTGATTTTTGAGTATTATTTTAGGTTAGATTTATCGACCGAGACATTAGATACCTGATGATCTATTCGATCAAATCGTCTACAGCTAAAAAAATGGAATATAGATTTTGGAAAGAAAAAGGCTCGCCTCAGATGTAGCACACATTCTAGCAGGGCATCAGCAGCTTTCTCATTTAACAAGTAATTTTTTTAGGGTGATACCCCGAGTTCCTGAGAATTCTGCAGAAGACTTTATTAGGAGAAATCTCAGGTTTATAAGTCTGTTAATACAAGAGCAAAGAAAAGATAATAATTTAAGTTTATTGTTATTGTTTCGTTGAGAGGGGGGAAAAATTAATATACATAGTAATGTGTATTGCATTATTGTAATAATGTTTTAGGGCCTTGTTCAGCTTATAATAGCTTTATTTGTATTCTGTCGTATTAAGTTTCTTTGAAACCTGCTAAAAATTAATTTACTAGATATTGCTAGTATTACTATTAGCTCAAGTCCGTTGAAGCATCTGATTTGGTTATCTACCCGCCATTTTTTTTTTAGTTTTACAATTCCAGCCTACTCTGGGGCGTAAAAACGTAGAAACAACTACAATATGTTGCGAAAGGCACGAAACTATATATTCATTTTTTAAAAGCAAATTCAAGTATGCCAAATAGACCTGTTCAAAAAACTTTAAACGCAGAAACGTAAAACGCAGAAACGACTACAATATGTTGCGAAAGGTATGAAACTATATATTCATTTTTTTAATGAAAGATCTTTAGCCGAACTGGCCAGCCATGACAAAAAACCAACTAAGAGAAAAATCTCAGTGAAAAAAAAAAAAAACAACAAACGAGACTGCGGCCAGTGGAAAGAAAAGAAACGAAAAATATAAAACAACGCGGATATTTCGCCTGTATCCAAACAAGGGGTCTTCAGCACGAAAGAAACACAAGAAGAAAAAGATAAAAAAAACAAGCTAAAACTAAAAAACCATCAAAAAAAAAATATATATATATATATATATATATATATATATATATATATATATATATATATATATATATATATATATATATATATATGTATATATATATATATATATATATATATATATATATATATATATATATATATATATATATATATATATATATAATATATATATATATATATATATATATATATATATATATATATATATATATATATATATATATATATATATATATAATATATATATATATATATATATATATATATATATATATATATATATATATATATATATATATATATATATATATATATATATATATATATATATATATATATATATATGTATATATATATATATATATATATATATATATATATATATATATATATATATATATATATATATATATATATATATATATATATATATATATATATATATATATATATATATATATAATATATATATATATATATATATATATATATATATATATATATATACAATTGGCGCAAACTGATCCACGTAGGGAAACACTCTGGTGTTCTCACTGAAGTGACTCTATAATAGCATCTTTTCCCTACGTGGATCAGTTTGCACCAATTGTATTTTTTTTTTTTTTTTTTGGTGGTGGTTTTATTGGTTTTTTAGTTTTAGCTTGTTTTTTTAATCGTGTTCCTCTTGTGTTTCTTTGGTGCTGAAGACGCCTTGTTTGGATACAGGCAAAATATCCGCGTTGTTTTTTATTTTTCGCTTCTTTTCTCTCCACTGGCCGCAGTCTCGTTTGTTGTTTTTTTTTTTTCACTGAGATTTTTCTCTTTGTTGGTTTTTTGTCATTTTTTAAAATCAAATTCAAGTATGCCAAATAGACCTGTTCAAAAATATATAAGAAAAAATTAAATAGGATGCGATATCTGTCAGAAAAAGATATTACCTTTAATATAATTTTTAGAGTCAACAATGACCACTAAATCCCTGGTGAGCAGTCTCTGAACTTCTGATTTGATAAATCCACGCAGATCCTTCTCAAGCCGCGCATCTAAAATGGATTATCAAATAAATTCATCGCAATTATCGGTTCCCCTCATTTCCCTTACATTACGCTGTTTTAACCCAAAACCAAAGGGTGTCTCCCCATATTATTGTAATTTATACGTGAATGATAATAAATTTTACTAGTTCTCACAGGTATAGTTTTGGAAGGTTTTAAGGTTGAAAATATCTTCTAAAACTACAATGTAACAGCTTTCTCTAGTGAGCGGAGGCACTTACTTTGAACATAATATTGGTGAATCAAAACAGTACTAGTAGGTTTTCCGAGGTTAAAACACAATTGTTGTATAATCCACTGGAATAAATCACAGGACTAACACACAAAAAAACAACAACAACGTTTTGCGAAAAAAAAATGGCGTCAAACTCGTCATGAAGATCTCCAGATAATTAGAGTCCACAGACAGGCTTCGATTTAGTAAAGAGTGATGTGGCTCCAATATACTGCTCTTTCCTTACAGGGGAAAAGAAATACAGAACAGCTTGATTTTGGGAAATATAATACAAAATATTGTTGAATCCTACACCAAAGAGCACAGGAGACTTAAGAGTAGAAACTGGCAATAGTGTCGAAAAGGAAATCACTAACTCAATCTAGCGTTTGACGACTTATTTGACCGAGATCTGCTCCATACTTCTCTTTTTACATGCTATGCAAAGCAAGGGATGGTGAAAAATGCCAAATTCTTTCCCCAGTAGGCCTACCAGCTTAAAGCTAATTAACCTACTTAACATGTCAAGATTTTCTCAAGCTAAGCTAGGCCTACTTTGTACAAACTGGAGTTTGGCTTAAAATAATACTTGAAAATCAAAGAAACTTATAAACTATCACTTGCAGAGAAATGTTAGCTTTGACCCAATTGCATTTTAGATTAATCATGTCAAACACCCACTTTTCCCTGAAATCTTCTACTTGCATGTCGTTTGCTGAACGGACGCTAATAGCTTGGGATCGACGTCGACTCTTTCAGCTTTCAGCAATTTGGCAAAGTACACTTTCTATCGATCTATCTGCGCAGTTCTGTCATCGAGCATTAAGCCAGAGGTAGATTTAACTGCGCCAACGTTTAGAAGTTTCCCCGTGCTGATGTCTCTGACATGCTTGAAAAACAACATTACGTCACGTTTTCATGCAACATCTAACTCATTTTTTTTTCTTTTTTTATGAACTATCTTCTGCTTGTCATGGTGAATAACTCTGTTCCGGATCCTGTTTAACCGTCTACAGGAGGGCGTATCTGCGGTCAGTCTAACCTTCCTGCGTAGTTCAATGATTTGCCGTGCCTCTTGTAATAACCTCGTCCTCTTTAAATACATCTTGCAACTGATTGTAACAATAGTAGTCTCTAGTACATTGTTTTTATATGCACGCCATTACGTGCCCGGTATTCAAGTATAAAATCATGTTCTGGATTTCAACATATTACCGTTGGATTAGTATCTCAATTTTTAGTTTCTGGCTGTCACTCCACATAAGCACTCCTGTTGATCTCCTGAAGATGAAGGATATTTGCGTTATATCCCTATCTTCGCTGCCATATCAAAACTTCCACGGAGAGCTCCCATGTTGATTTTCTGCACTACTTAAACTATTAAGGAAAGAAAATCCGTATAAAGTTCGTAACCGGAAGGATGTAATGATTCCGGCTACTCCCTCGGTTTGTTCAGACTTTCTGAGCGTGACTGTGGGGCGTGCTTGGAACTTGAAATCCGGCTGAAATCCGGCAGTCACGAGCATTTTGTTCCTTTAAGAAACGATGAAAAGTTTTTACTAGAGTAAATGTTAAATAAGTTTTAGTTGTTACAGGATTTTACATATTTCTTGGCTGTGTTTTGCTTAGCGTTGGATCCTCGATAACATAGACAAAATTTTAATTTATTTTTGATCGTCGGGTGATGGGAAGACCATCTTATTCGTGAGAACTGTCGGTGAGTTCATTTCTTATTTATTATTAATTAAAAAAACTTTTTCCACAAAATAAGTTTTTCAAAAAACAGTAAAGAACTCCATTAAACCAAAAATAAACAAAAATAGAATAAAATAATCTACCAAGCATACATCTACTACAAATTAGTATCAATAAATAAATGAAAACCAAAACAAACAGAAATTAGAATAAATAACAGAGTCAAACTCAAAACGAGCAGAAATTAATATGAGTAGGGTTCTAAACCTCTACGCTTTCTAAAAGCCTGAATATAATTTGTACTTTACTGAAAAAAAAAATTAAAATGAATTTACTGAAAAATTTTTTGCATTGTCAGTTTAAAATACATATGCTGATATTTATTCCTTAATATCTTAATTAATTTTTGATATCTTAAAGTTATAAAAGTGAAAACATTTAAAAGAATTTCTTTCAGTAAAGTACAAAATATATTTTTGTACTGCATTTTTTTCAGTAAAGTACAAAAAATATATATTTTGATTGCATGTGGTTGGGGAAATGATGGGCGTGAGAGGGGAGTTAGTTGCCCTCCAATCACTTTCAACTATTAACCGAATAATCCAACCGAATAAGCCCTTTTTGAAGTTTTTACGACAACACTTCCTATAAAAAACCTTATATGCCCCCAGGGCATAACTTACAACCATTGCCCTGAGGGCTGTGGGGAGAGTTTCATACTCAAAGACATAATTTCCAGAACTTTCAACTACGTTGAACAAAATGTCTGTCTCAAAATTTTGATTGGATGTGTTTGGGGAAATGGCGGGCGTGAGAGGGGGGTTTGTTGCCCTCCCATCCCTTTCGACTATTAAAAAGGCCACTAGCCCTTTCAATTTCCAATCGAATGAGCCCTTTTTGAAGTTTCTACGACAACGCTTTCTATAAAAACCTTATATGCCCCCAGGACATAACTTATAACCTTTGCCCTGAGGGCTGTGAGGGGAGTACCATCCTCAAAGACATAATTTCCAGAACTTTCAACTACGTTGAACAAAATGTCTGTCTCAAAATTTTGATTGGATGTGTTTGGGGAAATGGTGGGCGTGGAAGGGGTGCTAATTACCTTCCAATCGCTTTTGGTTATTAAAAAGGGCAAAGCCCTTCCAATCGAATGAGCCATTTTCGAAGTTTCTACGACAACTCCTTCGATACGAAGTGCCCTGTTCTAAAAGAAAGAAAGAAAGAAACCAAAAATTATACATTGCGCCAACATCGTTCTTTACTTAGGCAGCGCTATTGCGCTGCCTATGATGGATTTAAATTCAGACACAGTTTAGTATGGATATGTCTAGTTTTATTATTAATTATTTATTATAAATTATATGCTAAATAACAGACCATTGAGCCCTTTTGGGATATTGTCTATGTTATGCTTTAGTGATTGAAATAAATGGACCTTGAACTTTCATTTTGTTTGTATAAAACTTGTGTTTCATATTTAATACTTCTTAAATATATAAGAAGTTGAAAACTATTTGAGACCATTTTAAATTATATCACTTTTTCACAAAAAAAGCCTCATTTAAAACTTCTGACTCTAGAATACATATCTGAAGCCATTTGTTATGTGGTGGCGCAATGGGTGTGACCTCAGCTTGTTAATACGAAAGTCCAGAGATCGAACTAGCAGCAGCAAGTCAGCAACCCACTGCAAAGCCGACAAAAGACCTTAATAATAAAGGAGCGTTATTAATCCAATTAATTTTTTATATATTTATTTGAAACCATTCAGAAGCAAAAGCAATTAATAACATAAAAAAAACTGGAAAAGAATACACATTTTTGGTGGGGATTTTAGTATAGGCTACTAGTGTTATTTGCTACTAGTGTAAGTGGTCAACTACAAATGGTGTGGGTAGATGGACTATAGCATAGATTTAGACCAACTGGCTTTTAAAAATTATTAAAACTTCATGAAAAAATGGACTTTCTTATTTGGGAAAAAAATATTTAAAATATTTATTATTACTCCTGATATTCTGCACAATGGGTAGTATCTTTATCAATATATTAATTCTAAAAACATTTTCCCACAAAATAAGTTTTCAAAGAAGAGTAAAAAACTCCATTTAACCAAAACTGAGCAGAAATAGAATCAAATAAACTACCAAACGTAAAACTACCACAAATCGCCGTCGATAAATCAATGAAACCCAAAACGAAAAGAAATCACAATAAATAACCGAGTCAAACTCAAAACAAGCAGGAATAAAAATACAAATGAATGTGCATTGTCAGACAAGTATAAATATACTGATTTTCCTTGAAGTCTTAAGAATTTTGATTTTTTAAAGTTAAAAAAGATAAAGCAGTTAAAGTGTGTTTTTTCAACAAAGTGCAAACTATGTTCTGGGTTTAGAAGGCATGTGTGTTGGCCTGTTTTGAGTTTCATTTATTTATTGTTGGTAGATTATGGTAGATCATTCGATTTTATTTCTGCTTTTTTTCGGCTTAATAGAGTTGTTCATTTTCCTTTGAAAAACTTATTTTGTGGAAAGTCTTCTTCATGGAATTAATTAAAAAAAAACTTCTTCTATAAAACAAGTTTTCAAAGAAAAGTAAAGAGCTCAATTAAGCCAAAAATGAGCAGAAAAACACTCAGGTAATCTTCCAATGGTAAAACTACCGCAAATCACTATCAACAAATAAATGGAACTCAAAGCAAACATGAATTACAATAAATAGCCGAGCCAAACTCAAAACCAGCAAAAATTAACATGAGTAGGGGTGATAACCCCCATGCCTTTTCAAGACCAGGAAATAATTTGCAATTCGATGAAAAAAATGACCGTGAATTGTCAGTTTAATTTACATATGCAGAAATTTATTCCTTAAAACTTTAATAATTTGTTAATTAATAAAGTAAAGAAAGTGAAAACATTTATGATGTATTTTGTTTTCAGTGAAGTGCGAATTATTTTCTGGTCTTGAAAAGGCATGGGGGATGGGGGTTATCAGCCTTACTCATGTTAATTTTCGCTCGTTTTGAGTTTGACTCGGCTACTTATTGTAATTACTGTTCGTTTTGAGTTTCAGCGAAAGGAAAATTGACCAAATATAGAAGGAAATATATCCAAAAAGTAGCATATAACTCTGTAACATATAAAAGTAGCATGTAACTATTCAAACACTGAATTGAAAAGCCTTTGCTACAGCATTGTTGATACGTCCTATTGATAACATGCATTTCCATCTCGATGCTAGTATTACTAACGTGCACATATTGCCTTTTGATCAACTGATCTTCCCCTTAAATAATTTCTGAGTCCGCACTGGTTAATCATGATTAAACGAAAAAATGGTAAAAAAAAGAGAAAAACGAGGATTATACAAGCCAGTGAACACGGTTTCACTACCGGTTTGTCGATGATATTATCTCTGTGTGGAATCAAGGAGAGATAGAACTTGACACTTTTTGTCTCATCTTAACAGTTTGGATTCCGACCTTCAGTTCACCTCGGAACTGGAAGATAATCATAAACTGCCTTTTTTAGACGTCTTAATCTTCAATAAATCTCTCAGCCTTGAATATTCGATTTATAGAAAATCTACACATAATGATAGGTATTTGCATTTCTCTTCCAACCACCCTCCTTGTGTAAAAAGAGGAGTAGTTATATCTTTAGTTGATCGTGTTATAAGAATTTGTTCAAAAGCTCATATAATCCCAGAATTGAATTATCTGAAGGATATTTTGTTTTGCAATGGATATCCCATCAAGTTACTGGAATCCATCATAGAAAAGGGACAAAAAAAGGCAGAAAAGGATTCATCATATCCACAACCTCCAATGGATATCATCCCTTTAGTGGGTGAAGTTTTTACTGTTTTGCCTTATTTTCCAAAATTAGGGGACAAACTGCAAAGAATTCTAAAAAAACATAACTTAAATGTCACCTTCAAAAATTCGAATAAAATTCAGCACTATTTTAACAGCGGCAAAGATAAAACGAGCCCAATTTTGGGCAGTGGTGTTTATAGGGTTCCATGTTCTTGCGGCTGTTTCTATGTTGGAAGAACCTACCAGCAATTGGGGGAGAGATTGTTGGAACACAGGTCCTCAATCGACAAAGCTATGGAGCTACGCAAAAGGCCTGAGACTTTTGATTCCGCCTTGGCTCAACATGTGTATGACAACCATTTCCTTTTATTCGATAACACCTTCATTATTACCCCTGTTAAAGGTCTCATCCAAGTTTTCAGGGAGGCAGTTGAGATAAAAAAGTACATTCACCGAAAGGTAGCTCTTAATAGAGACACTGGAGAAACCTATTTAAGCCCCATTTATAATGAATTAATTAATTCTGATCGTTTTTACTTAAGTAAAAAAATCACATTTTGCAACCTAACCTAATCTGTGATGATGTTTTACCTGGAAAGCGTTTAGCTTTTAAAAATGATCTGTATAAATTAAAAAAATGAATTCCCATTCAGTACTGTATTTTTTTTATTCAATTACCCTTTCACCGTTACATGGAAAGGGTCGTCAAATTTTAGTTGTGTTTCATTTGAAATTTGAAATTTTTTTATTGCATTCTTGGATTTTTATTGGTAATTTTTATATTATTATCGAGCACTGAGGACGGTCAAGCGGAGGTCTTGACCGAAATATTTACATTTTAGTCCACATTTTTCACTGGCTTGTATAATCCTCGTTTTTCTCTTTTTTACAATTCTTTCGTTTTATGATCTTCCCCTTTAAGCATTCTCTGAAAGTTCCACTTAATACCCAAATCAATTCTTGAGATATGCCCTTTTGACAATCTGAATGCACATAGTGTCTTTTGATTTAGTTTAAATTTGCCCTCAATATTCTCTCAAACTTTAACTTTCATATGCTTAGCCCTAATAGTACTAATATCATAGTAATTGTGGTGAAGGTAGGAGAAGTAGTAGCAGCATTAGAGTTGTATTATTGGTCAGTTAAGCCTCCCCCTCATGATGCCCCGAAAGTATCACCTTGATACGGTAAGCCGTTCCAAAAATATTGCTGATGTGCCCTTTATACTCCCTTTTGACGCCCTTCTAATCTTAATACTCTAAACCTTGCGAGTTGTTGCAATTCGAGTAGTAGTTGGAGCAGTTTAGTAGTAGTAGTAGTAGCATTAGTAAAAGTAGCAGTGGTAGTAGTTTTAACAGTAGCATGCAAAAATTACCTTTTTGTCAATTGATTTTCCCCTTTAAGTATTCTTCGAAAGTTCTAGATTAATACCCATATCCATTCTTGAGACAGACCCTTTTGAGAATCTGCATGCGTATAGTGTGTTTTGATTTAGTTCAAATTCCCCTTAAATATTCTGTCAAATTTCCCCCTTCATACGCCTAGCCTTAATTGTACTAGTATCATAATAGTAGTAGGAACAGTATTAGCAGTGATAGTGTTGTATTAGTAGTAGTAGTAATAGTAATAGCAGCAGTAATAATAGCAGTAGTAGCAGGTACATATTGTCTTTCGGTCAGTTGAACATCCCACTCACGATACCCCAGATGTTTCATCTTGATACAGTAGGACGTTCCAAAAATATTGCTGAAACGCCCGTATCAACAATCTGTATACACAGAGTAAGTTTTGATTTCGTTCAACTTTCCCCTCAACGTTTCCTCAGATGTTCAATATCCTCAGCGTAGGTAGTAATCACTACAGATGCAGTAGTTTTAGTTGTAGAAGTAGTAGTAGTGGTAGCAGTTTTAGTGGCGGTAGTTGTAGTAGTAACAGTAGCGAGAAAATATTGCCTTTTTGATCAATTGATCATCTCCCTTGTCATTTCCTGGCAGTTCCAAATTAATATACTCAGTCATTCCTGAGTTACACGCTTTTGACAGCCCAGATACACATAAAGTGTTTTGATTTAGTTCAACACTCTCCTCTATGTTGCCTGAAAGGCTCACCTGAATGCCCTTCGTCTTTTTGGAAAGTAAAGACAAAAAATGCATACCTTTCTCAAAAACATATATTAAATGTAAACAATGAACGAGTTGCCTAGCTTAAAGCCCTTGTCCTGAGGGCTGTCAAGGGGAGGAGGAGTTGTAACAACCCCAGAGGCATGATTACTTGACCTTTCAACAGTACTGAAGAAATTAGGTATCTCAAAATTTTGATCGGATGTTTGTTTGGGGAAATGATGAGCTTTGGGGGTTGCTGGTTTCCCTCAAGTCACTTTTGACTCTTAAAAAGGGAACTAGAACTTTCAATTTTAAATCAAATGAGCCCCATTTAATGCTTCTACAAAAACTCCTTCTGTACAAAGTGCCTACTTTAAAACCCCGAAAAAATAAAAATAATAATAATAATATTACATTGTGCCAAACATCGTTCTTTACTAAGGCAGCGCTATTGCGCTGCCTATGATATATAATGTTAACTGTCACTATTGCTGTTACCTTATCAACTTGAAAAATCTGTGAAGTAAAATAAGATAGTTTGGCTTCTGAAAGAAGATTTATAACCTGGCATTTCTTATACACGTGGAATGCTTTACCTGAAAAAAGTGCATCCTTTGGGTACTGGTTTGTCTCTGAGACGATAAAACATTCTTTTCCTTGTTTTTTAAGCGCGGCTTCCAACTGATTTGTAAAGTAAGTCTTCCCACTGCAAGGAATTCCAGATATTACAACCAATGGCATTCCAAAGTTGGGAGCTAAAAATATAATTTTTATGAGCACAGAAATTAGAAAATTCTAAAACTTAAACTACAAAAATTCTATTGAAATTGAAGGGTCTATTTATGGATTTGTTAATAAATTAATTTGTCTACAATATTGACCAATTTCGCAAACAATGGACTCAACATACCCTTCGACTTTGCATAAGGATGCCTGAAAATACATAATAAAAAAAAAGAAAAAAAAAAGAAAAGGACTCTGTACCCTTGGGTTTGAAATAGCAAGCCATAATTTTGTTCTTACTTTCGTATGATGGCTCTGATTATAATTCAAAATTTTAATTTTTTGGATCAGAGGATGGGTATTTCTGAGCAAACAACATAGCTTTCATAGTACAAAAAAAGTGTATACAAGATTCTTGAAAGGCTTGAGCAATTAATACAAATAAGAAAGGGGAGGGCTGGACTGGCCTTCGAGAATTAAAAAAAAAATAAATAACACAACTGTCACAGATGTGCCATGGGTGAAGGGAATGTCTCCAAGACTGGCGAGTGTAACCTCCATGAAATTTGGAGAAATCTTGGCTTAAAATACAACTTTATCACATCTATCTCATGGGAGGTGACTGGATTTTTTTAAATATCTAGTTCAAATACAAGAAAAAATAAGTTTCTTTTATGTATTCTGCAAGTTCTTAATGTTTGTGGGGGGGGGGGGTAACTGTCCCAAACCCCTGTAAATAAAATATGCTTTTAAAGCAATTAATTAAAAAAAAAAAACTTTCCGAAAAATAAGTTTTTCAAAGAAAAGTAAAGGCCATTTTAAACTTAAGCTCAGCAGATACAAATACCTTTTAAAATTCAAACTCAAAACGACCAGAAATTACTATTAAAGAATAAATGAAACCCAAAACGAACAGAAATTAAATAAGCAATCATAGCAAAAACATACAACAAGTAATGGTATAAATGAATAAATAGATCTTAAAGCGAGTAATGCTTAGATTGAATATAAAAATCAAGCTTAAGACGAAAAAAATATTTTCCTATTGAAGTACAAATGAAACTTAAAACGAACAGAAATTAAATAAACAATCAATGCAAACAAAAATACAATAGATATTAATGCAAATTAATAAACAAATCTTAAAACGAGTGAAACTTAAATTGAATATGCAAATTAAGCTTGAAACAAACAAAAATCACTACAAACAAGAGTTTGGGTATGACCTCCTTCTCTCACTGTAAAAGTCTAAAACCTACTGCGTCATTGGCGCTTTACTGAAAATCAATTTTGTGATAAATATTTTCTTTTGCACTTATCTCTGAAAATAAACATTAAAATTATAGTAAAATTTTGAACTGATGAGCTTTCAGCAATTAATATCATTATACATAAAATATTCAGTTTAATTTATTAGCTCTTTTTAAAGTTGTTAAAGACGAATATAGTTTCCCTACAGACAAGTGTTTGGATACTGCCTCCTTTCCTAACTGTAAATAAAAACCAAAAGCCTACTGCATCATTGGCGCTTAACTGAAAACGGATTATATTACAAATATTTTCTTTTCCAGTTCTTACAGTATTGAAAATAAAAATACAATTACAGTGAAAAGAATTCTTGAACTGATGGCTCTTTCAACAATTAATATCATTATACATCAAATTTTCAATTTGGTGTTGTTTATACTTTCCAAGACTGTTCAAGGCGCATATAAAGCGCCAATGACACAGTAGGTTTTAGACTTTTACAGTGAGAGAAGGAGGTCATACCCAAACTCTTGTTTGTGGTGATTTCGTTTCAAGCTTGATTTGCATATTCAATTTAAGTTTCACTCGTTTTAAGATTTATTTATTAATTTACAATTATATCTATTGTATGTTATAATTATATCTATTGTATGTTTGTTTGCATTGATTGTTTATTTAATTTCTGTTCGATTTAAGTTTCATTTATACTTCAAAAGGATTTTTTTTTTTTTCAGTTTAAGCTTGATACTCATTTTCAATCTAAGCATTACTCGCTTTAAGATCTATTTATTCATTTATATTATTACTTATTGTATGTTTTTGCTATGATTGCTTATTTAATTTCTGTTCGTTTGGGTTTCATTTATTCTTTAATAGTAATTTCTGGTCATTTTGAGTTTGAATTTTAAAAGGTATTTGTATCTGCTCAGCTTAAGTTTAAAATGGCCTTTACTTTTCTTTGAAAAACTTATTTTTCGGAGTTTTTTTTTAATTAGTTTTTGCTCGTTTTTGATTGCAAAAAAATTCAAGTTTTTAAAAATTTCTTAGTTCAAAATCAAACATAAAAAAAAAATTAAATATAATTTAAGTATCAAACTGATATCAAAGTAACAATATCAAAGTGAAAAGATAGGTTTGTTTCAACCTTGGAGTTTTTATTATCTGATGTTTGAACTATTTTTAACAAAATTGCTATCTCAAAGTTCTTATCGGATGGGTTTGACGAAAAAAGGGCGTGGAGGGGGGGGGGGCTAGGTGCCCTCCAATCATTTTTGACTCTTAAAAAGTGAACTAGAACTTTCAATTTCCAATCAAATGATCCCTCTTTGAAGTTAATACGAGCATCCCTTCCATAAGACCCATATATGCCCCCAGGGCATAAGTTACAACGCCTGCCCCCGGGCCCTGGTGGGTTGTGTCAACATCGGAATTTTTGTTATATGATGTTTGAACTATTTTTAACAAAATAACTATCTTAAAATTTTTTTGGTTGTATTTGGGAAAAAAGGGTTTGGGGAGGGGAGCTGGTTACCCTCCAATATCTCTTGACGCTTAAAAAGTGAACTAGAACTTTCAATTTCCAATCAAATGAGCCCTCTCTGAATTTTATACGAGCATTCCTTCCATAAGAACCATACATGCCCCCAGGGCATAACTTATAACCCTTGCCCCTGAAGACTGTGGGTGGGGGGTAGTGTCCTGCCCAAACATATAATTTCAAGAACTTTCAACTACGTTGAACAAAATGCCTATACCAAAATTTTGATTGGATGTGTTTGGGGAAATGGTGGGCGTGGAAGGGGTGTTACTTGCCTTAGAATCACTTTCGACTATTAAAAAGGGAACTACCCATATAAATTTCCAATCGAATGAGTCCTTTCTGAAGTTTCTACGACAACGTTGTCTATACAAAACCTTATATGCCCCCACGGCATAACTTACAACCCTTGCCCTGAGGGCTGTGGGGGGAGTTGTCATCCTCAAAGACCTAACTTCCAGAACTTAAAACTACGTTTAATAAAATGGCTGTCTCAAAATTTTGATTGGATGTGTTTGGGGAAAAGGTGGGCGTGAGAGGGGGGTTAATTGCCCTCAAATCACTTTCGACTATTAATAAGGGTCCTAGCCCTTTGAATTTCCAATCGAATGAGCCTTTTTTGAAGTTTCTACGACACCACCTTCTATAAAAACCTTATATGCCCCCAGGGTATAACTTAAAACCCTTGCCTTGAGGGTTGTGGGGGAGTGTCCTCCTCAAAAACATATTTCCTATCTGAAAATCAACTACACTGCACGATATGGCTATCTCAAAATTTTGATTGGATGTGTTTGGGGGAATCATGGGTGTGGGGGGGGGCTAGTTGCCCTCCAATCACTTTCGACTATTAAAAAGGGCACTAGCCCTTTGAATTTCCAATCGAATGAGCCTTTTTTAAAGTTTCTACGACAACGCCTTCTATAAAAACCTTATATGGCCCAAGGGCATAACTTGGAACCCTTGCCCTAAGGGTTGTGGGGGAGTGTCCTCCTCAAAAATATTTTTCTATCTGGAAATCAACTACACTGCACGATATGGCTATCTCAAAATTTTGATTGGATGTGTTTGGGGGAATGATGGACGTGGGGGGGGGCTAGTTGCCCTCCAATCATTTTCGACTATTAAAAAGGGCACTAGAACTCCCGATTTCCAATCGAATGAGCCCCCTTTGAAGTTTCTACGACGAACCCTTCCATATGAAGTGCCTCTGGGGAAAAAAAAAATAATAAAACATTGGAGCCGTATGGCCTTTACTACGACAACGCCTTCTATAAAAACCTTATATACCCCCAGGGCATAACTTAAAACCCTTGTGTCCTCCTCAAAAAAATATTTTTTATCTGGAAATCAACTACGCTGAACAAAATGGCTATCTCAAAATTTTGATTGGATGTGTTTGGGGAAATGATGGGCGTGGGGGGGGGGGGCTAGTTGCCCTCCAATCACTTTCGACTATTAAAAATGACACTAGCCCTTTGAATTTCCAATCGAATGAGCCTGTTTTGAAGTTTCTACGACAACACTTTCTATCTGGAAATCAACTACACTGAACAAAACGGCTATATCAAAATTTTGATTGGATATGTTTGGGGGAATGTTGAACGTAGGGGGGGGGGGGGCTAGTTGCCCTCCATTCATTTTCGACTATTAAAAAGGGCACTAAAACTCTATTTCCAATTGAATGAGCCCCCTTTGAAGTTTCTACGACGAACCCTTCCATATGAAGTGCCTCTGGGGAAAAAAATATAATAATAAATAATAAATAAATAATAAAACATTGGAGCCGTATGGCCTTTACTATAGGCAACGCTACAGCGTTGCCTCTTATCGAATCATACCTGGAAGCAATTACTGCTGTATAATACATTTAAGTAAATAATTGACAGAAACTGTATAGTATAAGTATATGAGGTACAATAAGTATAAGAATAGATAAAAATAATGGATGTTTTCTAGTCTTTGAGCAAGATATTAAAAACAAACAAATTCCAGTCACAGCTAATCCATAGCTAAATTCTTAAAAATATAAGAAACAAGTAAATTTGCTGAGAAAATATAGCTTTTAGAGGGGTTATAGTCCTTTGTTTGTGGTTTTTCTGATGTACACTATTAAGAACTAACTTTAAATTGATGAAACATGTTTTATTTATTTTTTTTGGCTTTTAAATCTAAAATTTGAAAACAATAGATGATTGATCAGGGGTTTCAGCCACTTGTGTTTCGATCTGACACCATTTTGTTTCGATATGTTTCGATCTGACACCATTTTTGGGGGTTTCAGGCTATTGTTTTGCTATGGGACGTGTTTGTCTTTTACTAGTTTGCAGCTACCGCTGCAATAACGATTTCACGTGATTAGCTAGTCATGGCCCTTCTAAGAATCCCCAGAGTCAAGTATACTCTAAGGACTGCTAGTTTGAAACTCATCTGCAGCTCCTCTTAATGCTAGCTTGAAATTCACGTGTCCTTCACCACTTAGTTCTTTGCATACAAACTAGTTTAAACCTCGTTTACTCCTTACAAGGTAAAATATAAAAAACATGAGAAGGTAAAATATAAAAAACATGAGAAGTTGAAACTTAAAAAACTGAAAAGAAATCCATAAAGCCGACTTAGCTCTTTATTTAGGCTATACTATCGCACTACATGTGATAGCAAAGTTTAGCATAAAACTCCTCTGTATGCCATTGCTGATTCTTCCTTAATAAGAAAATAAAGTAACTAATATCATATGCTTTTATTAGATCAATTGGGACATCAATGGGACAAATACTATATTTTTTCTATTATTTGCTTCACTGAAATTTCTAGGATTTTATCTTTTGAAGTTTCAGGGATTAGATAATTTTCCGAGAGAAAGGGGAACTTTTTTCACAATGCTAGCTAGGTGTTTATTAAGCTCATTGGTTGTTTGTTCAGGCGGTTCATCCAGAAGAAAATCAAGGTTCTTGCACACACGACCCCCTATTTCTTTCATTTTCTTAGACCATTGCTGAGGTTTGCTCTGTCTTAAGCAATTTAATTTATTCTTACCATAGCGACAAGCAGCACGGCGTATTTTTTTCTTTATTTGTTTACGGAGGATTAAGGCATCATCTTTCATTCCAAGGCGAGAAAGTTTTAGTTTCAAATGGATTAGTCCTTTTATTTTTTCATTAATGTAAGGTTTATCTGAGGAACATACCTTCTTGGTAACCTCTGGGAAACATTTTTGGTAATTTGTGATTAATTTTGTTTGAAACAAACTAACCTTTAAATTAAGATTTACACACGGCACAACATCATCTCAACTCTCAGACGTAATCCAAAATCAAAAAGACCTTGACTTATTATTGGCTGGTACGAAAACTCAGAAACTGAGTAATTTGTTTTAGAAACTAGCGGTGGTTTCAATTGTAGCATGAAATAATAGCTACCACCGGGGGCGGGGGGAAGGATAGTTGGAGCATTGTAAAAGGTTTTAAAGTTGGTACAAATAACATCCAAATTGGTTCCACCTTTTGTAGTAGGGAAATCAACAACTTGCTTAAGTTTTTGATCTTTAAGGAGTCGTGTGATGTAATCTTGGACAAAATACGTGTGCTCTATGATCTACTTTGTAAGTCTGCTCGTGCAGACTCAGTTGATACGAGAGTGAAGCTAAATGCATACTGTGCCGAATAGATCCATTCTTTGCGTGTTGCCGAACTTGCGGCTGTTCCTATTAAGCGTATTAAAAGTGGGACGGAAATTATCCGGTGGTCAAAGAACCCAGTACTTTGTGATAAAGTAATATTTTCGTTGAAATTTTGGAGAGACTGTGGCTCTCCTAGGTCAGGTATTGTGAATCAGGTAAGATTGCAGACTAAAAAACAGTTTGCGAATGAGCTTGCCAAGCATAGGAGCTCATTTCAGTCAGTTTATCCCGACAAAGTTCTTAGTAATCCAAATGAGCTTTGGAAAATGGTGCTGAAACCAAAGAGTAATTGCCTTAATAATATACCAGATTATGACATCCCTGAATCAACTTAGGATGAATATCATGAGAACATGTTCTCTGCACTGAAAAGTGCCTTGCGGATTATTGTAAGTGTGAGTTAGATTCTTTCTTAGCTAGTTCGTCTGATAATGATGTTGTGGTTCTCTGGAGTGTGTAATGAATGCTATTAATCGCCTTAAGAAAAAAAAAATCCAGGGGTTCAAATAATATTGCCGCGTTCCATGTCAAAATATGTAGTCAGTTATTCCTTTATAATATTACACTGTTATTTCAAATGATTTTCATCACCGGAATAGTTCCGTCCTCTTTTGGCATTGGGGCTTTAACTCCGATACCTAAAAAAGGTAAATCTCATCGGGAATGTTCGTCTTTTCGGCCGATCACGGTTTCGACAACTTTTTCGATCACGGTTTCGAGCTTTTGATAATTAATGAGGTCCGAAATAAGCGTTATAGCCCGGACTCACAGTTTGGATTCCAGCCGCGTCGGAGTTGTTGCCATGCGTTGTCTGCTGTAGCATCTATTCTCGTTAATACCGAGAATACTGGAGAAAGTTTGGCTCTCGTGGCGTACGACGTTCAACATGCCTTCGACTCTTTGATTCATGATGAGTTGATATTAGATATGGGAAAGCGCGGTGTAAAAAAAGGAACCCTTCTTCCTTTAAAAGATATATATATGTAAATCTAAAAGCCGAACTTATGCTCTCGCATCAGCATCCGGATCTTAAAATAAAAAATAATCCTTTTGTCCCGGTTAAAAAAGGGGCTCGACAAGGGGCAATAACTTCACCAAGTGCTTTTAATAATAAAATATCCGAGGGCAAAAGAGATGTAAAACAACCTGTGTCCTGTGATGTATCGATGTTTCGTTAATATCATACGCGGATGATATATTTAATTCGAGTAGCACTGTTTTGGGTATAGAGGAAAACTTTAACATCCTCCAGGATGATTATAAGCAGCTTGGATTAGAGTTTAACGCAGAAAAGTCGGAAATCTTGATTTTTAATTGGAAATCAGTCCCCGACGGTTTTACGATTGCTCTTGAAAATACAAATATTAAGCCAGTCCAGTTCATTACTTACCTTGGCCTTCCTATCGGTTCAACTCTAAAAACAACCCGCCGATTGCTTATCGCGCATCTACAGAAGCGAATTGGTTTTGCATATAGTAAAATTGTTTCAAATAAGTTGAGGTTCAACAGAAAAGTTTTAGCTCGCCTTTATAATGCAATTACACTCCCCCATTTTTTATATTTGCGTCCTTTTTGGAGAATTTTTCCCGAGTATTAAACTTCGATCTGTTTTCTTTAAGTATGCTAAGTTTCTACTTTGTCTCCTACTTTGGTCCCGAAATTCTTTTCTTATTAGGAATTATAATATAGCAGACCCAGACCCAGCCATTCGTAATCAGATCTCAAAGTTCAATAATAATGTTAAAAGCCATCCATGGTTTGAAATCCTCCGCCAGTAGAACTAACTGTGTTTTTGTTTTCTCTGTGGTTTAACTAGTCTTTTCTTGCTAGTGAGTTGTGTCTAACACTTGTATTTTTATGTGTTTTGTATTTGTCTTGTTTATCTTTTTCTTGTATTTTTATGTACTCCGTCTCTTGTTTGATTTTGACAGGTAAAAAAATATGATTATTATTATAGATAACTAAGACTTAGTTGGTTTGCGTCTCCTGCTTTAAAATGCCAGCATTTGGATACTTTGTTGTCACAAAGTCAAGACTTGCTTGTAGTCTATCATGAAAACTGTGACCAGAACAAGCATTCTGTCCGGGTGAATGATAAAATGAGCAAATGATTAAATCCGTGTAATGCTGAGGCAGGCATTTGGGCTTAGTTGATATCTAAATGATTTCATCGCAATCACCTAGTCCTCACACATGGATATGAGTAGGAGATAGGCAATCCTTTGCGATGATCATTAATCCTCCTCCTTTTTTCCCCAGTAGGTGGTCAACCGGGCGTAGCTTTATAAATTCGTGAAAACCAGTCATTTTAAGGAGATCTGGATTTTTGTGTCTGGACTTCTGGACTTCAGTAACTGCAGTTATATCAAAATGGTTTAATTTCGCTGTTGCTTCTAACCCAACTAACTTTTCAAAATTCAAACTTTCGGCGTTCGTCAGGAGGAAAACGGGGAAATGATGCTGAGGCAGGCATTTGGGCTTAGTTGATATCTAAATGATTTCATCGCAATCACCTAGTCCTCACACATGGATATGAGTAGGAGATAGGCAATCCTTTGCGATGATCATTAATCCTCCTCCTTTTTTCCCCAGTAGGTGGTCAACCGGGCGTAGCTTTATAAATTCGTGAAAACCAGTCATTTTAAGGAGATCTGGATTTTTGTGTCTGGACTTCTGGACTTCAGTAACTGCAGTTATATCAAAATGGTTTAATTTCGCTGTTGCTTCTAACCCAACTAACTTTTCAAAATTCAAACTTTCGGCGTTCGTCAGGAGGAAAACGGGGAAATGATGCTGAGGCAGGCATTTGGGCTTAATTGATATCTAAATGATTTCATCGCAATCACCTAGTCCTTACACATGGATATGAGTAGGAGATAGGCAATCCTTTGCGATGATCATTAATCCTCCTCCTTTTTTCCCCAGTGGGTGGTCAACAGGGCGTAGCTTTATAAATTCGTGAAAACCAGTCATTTTAAGGAGATCTGGATTTTGTGTCTGGACTTCAGTAACTGCAGTTATATCAAAATGGTTTAATTTCGCTGTTGCTTCTAACCCAACTAACTTTTCAAAATTCAAACTTTCGGCGTTCGTCAGGAGGAAAACGGGGAAATGATGCTGAGGCAGGCATTTGGGCTTAATTGATATCTAAATGATTTCATCGCAATCACCTAGTCCTCACACATGGATATGAGTAGGAGATAGGCAATCCTTTGCGATGATCATTAATCCTCCTCCTTTTTTCCCCAGTGGGTGGTCAACAGGGCGTAGCTTTATAAATTCGTGAAAACCAGTCATTTTAAGGAGATCTGGATTTTGTGTCTGGACTTCAGTAACTGCAGTTATATCAAAATGGTTTAATTTCGCTGTTGCTTCTAACCCAACTAACTTTTCAAAATTCAAACTTTCGGCGTTCGTCAGGAGGAAAACGGGGAAATGATGCTGAGGCAGGCATTTGGGCTTAATTGATATCTAAATGATTTCATCGCAATCACCTAGTCCTCACACATGGATATGAGTAGGAGATAGGCAATCCTTTGCGATGATCATTAATCCTCCTCCTTTTTTCCCCAGTGGGTGGTCAACAGGGCGTAGCTTTATAAATTCGTGAAAACCAGTCATTTTAAGGAGATCTGGATTTTGTGTCTGGACTTCAGTAACTGCATTTATATCAAAATGGTTTAATTTCGCTGTTGCTTCTAACCCAACTAACTTTTCAAAATTCAAACTTTCGGCGTTCGTCAGGAGGAAAACGGGGAAATGATAACGTTTTTTTTTTATCAAACTCTTTAACAACAGCTTTCTTCAAAAAAGCTTTATTCTCAGGCAACTTTGTCGGAATACAAGTATTAAAGTTAATGCTGGGAGTGGGGAGAAAATCACACAAAAGTGAAATATTATCATTCAGGCTATTGTAGGAAGGTTTGTCGTAAGGCTCATACTCACCACCCTGGGCCGAGAGACTACTAAACCGGTTTTGAAGATGGGGGTAAATTGAGAGAGCAACGTGCAAAAGTTTTCTCTTTTGTAAAATTTTCTTCTATTAAAGAGAGGAAACTATATCTTTTATCAGAATATTCATAGGTAATCAGTGAAGCTTTAGCTGGCCTATGGTTGGACTTTAAGAGTGAAGCTTTAACTGGGTTATGGGATGGATCTGATAATTTTTGGGGTGGACTATTTATTACAGGATAATTTTTGCATGTAGAAAATCTCAAACTAGAGTCACACTGGTAGGGTAGCCAGGGGGAATATAGTGCAAGGGATGGGGAAAGGTTTTCTGGTGATCTGGGAATAAGTCAAAATGGGAGTGTTCTTTATGGGGAGGAATGGTAAGACAAGATGATGCTGGAAGAGGGAAGTACGGTGGAGAGTATCTGAGACGGGGGTCAGGTTTATTTCGGCAAATAACAGGTGGAGTCCAGAACCAGTCGGTAGCTTCTTGGCCACATGGATAGAAACGGAGTCGAAAGGAAATTGATTTTTGGGAGGAATGTGAGTTAAGGGGGTTTTAGGATCGTCGGAATTGATTAGTGATTTGGGGGGTTGGGTTGAGTGGACACGCATAAGTACCTGGGGTGGGGAATTTTTTCGAGGGATGCATTCCTTCAAAGATTACCTTTATAAGGGTTTCGGCCACGATGGTTCCAATGGTGTACTTAGTGTTTCAATCTGACACTATTTTTAGGGGGTCTCAGGCTAATTTTTTTGCTATGGAACGTGTTTGTCTTAAACTGGGTTAGCTAGGTTAGATTACACATGGTTAGCTAGTAATGATTTTCTAAGAATTCCAACACTCAAGTATACTTTAGAGACTGCTAGTTTGAAATTCATCAGCAGCACCTCTTAAGAGAGGAGCTGCAGATGAATATCACTGAGCTCTACAACACGGCCAAAGAAGCTGGTATGTCAATCAGTATACAGTAAACGAAACTTATGCGCAACAACACCAATACCCTACCTGCCCAACAGCTTAAACTTGGATCTGATTTATTAGAAGAGGTAAACGAGTTAAAGTACCTTGGTAGTCTAATCCAATATGATGGGAGCCTTCTCATCCCAGATGACGTAGGATTAATCGAGCGTGCTACACACTCGGCTCGGTTAGTTTAAACTAATAAAGATAGTTTAAGTAAAACACGGTTCTACATGATTACTTTTCTAGTTAATTAACCACATAAAACAATTGTGCTGACAGTTTCTTTGAGGTAATAAAGAGTACTTATCCGAAATAATTTAGGATTTTTTTCAGATTGCAAAAATATTTGGACCAAATTTATTATTAGAAAATTCGTTTTAAAATCATGTATCTTCTAATACAAATTTTCCAGTAGATGACCTATTTAGTGAGGTATTTATCTCCTGTTAAGGAGTCAATATGGAAAACAAAAGGAAACAGAGCATAGAAATATCGTTAAAATGAACGAAAAGCAGCAATTCCAACTTCAGAAACCTTTCTGGAGAACATCTTGGCAAGATGCTTTCGTGATTCAAAGGGTTTTCGACACTTCAGCTGTAGTAGAATGAATTCCAACAAGACTGTCAAAATTACCTACAAACACAACTTAGAAACAATCGGGAAACTTTCTCAAGACAGTGGAATTGTTTTTACCAGTTACCAGTTTTTACCAGTTTTTGTTCTTTAGGCAATTTAATGTCTTTTTATACTGAGTCTATTCAAAGATATTTGATTATTACAGTTTTTTTCTTCAAAAATTAAGGTTTTCAACGAAAAACCTTAATTTATATATATATAATATATATATATATATATATATATATATATATATATATATATATATATATATATATATAATATATATATATATATATATATATATATATATATATATATATATATATATATATATATATATATATATATAATATATATATATATATATATATATAATATATATATATATATATATATATATATATATAATATATATATATATATATATATATATATATATATTTATATATATATATATATATATATATATATATATATATATATATATATATATATATATATATTATATATATATATATATATATATATATATATATATATATATATATATATAATATATATATATATATATATATATATATATATATATATATATATATATATATATATATATATATATATATATATATATATATATAATATATATATATATATATATATATATATATATATATATATATATATATATATATATATATATATATATATATATAAATTAAGGTTTTTCGTTGAAAACCTTAATTTTTGAAGAAAAAAACTGTAATAATCAAATATCTTTGAATAGACTCAGTATAAAACGACATTAAATTGCCTAAAGAACAAAAAACTGGTAATTGCAAAAATATTTGTATATATTTTAACAAGGAATTACAACAATTCAAAAACCTTAAAAAAAAATCCAGAAGTTTGAAACTTAGCAGAAATCACCGTTAGAAATTGGACTTCGGTGTCACACTTGTCACACTTATGAGGAAAAATTGAAGATTTTCAGGTACGGAGAAATACATTGAATTGCTTAAAGAGCAAAACACTGGTAATTGTAAAAATATTTGTATGTATTTTAACAAGGGATTACAATAATTTCAAACCTTAAAATAGAAAGCCAAAAGTTTGAAGCTTAGTAGAAATCGATGTTAGAAATCGGACTTGCAGTTATAATCGAATATCTTTGAATAGACTCAGTATAAAACGACATTAAATTGCCTAAAGAACAAAAAACTGGTAATTGCAAAAATATTTGTATATATTTTAACAAGGAATTACAATTTTAAAAAATTAAAAAAGAAAATCAAAAGTTTGAAGCTTAGAAGAAATCGGATTTTTGTAATAATCAAATATCTTTGAATAGACTGCATTATGAAAAGACATTGAAAGAGCAAAAAACAGGTATTTGCAAAAATATTTGTGTATATTTTAACAAGGGATTACAACAATTCAAAAACCTTAAAAAATTAAACCAAAAGTTTGTAGCTTAGTAGAAATCGTTGTTAGAAATCGGACTTGCTGTAATAATCAAATATATTTGAATAGAATGCAATATGAATAATAAAACCAAAAGTTTGAAGCATAGTAGAAATCGTCGTTAGAAATCGGACACGCTGTAATAATAAAATATCTATGAATAGACCTCAGTATGAAAAAACATTTAACTGAGAAAAGAGCAAAAAAAAAAAAATGGTAATTGCAAAAATATTTGTATTTATTTTAACAAGGGATTGCAACAATTCAAAAACCTTAAAAAAATAAAACCAGAAGTTTTAGTGGAAATCGTTGTTAGAAATTGGACTTGCTTTAATAATCAAATATTTTTGAAAAGACTGCAGTATGACAAGACAACACATTGTCTTGCAAAAATATTTAGTGCTCAAGACGGCCCTTGGACATCGAGCCGAAATATTCACTGAATTGAATTCCACTCTCTTGAGAAAATTTCCCTATTGTTTCTAAATTGTGTTTGTTCTTTATGGAAGACAGTGTGGTCTTCTTTGCTATTTATTGTCATAATTGGCCTTCACTGCGTTCAGCTTCAAACCGAGGGTGAACCCTTGAGTGAATTCACCCGCCTTTGGTCCAAAATAAGGCAGACCAACAACCTTTTCATTTAAAGGGTTTACAAATGAGTTTCACATAGGTGACATTCCTCTCCTTTCTTCAGTAATGTATGTTCCAATTATGTGAAGTGCATATGGCAAATTTTAGTATCATCAGCATCAAAATTTTTCAATGGTGGCTTCTTCCGAGAATCCGATTGAACCATATTCATTTGGTGTGAAAACAGTAGTAGGAACATTGATTAATCCCTTTGGCCGTCTTGGATCCCTGCTTGAATTGCAACTGGTGTAAGTTCTAGTTTTTCATCTAGGACATTCCCGATGGTAAAAACATTCTAGGCGTTTTATCGCTCAGTTTCCTCAGCAATTACTTATCCGTTTAGTGCATTGAGAACAATCCCGGCCTTATGAGCCCCGATTCCATTGGTACAAGCGTTACGACCAATAGCAAATAAGACTTTATTACACATATCTTCTCGAGTTTTACCTGTTTCTGAGTGCTTGGTAGTCACCTTCAGGGTAGTTGGTTTTCCTTCATTTGAGTTTCTGTCTTTGACCATTTCTACTTTAGTTAGTACAAACCATATTGAAAATTTAACACCTTCTCCCTCCATGTTTTTACCAATCGGCTCAGCCACATGCTGGTCAAATCCTCATAATAAAATAGAACGAGCCATTATTTCAACCTCCAATCCTGAACCATTTAGGATCCCGGCACACTCAAGATCAATGTAGGACGCTCCCACGAAAAGTCTTATCAGGGGAATGAGGCAACGAAAAGATATCGTCAAATCATCAATCTGTTTTCAAATAAATACATTCACTCGGCTAGGTCAGCTTATCTTGTGGGAAAATGCCTCCTGACAGGAGGCATTTTCCCACCCAGAAGTTGTTTCTATATAACATTTAATATTCATTACAGTGGGCAATAACAACGTAACTAAAAAGGGCATCTACTAAAAAATTTGCGTTAGAAGATACATAATTTTAAAACGAAGTTTCTAATAGTAAATTTGGGGCAAATACTTTTGCGACTGAGAAAAATCCTACATTATTTGGGATAAGTGAACTTTTTATTACCTCAAAAAATGGCTTTTTAGTACCTAAAAGGTAATTACGTAGAAACGTATTTGACACAAACTATCTATTAGTTTGAGCTAACCGAGCCGAGTGGATAGCATGCCTGACTAATCCTACGTCCTTTGGAATGAGAAGGCTCCCATCATATTGGATTAGACCACCAAAGTACTTCAACTCTTTTACCTCTTCTAGTAAATCAAATCCACGTCTGAGCAGTGGGGGAATTTGGGTATTGGCATTATTAAGCATGACTTTAGTTTTCTGTGTACTGATTAACACACCAGCTTCTTTGGCTGCATAGCAGTTCCGAAAGTATACTTGAGCCTTGGAATTCTTAGAAGAGCCAGTACTAGCTAATCAAGTGTAATCGTGATTACAGCAGTATCTGCAACCTAGTAAAAGACGAATACAAGCGATAGCAAGAAATAGCCCGAAACCCCCGTAAAAATGGTGTCAGATCGAAACATAAAGTACAGCACTGGAACCGCCTTGGCTGAAATCCCTATAAATGAAACTTACAGTCTCTTAGTTTGAACCAAAAGGACAATCCATTGGCTTGAAAAACAAGGAAAGTGGCTGTAACCACAAAACTCAGTATCAGGGGCGTCTTTTTCCCGCTTTTTTCTCCTCTGCAGCTAGTTGGGCACTGGAACATCATAGAGAGCTTTTTAAGGGCTCTTGTTGAAGAAAATTGCTCCATCTAATGCCTTTTGTAATCAATAGAAAATAATATTTAGAATAAAATCAATTTTACAAAGACGTCAGGACCGTTAGTGTATAACGACATAATGTCATAGGGGTTAAATGAAAAAAAAAAACAGGAAAAAATGAATAGAAAAAAGTCAGGAAAAGTTTAGACTATGTTACGTCTGTATAACTGCTACTATAAGATATTAGTTACTTTGTTTTTCTATTAAGGAAACGTCATTAATGGCATACAGATGCACTATTATGCTTAACTTTGCTATCATGTGTAGTGAAATAGTATTGCCTGAAGGAAGAGCAAATAAAGGTTTTCGAAAGTATGTTCCATAAACAGCGACGCAATAATTTTTCATTCGTTTTAAGTCTCAGACCCTCATCCCAAAGGACGTGAGATTAGTCGAGTGTGCTATCCACTTGGCTAAGTTAGCTCAAACTCATAAAGATAGTGTGAATAAAATACGTTTCTATACAATTAACTTTATAGGTAATTAACCATAAAAACATTGTGTTGACAGTTTCTTTGAAGTAATAAAAAGATCACTGATCCCAACTAATTTAGGATTTTTTTTTTCAAATTGCAAAAGTATTTAGACTGAATGTATTACTAGAAACTTCGCTTTTAAATCACGTTTCTTCTAATGCAAATTTTCTATGGTTAGTTGGTTTTTGGACTTACTGCCGAAGACATGCTGAGCCATTGGATGTCAATATTTTAACTTAAACTGTAAATTTTTCCATGACTTGCTCAGTGGCTATGTTAACGGATGCCAGGATGCTAAACCCAACAAAATTGAAGAAAAAAGTTGTGTTCGCCGACGATAAGGGCAAGCCACTGTCACAAATCAGGGTAATGATAGAGCCATCTGATTGTCCCCCCAAATGGAACTCTGCCTTTTTAGCTCAGGTCACACACGGAGTCTCAGTTCAGGCATCATCTGGCCATTGGGAGCTTGAGTTTGTCCAACCTGCCATAGACTATTTTGGCTTCAAAAAAAGACTGGAATCACAAAATGTCTGTTTAGAAAATGTGTTTGTCAACGGCACTGCATTGAGGGTAACTGGGACTCTAAAAGTGAAAAATCTATCCTTCCACAAAGAGGTGAATATCCGTTTCACATTCGATAATTGGAAGTCCTACAGGGACTGTCAAGCAACATATGTGCCAGTTCAAGCTTTTCCAGATAATCCTCACTCCCTTGACACGTTCTGTTTCAGCTTTGACATTTATAAGGATGTTATAGTAGATAAATTAGATTTTTGCATTCAGTTCAAATCGGAAGGAATGGAATTCTGGGATAATAATCAAGGAAAAAATTATACAATAAGGAAGGTCCTCCAAAGGAGACGGGAACCCTCATCTATTGCTAACGTTAAGAAGCAAGAAAGACCTAACAATCACGTAACCTGCAATGACCCCTTCCAGATGAATTTCGAATCATGGTCCGAGTTCACTAGCTGGAATCCTTTCGACACTGCTGGTCCTTACTGGTGAATAAGTGCTACTAATGAAAATAAGCTAAAGGATTGATTGCAATAAAACATGCTAAATGCAAGAGTATCAGTCACGTGACTGTTCAAAGAAAGTGTTGAACTTTTCTGTTCTTCAGCTACGCATATATCACTTGCAATGAATTATAATATTTGGTTATAATGGTCTTGAGTTATTCAGGTTTGGAGTGTAGTCATGTTTTAGAATTGTGATAAAAGCTTAGTTACGTCATACTTGCCTTCCTGTGTATTTTTAGTGTTTAGTCCGTTATTTTCAAATAGTGCCACATAGGCTAGTCTGATCTTGAAGAAATAGATTTAGCAAGGCCATAAATTTTAGCTCAAAATTAGTATTTGTACCTGTCTAGGAAATCTGCCAGATAACAGTCAAAATTGAGGCCCTTTTTATTTTAACTGTTGTGGACACAATAAGCGAATTTCACATTGTCCATTTAACTGTCCTAAATAGAATTACACAGGGGGTAGCTTTTTTTGCAGCTGGAAACTAAGTTAAAAGTACCTTAGTTCTTTCTGGGGATTTTACATATTGCTCTCCTGATCCTCCCTTTGAATGCAGCTCCACCAACGGTTGTTTCAGACGTTTAAAAATGTCAGTTACGAGCTTCAGACGTATCAGCGACAATATTGCGCACATCAAGATATTTGTGTTTAGAATAATTTCGAAGCATTAGATTTAAAAAAAAATGAACAGCTAAGTTTTTTTATTCCAAGGGTAAGAAATTGTTCCAGAATAATAATTCAATTTCCTTAGACATTTTCTTAAGTTGATCATGTTTAGGGCTTCCATTAATTTGGAGTTTTACCTGGAGATTTGCTACTTGTCAGCAATATGGTACACCCTTTTATTTTGTTTGTGATTAGGAAGAGAAATTAGTGTTTTTCTTTAACAATCTGGATGGGTCTGAGCAATTTAAACATAAAAATAGCCTATATTGATGTACAAGTCAACCCAGATTGTGACAGATTGTCATACATGTCACTTTCTTTTTGTTGTAGAAAATAAAAATATTGATGCTATATTACTGAAAACTAATTAGCCTAAAACAAATCCAGATGAGTGTGATACTAATATCTTACTTGCATTCCTTTCAGCAAAATCTCCCTTCAAGGCAAGGAAACAGCTTTAAATGGCTTAAAACAAGACCTGTCTGCAATTTTAATAGAAAAGGACAATTTTAAATCAGGACCGTATCCAGGGTTTTCCTAAGCTTTTAAGGGGGGGGGGGGTTGCAAAAATTTAAATTATGTTCAAGAACAAGATCTCAAGGATATTAAAACTTGCTGGTTTCCTAGATAAGGCCTTGATTTATGCTAAATTCCTTATGTTACTTTCAAAATACACACAAAAAAATCACAAATGTAATCACAATTTCCCTAATCTTTCAGGAACATCTGTTGTTAGAAAATCTTTTTCTTTTGTATGTGTGTCTGGAGACACTTTTTTTTAAGTTTAGTGCTTCAGACCCAAAAATAATCAAAGCCACTTAGGTTTTCATTCTGTGTACTTATTTTAGAAATGAACAAAAGTGAGATAAAATTAATTTTGCTTTTCTTTTCAGCAATCATCAAAACAATAGCTACATTGTTATAATTGTAGCAAGCTTTTTTTTATATTTGGTTTGAGTCTACTGTTTTTGTATCTGAGCTTTTTTTGGTGAGTTTATATCTTGAGATTGTGACTTTTACATTATTTGCTATAATAGTTGTATTATTATATATTTATTTTGGAAAAAAATGTGCAAATTTTCAAGTAGATGCCCTTTTAGTGAGGTTTTCATTGCCTACTATAATGAGCATTAAACATTATATATAACAACCTCTGGGAAACTCTTTGACTGGAGACATTTTCCCACAAGAAAAACTGACCTAGACGTGTGGATGTATTTACAAGAAAACAGAATGGTGATTTTCAGCAAGAGTTTCTGTCCTTACTGTAACTGGGTTAAAGACTTGTTTAAGAGCTTGGACGTCAGAGCTTGAACCTCAGAGAGTATGCTGTATTCTTCAACACATTTCTTACTTTATTGAAGGCACTACCTGCACATACAATGTCTGTGGTGATTTCCCACTCAAGGCTCCCATCATATTGGGATTAGTCTACCAAGGTACTTCAACTCTTTTACCTCTTCTACTAAATCAGATCCAAGTTTGATCTGAGGGGCAGGTATAGTACTGCCGTTGTTGTGCATGACTTTTGCTTTATGTATAGTGATTTAGAGACCAGCTTGTTTGGTCGTGTTGGAGAGCACAGTGATATTCATCCACAGATCCTCTCTTAAGACGAGGTGATGATGAATTTAAAACTAGCATTAACAGGACTGCATATGAATTTCAAACTAGCAGTCCCTAAAGTATACTTGAGTCTTGGAATTCTTAGAAGAGCCATTGCCAGCTAATCATGTGAAATTGTGACAGCAGTGATAGCTGCAATCAAGTAAAAGACGAACACGTCCCATAGCAACAAAAATTAGGCCAACACCCCACTGAAAAAATGGTACAAGATTGAAACGCTAAGTACACCATTAAAACTGCCTTGACCAAAACCCCTAAAATGGAAACTTACAGTCTCTTGGCTTGAACAAACAGGAATATCCATTGGCATGAAATTGAAAAAAAACTGGCAGCAACCACTAAATTCTGCATCAGAAGAATCTTTATTGCAGATTTTTTTTGCTCTGCAGCTAGCTGGGCACTGGAATATCATACACCTAGATAATTTTTTATGGGCTCATTTTAAAGGAAATGCCTTTTTTAATCAATAAAAATAGTATTTAGAATAATATTTTTGTACAAAAAACTCCTTTTTTATATACAAGATGATGAATGACATCATAAACGTAACCATAAATGACATAAAAATGTAGCCTAAATTTTGGTATTTGTTTAGTAGCTTTTCAACTGTTTTCTTTTCTATGTTCAGAATCATTTTGCTTAGGTTCATTTCTTTTAAGGTCTGCAACCCTAGAATAGGTACATAATTATCTTCTATTGCATAAAATTTGTGCATTTGGACTTCAGACTTGTACTTACACAATAGGGAGCAGGTACCAATGGTTGGGATTCTTGGTCCATTGTAACTTTTGAGGTTTTGTGTAGTTGGTTGAATTTGTGGCACTGGATTCATTTTTAGCAAGGCATGGCGGGAATGATGTTAACTTGCATTCCTGTATCAATTTTAAATCCAAGGCTTATCTGTGCATTTAGTAATAGTGGAGCAAAAATTTCATCTCTGTTTCCTTCTTTGGTTATTTCATATAATAAGTTTTCTTCATTACTTGTGGGAGTTTCTGTTGTGGTGATTGCATTCATTGTTTTCTACAACAAACTGTGGCAAAGTGATTGAACTTTTTGCACTTTGCACAAGTTTGATCTTTTGCTGGGCATATATTCATATGACCTTTTGTAAAATTTTGTCCACAGTTCAACCATGACACCATAACAGGGATTGGAAACAAGATGTTCAGATAATCAATTTATTTATACCCAAACACCTAAAAAATAAGCAACGCCTCAATAATTACTACACACACACACTTATCTCCTTTCTTATACAGTGGTTTAAATAGGGTTTTCCTAAAATTGCTAGGTACTTCCCTTTTTCAAAAATCATATTCATAATCTTCAGTAACTTATTTCTAACCTCAGAGCCACCATAGTTAAGAAACTCACTTACCACACTATCAGCATTAGCACCTAGGGCTTTATTATTTTTAAATCCTTTTAGTACTGTTGCAAATTTTTCCACACAAAACAAATCTTCTTACACATCCAAGGTATTGCAAACTTTTTTATTTTCCTCTATATCTTTTTTTGCAACTCTATCTTGGTTTGGCATATTCTGAAAATGTTCTGCCCATCTCTCTTTGACTCTTTCCTTATCACTAATTGTGGCCCCCCTTCCTATTTTTAACTGGGACAAGTCCATATTGACTACTCCCTCTCAATTTATTAACATGCCAGTACAATACTATCAGTACAACTATTAAGCTGTCTAGCTGCATTTTACAGATCCTCAGCAATTTTAGCCATAGCTCCACTTCACACCTCCTTAGTTCATATTCTAATCCTTCCTCTACTTTATTTATGTTCCTCTTGATCTCATGTGATCTACCACTCCGATAATTCTCGTACAAGCCTCTTCTCCTCTCTATTAAACATAAAGCTTTCACACTAATATTCCTAGCTGTATTCCTAACTTTCTTCTTTAAGACACCATCAGCAACTTCAAAAATTATTTTCTTAAGATTATTCCATCCATTTTTCACATTGTCAAATTTTAAACTCCCCAGTTGAGCATTCAACTATTCCTGGAAAGTTTCTCTCAAATTCTCATCCTGGAGTCTACTAACATCATAACTTCCGGAAAGGTAGTTACCCTTCCAAAATTTCAGCTTTAAAGTAACTCTAGACACTCAGGATTGCCAACCATTTAGTCCATGAATATGTCCCCTGAGCATCCAAAAATGTCTCATTTTTAGCCAAATTATGTCCATATCATGACCATACAGTAGCGTATCCAGGGGGGGGGGGGGAAGGGCCCTCCCCCCCCCCCGAAATTTCCTTTCTTCTTTTTTTAAGTGCCAATATAGTAAGTTCCGAAATATTCACGCTTTTAAGTTATTTGCAACACCCGTTCTTTTTTTCACTTCTTGTTAAATGGCTATCCATTTCTCCAGCAATCTTATATCATTATTTTATCATCAAACGTGTAATCGCCTCCTGTAATCAAACAAGATGTCAAGGAAATTTTCTCACTATTTAACCCCCGCAGCTATAAGCACTAGCTTCTCTGCAATGAATGAATTGCAATAAGGAATCAAACTAAGAGGCGATAGTTAATTCAAAGTTTCAAACGCTGCTATAATTCCTGTGTAAGCTAAGCATTGAAACGGAAAGATCACGTGAGAGGAAAGAAAGAAAATTACCTTATTTTACCCTAAATCGCATGTCCAGCGAGATAAGGTGGTGTTGAGCCTCCTGTAGAAATCTCGCTGGTGGTGTTTCAAGGTTATGATTTGACATCCCAGTTCAGCCACCATTCGGCGTTGGCCCAGTCTTGATCAACTCCTTTCTTGAAGGCATCTAGAGTTTTAGATTGGATGGTGGCTTCGGATAGGCTGTTCCAGAGTGGGACGGAACAGACTGAGAAGAACTGTTGGCGATCTTGCTTGATGCAACGGGGGGCCTGCAGCTTCTTGGTGTGTCCTCTTGTGGTAGTTGGGAAGGACAGGGAAAAGACATGACTTAATAGGTCATTTTCTAGCAACTTACGAGTTGCTATTACGTCTCCCCTTTTCCTACGGTATACTAAGGTAGGGAGTTTGAGTAAGGTGAGACGTTCCTTGTAAGAATTGTCTTGGAATGCAGAGATAAGCTTAGTTGCTCTTCTTTGGACACTCTCAAGTACTTTCACATCCATCTTATAGTACAGAGAGGCTAGGGTCATGCCAAATTCCAGGTGAGGACGGACCATGGCTTTGTACAGTTTCGTAATCACTCCCGACTTCCTGGTGGTAAATGTTTGCTTTATGAGGCCACGGGCTTGGTTTGCTTTTGCAACATGAGCTCGTGTGTGGCAGTGAAACTTCAGCTCATTGTTAACAATAACCCCCAGGTCCTTCTCCTCACTGACTGCCTCAAGCTGGGCGTCTCCTATGTGATATGCAAGTTTTGGAGTATTGCGTCCAAGATGTAGAACTTTACATTTTAAGGTATTGAACTGCAGACACCAATCCGATGACCATCTAGATGGTCTGTCCAGATCTTCTTGCATAGTTGACAGATTTAGGTTGTACTGGGCCAGTCCTAGGAGCTTGCAGTCATCAGCATATAGCATCAAAGGATTCTTCAGGTTCGTTGTACAGTTATTGATGTACATGCTGGCAGGCCTAATTAGTTCTAGTTAGTTCTTGTAGTCAGATACTAATATGAAACTCGTGCTTTACTTGAATAGCGGTTTTTCGGGTTTTATGTTTGTGGAAATCTCACCGGTTCTGCAGTAGCGGAACAAATCATCAGCTAAGACATTGCGTTTAGCTTAAAAATGGAAAAATTTGTGGGGGTTGGTTTTGATGGGGCCAGCAACATGTCAGGCTGCTATTCTGGTGCACAGGCAGAAATTAGGAAAATATATCCGCATGTGATCTACACCCACTGTGCATCGCACAGCTCAAATTTGGCTTTATGTAAAACTAGTAGGGTAGGACTTGTTAGGTCAACCTTTGCTACTATACAGCAGATTATATCATTTTTATCATCCTCATTAAAAAGAACAAATATGTTTGTAGAAGCGGTCGCTGACATTTGTTCTGATAGTCCTGTGAGGAAGCTTGTGAAGTAGTGCGAAACGAGATGGGTGGACTGTCATGATTGCATTTTAGTTTTTATGTCTTTGTATTGTGTGATTATTTCTGTACTTGAGGAAATAGTTGGTAGCATATGGTGCGATACGGAAGTTATTTCAAAAGCGAATGCGTTGGTTTCAGCGGCAACCAAAATTAGTTTTATGTTCACAATGGCTATGCTAGAGTTTGTAAGTGCCATAATGCTCTCTGTCTCTAATGCTCTGCAAGCCAAAGATTTAGACTTAGTTGAGTGCTGTCAGCACATTAAGCTATGTTCTGATACTTTACTGCAGTCAAAACAAAATAATTTTGAAACTATTTTTCAGAAAGCCTACGAGCTTGCACAAGAGTTAAATGTGGCTCTGGCTGTTCCAAAGTCTATCCGCCGAAAGTCCATCAACGATAATGAGTCCATCAAGGTTTTTTATCGCGAGTCATTGTTCGAACCTTACTTTGCTTCACTTGTTGAAGAACTTGATCAAAGATTTTTGTGCCATCAGGAGGCATCTTTCAAAATCGGAAGGCTTTTGCCAGCTAACAGCGAGTCATTAAATATTAATGAATTTGTGAACGCTGTTGCTGTTTACGAGGGATTTCACGGGGGTAGACGTGCGCTCGAATGTGAGTTAGTCCTTTGGAAACAGAAGTGGCTCGGAATGTCTGAGAAACCATCAACTGTTGCTTCGACTCTTGCGTCATGCGATGCAAAATTTTTCCCATGCATTCAAAGGCTTTTGACGATTTTTGAGACATTACCAGTGACTACCGCTTCTGCTGAGAGGAGCTGTAGCTGTCTTAAGCGATTAAAAACCTATCTGCAGAGCTCAACGGGCAAGGAGCGTCTGAACGGACTAGCTCACATGACACTGAACCACGATATCCAGGTCGATGCTGACCAAGTTTTTGATAAATTTGCAGCCAAAAAAGACCGGCGGCTGTTACTGTGAGATGTTAGGTCGTCTTCCGTTGCTCGTTTCTCTAAGTGCAGTTGATTCTGTTTTTAAACTTTAATTGTGCTTCATCCTCTGTAAACAATGTTAATATCAATACATTTCTTGCTTTCATGGCTGCTATATTAGGTAGACTGAGGCCCCCACCCCTCCGAAAACTAATTTTGGGCAATTGTCTTTGATATAATATTATTTTTTATTTATTTGGTTCTCTAAAACAAGGGTCCCATAGGCAAGTATAAGGAATAATGCACTTCTTTTGTTTATATTTTCTAAATTCTGCCACTTGTGGCAGTTCCAAAACATCTACTCGCCCAAAATAGAAACTCTCACTGTTTCTAACTTTTTTTTTAATTCTGACTTTGTTGGCAAAATTTTGTCATACATTCTCAAACAAAAAAAGTCTACAACTAGAAATACTCATGACAAGTGTGTACTTTTCATTTCTTTACCTAGATAAACCCACCCATACCCCCCGCCTGAAATCTTGCACTATAATAGATAATTTTCTTGCTCACATGACTGCTATAAAAAGGTAGACTGACGCCCCCCCCCACAATAAAATCCTGGATACGCCACTGTGACCATAATATGTTCATCTTGAAATGTCAGAAATTAGTTTTTTAAGAATTATAAACCTCTTTCAAAGTGGCCAGTTAATATCAAATATAATGAAAACGGTAAAATTCAATTAATACATCCATAAACAATGAACTGGCATGGACACAAAACACTTATAAAAAATGTAAACAGTAAACAAAATTTTTGGGGAGCTCAAGGTTCATTTTCTAATGAGAATTCCCCTTGACAGGTAAGTTCAGCATTGGGTCAGCCATTTTCCTTCTTTTGATAGTTTTTTGCCAATCACAGTGCTTCTTGTGTATGTCATAAGGTAGGCCTGCAATCCAGGAGTCAAGCAAGGAGTGTTGCTGATTGTCAGATACAATGAGTTGCCCTCCAATTACTTTTGACTGTTATTAAATAAAAAACGAACAGATATTATTCCATATATGAAAGAGGCTGTCCCCTTGTCAACACCCTGGTCTTACCTTAATTACCTTAATTCGCACTTCAGAGCGAAATAAGGTCCACGCTGGATCTGTTCTGCTCCGCGTCAATGATGTTAATTTGGAACGTTACTCTGAAATGGGCCCAGTGATGTTGCATTAGTTGGCAGCTGAGAGGGATGGACTGTCCCACTTATATTTCCATGGCTTGTTGTTCCATTCTTTGTCAAGTCTTGACTTGATGGAGGCACTAGTGGGTGCAGTCACGGTTTTGTCTGGGAGGTTGTTCCAGTTGTTGGAAATACGCTCAGTAAAAAAGTTGTGGGTATTCTGGTCTTCACTCTTCGCTTTGCTAGCTTCTGTGAGTGTCCTCTAGTGTTGTGTGGGCCTGTATGTTTTGTGAGGAGGGTGTTGTTTGGTTGACTTATATTTGTAGGTCAGCATCATATCACATCTGCGACGTCTGAAGACCAGTGTTGGTAGATTTAGGTGCTCCAGTCTCTTAACATAAGGCATATTTTGCAGACCCGTGATGCATTTGGTGGCATGTCTTTGAACTCCTTCAGTTATTCTGGCGTCAAGCTTGTAGGAGGGAGAGGTCAGGCATGTTCCAAAGTCCAAGAACGGCCTAACAATAGCCTTGTAAATTCTCAGGAAGACAGTATGGGGGCGGCTGGTGATAGTGCGTTTCAGCAGGCCTAGCCTCGAATTAGCTTTTGACACAACTTGTTGCTAATGCCTGTGGAACTTCAGTTGCTCATCACCAAGTACTCCCAAGTCTTGTTCTTCACGACTGGTTTTTAGGTGAACATCAGACTACAACTTCTGATCACGCATGGTATACTGGTGGTGAGGATTGTTATTGCCAAAATGGAGGACACTGCATTTATTAATGTTAAACTCAAGCAGCCATTCACTGGTCCACTTCTGGATTCTCTGGAGGTCTGATTGCAGGCTTTGTAGAACGACTTTTCCAAAAAGCTTGGAGTCATCAGCGTAAAGCGTGATGTTATTTGTTGCTTCCTTTGTCATATCATTTATGTAAATGAGGAACAGGGTGGGACCTAGGACGGTACCCTGAGGAACTCCACTGACAACATCACATGGTTCAGAGAATACTTTATCGCCGTTATTGGTGAAAAGTTGGACCTGCTGTTCTCGGTCTGTCAGGAAATTCATCGCCCATTCTACTACATTGTGGATGTCTTCATCCTAAAGTTTTTTATTGTTTTAAAAAGTAAAGTTGTGACAAAGAGTTAAACTTTAGCATAAAGAGCAAGGCGTTGACGAGGGGACTGCCCCTTTCATATAAGGGATAATTTCTGTTTGTTTTAAGTTTTAATGTTGCTCCTTACTTTCAGTTAAAAAAAAACTTGTTTTTTATTTAATTTTTGAACGTTTTTGAATTGACGCAGGTTTTGAATTTTGCTTTTGTGTTCCAGCAGTTGCTCTGAAAGAATTGGAGAATTCAAACTTTAGTGTAAAGAGCGAGGTGTTAAGGAGGGGGCAACCCAATAATATACGTAATAATTTCTGTTTGTTTTAAGCTTTATTGTTGCTCCTTACTTTCAGTTGAAAAACTTGTTTTTTAATTTAATTTCTGGTTGTTAAAAAAAAAAATGCCAGGATGTCTTCCTCCACTTCCACAGAAAAATCCCCCTCCCCACAAAATTATCCTCTGGACAACTCAATCCTTGCAAAAATTTACCCTAGACAATTACCCATAACTTCTCCACACATAAAATTGAACTGGTACAGAGAAAGCAAGACATATAAAGAAATTTGGTATAGGAATTCTGGTAAATTCCCCCAGTGTAAAATTTCCCCTGAAAAGTTCACCCCCTGGAAACTTCTCTCTCCATGAAAATTTCTCCCTGTGAAAAATCCCCCAGCAGAAAATTTGTCCTCCCCTCTCCACCCTAAATATGTATGGATACTTCCTAATAGCAAATACTATACATAAACAATGGGCAAATGCTATAATTTAAAGACCTTTTCCCCTGGACTGTGGGGGGGGGGGTGTCATGTTATCTCCTAAGACATAGTTATTGGGCCTTTCAGCTATGCTGAACAAAATAGCTATCTCAAAATTTTTATTTAACGCTTTTGGGAGAAAAGGTGGCATTGGAGGGGGCCTAGCTGCCCTCCAATTTTTTGGTCACTTAAAAAGGGCAGCAAAAATTTTTATTTCCGTTAGAATTAGGCCTGTCCCAACGTTCTAGGCCCACTGGATCAATACAATCACCACTGGAAAAAAAAACAAATAAACATGCATCCATGAGCTTTCTTCTGGTAAAATTACAAAATTCCACATTTTTGCAGATAGGAACTTGGAACCTCTACAGTAGGGTTCTTTGATACGCTGAATTTAATGGTGTAATTTTCATTAAAATTCTATTACTTCTAGGGGGTCTTTCCCCCTTTTTTTGAAAATCAGACAAATTTTCTCAGGCTTTAAACTTTTGAGGGGTAAGACTAAAGTTAATGAATCACATATATATATATATATATATATATATATATATATATATATATATATATATATATATATATATATATATATATATATATATATATATATATATATATATATATATATATATATATATATATATATATATATATATATATATATATATATATGTATATATATATGTATATATATATATATATATATATATATATATATGTATATATATATATATATATATATATATATATATATATATATATATATATATATATATATATATATATATATATATATATATATATATATATATATATATAAATATATATATATATATATATATATATATATATATATATATATATATATTTATATATATATATATATATATATATATATATATATATATATATGTATATATATATATATATATATATATATATATATATATATATATATATATATATATATATATATATATATATATATATATATAATATATATATATATATATATATATATATATATATATATATATATATATATATATATATATATATATATATATATATATATATATATATATATATATATAGAATCAGCATAATAAGCCAATTCTTTTCGTATATCTATTGGTATTAGAATTCCAATTTTAGAGTTTTGGTTACTATTGAGCTGGATTGCTCCTTACTTACAGTTTGTTACCACAAACTGTTTGAAAAAGAGCACTAAAACTTTCAATTTTCAATTGAATGAGCTCTTTTGGAAGTTTCTACAACGATTTCTTCTATAAGAAGTACCTTGGTCAGGAAAAAAAAAGAAAAAAAAAAGAATATATTGCAACCACATTGCTGTTTACTTCAGCAGTGCTATTTTACTGCTTATGATTTCTAGTCATTTTGAGTTTTAATTATCATAGAAATTTATATCTGCTGAATTTATTTCTGGGTAGTTATATGTACTTTGGACTATTTTGAACAAATGGCTGTTGCACAATTTCAATCAGATGTGTTTGGGGAAAAGAGGGTGTCAGGAGGGGAAGGCTAGTTGCTCTCCTATTTCTTTTCACTGTTGATAGGGAAATATAAGTTTCAATTTCAAATCAAACAAGTCTCCTCCAAAGTTTACATGACCACACCATCTGTAAAAACCTTATATACCCCCAGAGCATAACCTGTAACCCTTACCCCCAGCTCTGAGGGGGGAGGGTGCATAACACCACAAAGTCTTATAATATAATCTTTGGACTTCATTTTTCAACAAAATGGCTATCTCAAAATTTCTATTGGATGCATCTGGGGAAAAGAGAATGGGAAAGGCAGGTTGCCCTCTGATCATTTTTGACTTTTAAAAAGGGCAATAGAAATTCTGATTTCCAATCCAATATGCCCCTACAAAGTTTATACAACAACCTCTTCCACAAAAACCTTACATGTTAATAATGGGCAACTAGTATAAATCACAGCCCTTTCCCTGAAAGCTTTGGGGGAGGGGGCTGTCACAAACACAAAACAAAATTAATTGACCTTCCAACTATGCTGAAAAATATGGCAATCTTAAAGTTTTTATTTGATGTGTTTGAAGGAAGGATTGGTGTGGAGAGGGGGGCTGGTTGCTCTCCAATCACATTTGATTCTTGAAAAGGCAAGAGAACTTACAATTTTCAATCTAATGAGCTCCTTTCAAAGTTTCTATGACAGCTTCTTCTATACAAAGTGCTTTGGTAAAGAAAAAAAAAATATTGTGACCATATCACTCTTTCCTTAATTAAGTATTTTTTCTTTTTTTTTGAAAGTAAGGAGTAACATTAAAACTCAAAACAAACAGAAATTATTCTGTATATGAAGCAGTTGCCACTTCCTCAATACCTTGCTCTTTACACTAAGGCCTTTAGCACTTTTAAAAAAGCCTACTATTCTAATTAAATGGCCTCTGTTGTTCAGTAGCTATTCTTACGAAATTGAGACAAACAGTCAAACTTTCAGTTACTATTGAGCCAAGTCATTCCTAACTTACAGTTTGTTACAACAAACTGTTTGATTAAATAAAAAAGCAAGTTTTTTCTACTGAAAGTAAGTAGCAACATTAGAACTTAAAACGAACTGAAATTATTCTGTATATAAGGGGGGCTGCCACCCCCCCCTTAAATACCCACTCTTCACACTAAAGTGTTTTAAGAACTTAAAAAAAAGGTTCTAATCACACAGCCCTTGTGCTTCAGGAATTGTTCTTAAACAATTGAGACAAAAGGTTACACTTTAGCATAAAGAGCTGGGTATTGAGTATGGGACAGACTCCCTTGTATATGGAAAATTATCTGTTTGTTTTAAGTGTTAATGTTGCTCCTTACTTTCAGCAGAAAAAAAACTTGTTTTTATGTTTAATTTCTGATCTTTTTTCAGATAATCCCAAGAAATTGGCCCCTCCATGGAAAATTCCTCCATAGAAAGTTCTGTTACTCAAAATTCTTTAGCTGAGAAATTTGTCCTGGACAATTCCATCATTGCTGCAAATTCCACCAGAAAATTTCTTACTTAGAATTCTGCCTGAAAAATACACCTTAGCATACTTCCATTTGAAGAAAGACTTGTTTTCATTTAATTTCTGATCCTGTTAAGGTCATGGGGGAATCCCCAATGTGCAGGAAATGTTTCCCAGAAATCCCCCCAATAGAAAGTTTCTCCTGCAGAAAATTTCCCACAGAGAGTGTCTCCTGGTGATAATGCCCCCATGGAGAATTGTTCCTGTGGGAATCCCCCCATGTCAAAATTTCTTATAGAATTTCAACTTTGCTGGGAATTTCCTCCAATGACTCTTCCTTAATTCCCCCAAAGACTCTCCACATATAAAATGGGATTGCTGACAAGAACAAAAGACAAACAGAACAAATTTTGTATACAAATTCTGGAGAATTCCCCCTGGAAAGTTCAACCCAAAAACCTCCATACCAATTGGAATTTCTGCCCTTAGAGAATTTATTCCCACAAGATCTCCAACCACTTGAAAAATGTCAGTATACTTCCCTATAACAAATACTATAGGTAAACAATGAACAAATTTTGTTGCTTGTGGCCCTTCCTCTGGTGTTTCTGGAGAGTCTTGTCATCTCCAAAGATTTATTTATTGTATGTTGCAACTGTACTGAATAAAATGGCAATCTCAGAATTTTAGTTGGACAACTTTTAGGAAAAAGAGCATAGGAGGGGGTTAGTTACCCTCTAATTTCTATGTTCACTTAAAAAGGGCACTAGATCTTTTAACACCCATTTTACTGAGCCCTCTCCCAATATTCTAGATTAACTAAAATCTGATGGTGTGATTTTCATAAAGATTTGACCTTTAAGGGGTGTTCCCTTTTCCAAAATTTTGGCAAATGTTCTCAGGCTCATAGGCTTTGATGGGTAGCACTAAATTTAATGAATAATATACATTTGGAATCAGCATACTAAGCTAATTCCTTTTATATATCAATTGATTTCAAAATTCTGTATTTTACAGTTTTGGTTACTATTGAGCTGCATCACTCCTTACTTACCGTTTGTTGCCACTAACTGTTTGAAAAGTTTCAAACTAACAAAGTTCACCCTGGGTGCTTCACTTTTGTTTTGATTCCAGACCATAAAAAATTGAATGTTTTATTTTGTTAACTTTTCATTTTCAGTTGGTAATACTTGATAAATAGATAGATGTTTTTTCCTATGTATCAGAAGCCAGAAGCAAGTGTTAACAAAAAAGGTGCCTGCTTGTTTTTTATCTTGACTATAGAGTAAGAACAAGGAGAAATGAAATTGTTGATAGATAATAGAATACAAACTTGTAAAGAATGTCAAGAGTTTTTGCAGATAGTTGTCTTAGGGAAAGAGCAAGCAAATTCAAAAAATGCTGTATAAAATGTGAAAATTTAGTTGAATAAATAGTACTTAAGTAGATTTAGTACTAGATACACAGTTTCAGCCCTGCTTTGGTGAGGAGTTATGTTTTTTTACAAAGATATATACCTAGTGGGGAAATATTTTGTTTTATGTCATATATTTGCAAAATATGTCCTTTTTATGTTGCGAATTTCTAAAATGTGTCCTTTATTTGCCCTATTATTTCATTGTGTCCCAGCACATAAGGATATCCTTTGGACATAAAATATGTCCAGTTGGCAACCCTGTAAATACTAATAGATGGTGACCTTTACTTTTAACATCAGTAACAGCATTCCTAAATACCTTAGTATCTTGTATTGATCCTGCCAGTCTTTGGTTTACAATTAAATAATCAATAAGGTTTGCTGTCTTACCATCATGTGGATACAGTGTTAACTTAAGGGCCATTTTATGAGCAAATGCTGTATTGGTTATAACTAGATTGTTATATATACAAAACTGCAGCAATCTGTATCCATTTCTGTTTTTGTTTCCTACACCAAATTTACCTAGGCAAGGATACCATCTATCCCTATTTTTATGAACCTAGGCATTAAAGTCTCCTAATAAAATACATATTTCTACCTGGGACCCAGTCTATTTGATCCTGTAACTGTAAGTACAATTCATCTGAGTCCCTATAATATCTATCAGTTGGTTCTACAGGGGCATATACTACTATAACTCATACCCTGCAATTTATAGCTATAAGACAAAAAATTCCTTATTCATTATGAGCCCTAATCCCTGTCTATACACTCTATCCTTCCTGACTGGGTAAACAAATTCCCGGCAATTTAAACAAATTTTCATGCTTCTTACCCCTGGGATATGAGTTTCTGAAACTCCTAATAGTTCCAGTTCAAATTGCCTGAATTTGTCAGTCAAAATGTTTATGATAGTTATTTTTAATAGTGTAACATTCCAAGCTCAATTTTCATAATCTTTAAATCCTTGAGATTACTTTGGCCTCAGGAAAAGCAATGGTCCCAGATACCAGTGCAGCACAGATACCAACCTATCTTCTCAAGTCTACACTAAAGCACTTAAGCTGGCTTAGAATTGGACATCAAGAAGTCCCTGGGACCTCCAGTATGAAAAGAGGCTTTGTGCAACATAGTTTTTGGCACTTGGCAATGCTCTTTTATGAACAAGAGTCAAAATCCTGCATGGTAAATTTGCAGTGGGTCATATAATTTAGCTAAAGTGAAAGTAAAAATGTCATTTGTTGCCTTTTTTATGCTCTTTCATAATTCAATTATTGCTTCTGGTGCTAATTACATCTTGAGTGCTTAAAGGGGCTCCAAAGTTATTTCATTTTTGTAACCACACAAAGAAGTTATCCACACTAGTTAAGTTATTGAAAGTGGTTAAAAAACATATCATTAATTAATAAATAAGTTGTTTAAGAGTAACATATTCCAAAAATACTTATTTATAAAAATTCCTCGTTTATTAGGCAACTCAAATTTAAACTGTTTTCCTACCATTTCAACTTGAGGGTGTGTTTTACAGGAAAATTTTGAATTGCAAAATTCAGTACTATTTTTGTTGACATTATTCAAGAAATGTACCCTTAAATTGAAATGGTAGGAAAACAGTTTATATTTGAGTTGTCTAATAATAAGGTTTGAATTTTTATAATTAAGTATTTTTGGAATATATTACTCTTGAACAGCCTATTTATGATCTAGTGATATTTTTTTAACCACTTGTCAATAACTTAACTAGTGTTGAAAACTTCTTTGTGTGGTTACAAAAATTAAATACCTTAGGGGCCCCTTTAAGGGCTCTAGATGCAATTAGCCCCAGAAAAATTATTGAACTATGAAAGAGCATAAAAAAGGCATCACATGAAGTTTTGGTAAAATTCTACTTTAGCTATCTTGGAAAGGGGTTAGGTCAGGAAAAATGAAACTTTCAGGGATGGGTCTACAGGCTAAAGTATATCCCAGGAAGGTATTTTGAAGTACCTACCTCCACTCCTTCTCCCTCTTGAAGGTCCTTAAATTTGCCTACATGACAGGTCTATTGAAATTTTGACAAGCAACATTTTACCTTAATTTTCAGTTATCAATTTCTTTTTCTCCAGCTTTAGTTCTGACAACACAATTCCTGTTATTTGAGTAGAATTTTAAGCTAGATCAATGTTGTTTTTCTTTTTCAAAATTTAGGAAATGCATTTGCACATCTTTAAAAGCATATAAATTAAGACTGACCAATGTTGTGAAGCTGAAAACAATTTTGTTGTACTTCATTTAAGCTGTACTTCATTTAAGCAGAAGATCAATTTTGCAATGTTTCACTTTTATACCATATGCCTACATATTTTTAAAGGTCAGGACCCTCTAGAGGGAGAAGTAGTGGAGGTAGCTACTTCAAAATACCTTCCTGGGACATACTTTAGTCTTTAAAACCCATCCCTGAAAGTTTCATTTTCCTAACCTAACCCCTTTGCAAGATAGCCAAACGTAACTAAAGTAGAATTTTACCAAAGTTTTCACTTTCATCTTAGCAAAATTATATGACCCACTGCAAATTTACCTCTGCACAAACAATCTCAAGCTGGTAAATGTTTACTAAATCACATTATTGACTTATAAATAAAGTAAACATACTACTTGATGCCTTTTTTTATGCTCTTTCCCAATGTAATAATCATTTTTGTTGGAAATGAATTTTACCCCCACCCCTATATATACCAATTCAGGGCTTATATTTGCACATTAGGGGGGTGGGGTAAATTTTATTTTTGATGTAAATGGGAGGTAAGTTTAAAATTTGGTAAATATTTACCAAACCATATTATTGAGTTACAACTAAAGTGAATATACCACTTGATGCCTTTTTTTATGCTCTTTACAAATATAATAATCATTTTTGTCAGAGATAAATTTTAGCCCCCACCTGTATATATACCAATTCAGGGTATATATTTGCACATTAGGGGGTGGGGGAGGGAGTTTAAACTTACCTCTCATTTTCATCAGAAATAAAATTGCTCCCACTCCCCTAATGTGCAAATATATACCCTGAATTGGTATATAGCCTATAGGGGTGGGGGCTAAAATTCATTTCTGACAAAAATGATTAGGCTAGCCTATTATATTTGTAAAGAGCATAAAAAAAGGCATCAAGTGGTATATTCACTTCAGTCATAACTCAATAATATTATTTGGTAAATATTTACCTAAAATTTAACCCTACTCCCCTAATGTGCAAATATATACCCTGAATTGGTATATATAGGGGTGGGGGTAAAATTCATTTCCAACAAAAATGACTATTATATGTGGAAAGAGCATAAAAAGGGCATCAAGTGGTATATTCACTTTACTTGTAAGTCAATAGTATGATTGGTAAAAATTTACCCTCAAGTCTAGGGCTATTAGGCCTACCTCCAACTCATTATATATTCATGCCTACAAATATTATGCTAGCCTAGGGCCTACTACTATAACAGTACTAGGACATCAGTATTAGACCGAAACAATGCATGCTGTAACCGACACTCAGAAATAAATAGACTAAAAAGGAACAGCCTGAGAATGGCTCCCTGAGGCAAGCCTTCTCTAATAGCCTAGGATGCTTTACGCTCCTACAATTACCACTCTGCACAGTAAATGCTCAGTTATTAGGAACCATTGAAAAAGTTACTTCTACATTACTACATACCATTCAGAACCTATATAAAACAACTCAGGCCCAGACTTAGGCTTCCTTTGATTTTTAATTGAATTCTTTTCGTCTCATATTTCTTGCCAAATCTTTTACTTGCGTTAGGAAAGTTGATTATTTAAAATAAGCGAATACGGACCCTCAAATTTCAGGTGAAAGAAGTAAAGGCGCTTTTTTGCGTGCACCAGATAGACTGTTTCAGCTCAACCAGTCAACCAGATTGAGCTCTACTGACGTTTTTGCGAGAAACATTGACAAACCCAGTTGTCATGAAAACTATTTTTGCGTGAAACAAGAGACTGGTTAAAGCTGTGGTTTAACCAAAACTGGCACTGTTTATAAACCTATGTTTGTAACCGTTTGCATGAACTTTCGGCAGATACTTTAAACTGTATGGTGTTTGATGGCAACAATTGAAATTTGTAGGGTTCATATATTGATAATCTAAACATCCAGTAGGCATAACAAATTCACCAAAAGTTGAAAAATATTTAGCTAGGCTATTTTTTGGATATAATGTTTATAAAATTATCAGAGCACTACTGAGCTATCTTTAGAACTCCATATATTACATTAATCAATTAGAGTTTGAAGCTGATCAGAAGAGTTAACTTGTAGGCTAATCACTTTACATAATTTGGGATTCTTTTTATTTATTCAATTGTCTAGGTTGTAGATCCTTGGGTGTGTCTATGGTTAATATTTTTGGTAAATTTGCAGTTTGCAACATAATTAAGCTAGGATCAAAGTGAATACATTTGTTTGATGCATTCTAGGTAAAATTGTAGTTTAGCTACTTTATCCTATCTTGGAAAAGAGTTGGGTTAGGAAAAGGAAACTTTTAGGGATGAGTCTACAGACTAAGTTTGTCCCAGGAAGGTATTTTGAAGTACCTACCTTGGCATTTGCCTAGAAAACTAACTGGAGAAAAGGAAACATGTTAAGAATAATTCTTTCTTTAAAATAGTCAACCTTGCTGTACTTTATCCTCCGCCTCCCCTTATGTGCAAATATATAGACCAATTTGTATCTTAATACATTCTGCCCCCTGTAACTTTTCTTCCAGATATTGTTTTATCACAGTTGATTCAATTTACAGGAACAAGGGTTAAAAAAACTGAGAGACATTGGAAAATTGATAAGATATCTATAATTTGGTCTATAGTTGCACATTGGGGGGAGGGGATAAGGTATAGTAAGGCTGCATGCAAAATGTGTTAACTATTATTATTCTGCATATTTTGAAATAAGAATAGTTTCCCAAACATGTTTCCTCCTCTCCAGTTAGCTCTCTAGCCAAAAACCTCCACTCCTCCCTTTAGAGGCAAGTGACCTTTGATGTCCTTTAAAAATCTGTGTTTTATGTAAGTATAACCTTACAAAACATTTCTTCTGCTTAAATTAAGTACAAGAACTTTTTTCAGCTTCACAACTTTGCTCAATTCCAATTTATAAGGTTTCAAAGATCTGCAAATACTCTTCAGAAATTTAGAAAAAAAACCCATTGATATGGCTAAAAAACTTTACTGAAATAACAATAATTGCATTTTTAGAACTAAAGCCAGAGAAAAAGAAACTGGTCTTAGAAAATTAAGGTAAAATGTTGTTTTGTTAAAATTTCAATAGCTAATTGACCTGTCAAGTAGGCAAATTTCTAAGACATAGAAATCAGATGAGAGTTAACATGGAAGCTTGGAAATACCTTCCCAGAGTATGTTTTTGGCCCAGAATCCATCATTGAAAGTTGTATTTTCTTACCCGAACCCCTTTCCAAGATAGCAAAAAGTAATTAAGCTAGAATTTTATTGCCTTTTGTTATGCTTTTTCAAAATTCAATAATCACTTCTGGGGCAAATTCCTTTTTGAGCTCTTAAAGGACTAAAAAGGCCCATAGTCACCAGAAGCTTATAAGCTTGTTTTATAAAATGAAACTGGCTAATGAGAAAAAATTTCCATTTGTAGTTGATTCAGGAATATTTCTTTAGTCTTAATTATAAAATGTTATTAACAAAACAAATTTGAGTTTTTATTTCAAAGATAGCCTGAAACCCCTCAAAATGACATCACAGCAAAATTGAAATTATTTTTGTGGGGTTTCTAGCTCTTTTTAATAATTTGTATAAATTTGTTTTCAAAATAACATTTTACTATTCAGTCTAAAAAACATTCCCAAATCAGCTACAAATAGCAATTTTGTCTCACTAGCCAGTTTTCCTTTAGAAACATGCTGATATAGTTTTGGTGACTAATGCGCTGTTTTGAAGATGCAAAACAAATTTGCCCCAGAAGCAGTTATTTAATTATGAAACAGCATAAAAAGACATCAAGTGATATATTGACAATCATTGTAGCTAAATTATGTTGTAAACTGCAAATTAACCATATTTTCTTGTAACATATTTCAGGCAATATAGCATTAGCAATAAATAAAGATTCAATTTCAGCTCAGTGCATGGGCTCCCATAAGGGGGGGGGGCAGGGGGGCGCCCCCCCTGGCTGAATGATGTTGCCTTATTTTTATATTTTTGTTCTGAGATTTCTATTATACAGCATTAAGAGTGCCAATTAGACAAGGTTTGTCCCCCCCCCTTTAATTCAGCTTATGGGCACCCATGGCTCAGTGGATTCTTACTATCTTGAGAAGTAAAAGAGTTAAGCAGATATAACTTGCAAAAGTGAATCCATGACCAAAAATATAACCTTTAGAGGCATTCCCAAGCTACTATTTCTACCTTTTTCTTTATTTTTAGGGCCTAAATAATTATATGCATGACAGGTCTTTTACTTAGCTTGGTAAATTTACAGGTTTCAACATAATTTAGCTATGATGAAAGTGAATACATCACTCGATGCTTTTATTATGGTTTTTCCTAATTCAGTACATGCTTCTGGTGTAGAATATTTAATACAAACTTTGGGGATATTTTTCTGTCTGATTTTTGCAGCTTCGCCCAAAGTCCTGCTGATTTTTGTTTTTTTTTATTGCATGATGAGTCACCTAATGATGAAAATTACTTATAGAGTAAGAAGTAATTATAAATCATCAAATGTTTGTTTATAATCTGTGTCTGTATCAAGGCATTAGGAGGGCAAGTGTACATGATATTGGCTGTTGTGATTAACATATTGTAAAAACATTGAATGTAATGTTTCTTTTTATTGTTTTAATTTTGCATTAGTCAATAGTATAAGCCAAATAGTAACTACACATGGCTACTATTTTAATTGATAAAGTTGAAGTTTAAGTGTATGTTGTTTTTTTTTTTGCTGACTTTGGTTAATGTAACTGTCTGTACCTTTCTGAATAAAACACAATAGTAAAAATATTCGCGTATGATTTTATTGTTAAAATTTCTAGTTATTGAAATTATTTCTAAATATTTCTATTTTTTTATCTTTCATTCTGCTAATTAAGATTTTTTTTAATCAGCTTCAAGGATGTAGAAATAAAAAAAAACAGTTGAAAATAAGGTCTTTTAAATAGTACAAAATAAAAGTCACCAATATGATAACTCTAGATCAGTGTTTTTCTCTCCTTATACACTGATCAGTATCATGATTCTCTGACACTGTAGTATTTTAGTGTTTTTTATGTGGAGAAAATCCACACTCTCTTGCAGCTCTTAATTTTCATTGCCATACCCCTTTTCTCAGGGGTGTCAATTTTTTTTTTGGGGGGGGGCTGTTTTCCATCCTAGACTTTGAAAAATACCTTCTTAATTCTATTTCATTGCTATTTTCTATTTAATCATGGCTAACTTGTTGTTTTTGCCACCCCTCTCCTCACCCTCCCCTGCATTTTTGGGAATTGGTTTCACTTCCTTTTCTTATTGTTTTGGTTGATGTTAAGTAAATAAGATATGCTTCAAAATATAGATGTTTTTACCAGAGATTATATTAATGTTTTTGCCAAATATCATAGTCTTTAGATTATAGCAATATAAAACTATATTGATTTCAATGTAGGGTCTTAAAAAGTATGCATGTATTCTGACAGAAAAATTCATATTATAATTGTAAAATAATTTTTGAAAATTTATTTCAGTCCAACAATGGAAGATTCTAACATGTCATTGCATATTTTTCCTACTATCTTTGATAGCTCTTCATCTGTTGACAGTGATTCTTCAGAGGAAGAAGACTTGCAGTTTTTGCAGTTTTCTTGGGAACTTGAAAATGTTTTCAAATGTATTGAACCTGAATGCCATCCTGTACACATTGGGTACATGCAAACAGTGGCTACATATTCAGACAGGGACTTCTGGCGCCACTTTCGTGTAACTAGATCAACGTTTCAAATTCTTAGGAGCTTTTGTTGGTAATTATAATTTAGTGAGAATTAGTAGCTATTTTGTTATTCATTTATTTCAGTTGTAGTTATTTCTTTCAATTTCACCAGAGAACAGAGTTAAAAATAAAGATTTGTGACTCCCAAAGTTTTCTGTTTTTGTTGAAAATTAAACCTAAGGTCAACTGTTAATTAAATACACCATTAATTAATTTAGTTTTCTTCTCTTGAAAACGTTATTTTAATCTGGATTAAACTCTTTATAGGGGATTCACCAGCTGAAATTTTTTAAGAAAGAGGTACCCAAGTTTAGTGCAATATACAACCTTTCCATGAAGTTGAATGTTTAGTGCAATATACAACCTTTCCATGAAGTTGAATGTCATTACTTCCAAACCTTTAAAAATATTAAATTAGATGAAGGTCTCCTCAATAGACTGTCAAGAATGTCTGAAATATGTAAGGCCAATACTGGTCCACTCAATTGATTTTTTGGTTGACTACTTATTAAGACATACTGCCCCTTGTTTTTGCTAAGTTTCTGATTAGATGCTTTACATTTGTCATTCAAAACTAGCTTTTTTGAACCTTTTAATTCTAAACTAAATTTGTTTACATCATATTTTTTTTTAATGAAGTGAATTTGAAAACAAAGTTAGAAATTTCTGTGAAGTAAGTATAAAACTGTAGATGAAGAAACAGTTCACATGTTGCCTATGGCTTCGTTGCTCCCATTGTAGCTGGTTGAACTATATTTAATGTTGTTAAAATTTGAAAACACTAAATGACAAGACACGACTGCATAAGGGGAAAATAGCAAAATTTCATTGATTACAATTTATTTAACAAACTTCAGCAACATTCAAATAGGGTTTAGTTTGCAATTATATGTCTACTAAAGCAATTGCTAAGAAGAAAAGTTTCAATCTTTCCATTTAGCTGAAATATTGAAGCTACAAAAATAGCTTTCCAAATAAACTATGATTCACATAAGGCCCTACAAGAAAATATTTGTTGTATATAACAAAATAGATAACGTATATACTAATCCCCTCGGAAAAAACAGCATTGCAAATTTTGTTCTTGGACTTTTTTTTCTAAAGGTTTTATTCTTTTCAGTTCTGCAGATGATAAAGTGTACCATGGGGGACAAAAGCCCCTTAATCTGAATGAGTCCCTTCTCATTACCCTGACTTATTTGGCAAATCAGGGAGCAATCCGTATTATTGCTGAAAAGTTTGGTCGGTCTCAATTTGCTGTGTGGACAGCAGTTGATTCAATTTGTGACAGTATATTTGAAAACTACAAACAAGTAATAAAGTGGCCAGAAGTTGATTCTCTCTCAAATATTGCATCTAAATTTAAAGAACAAGCTGGCTTCCCTGGATTGATTGGATGTATTGATGGATGCCATATACCAATTAATGCTCCAGTTAAGTGTCAAAAGGACTACTTAAATTACAAGCTATTTCATTCCATAATATTATTAGCAGTAGTGCTTCCAGATAGACGTTTTTCTTATATTTGTGCGGGTTTTCCTGGAAGCAACCATGATAGTTATGTATTTCAAAGATCTAATTGGTATAGGCAGACCATATTAGATCCTCAAACTAGATTTTCTCCCTCGGGAGATTATCACATTCTAGGTGACAATGCTTTTCCTATTCAACCTTGGTTACTAGTGCCTTTTAAAAAAAATGAACATAATCTCAACAGAACCAAAAAAAGTATAGTAAAAAACTTTCTCAAACGAGAATTGTAGTTGAACATGCTTTTGGGGACATTGTGAACCGATTCCGACTTTGCTCAAATATTTATGCTTCTGTAACAAAGGCAGTGAAGATTGTTACAGCGTCTTGTTTAATTCACAATGTGTCAATAGAAAATGGGGATTTTATTTGTGATAGAGATCCTACACTTGAAATTCACACCAGGGTGAATAGGACTCTACACCACCCCTCCAGAAGTTCATCACAGAATGGTTTTGAAAAGAGAAACCTAATTTCATCTCAATTGTAGTTACACGTGAATTATTTTTTAATTTATCTTTTTTTAGTTATAGTTAAATCAGTTTGTGTTTTATTTACAGTGTAATAAATTTGCATAAGATATTGAAAGGATAGACACTGGTTTTGAGCAGCAATAGTCTCTTATTCAGTATCCCACATATTTTTCATTTCTATGTACATATTGTTCATTTCTATGAAATATACACATATATTTCATTTCTATGTTAGGTTTAAACGCTAAATCATGAGATCTTGACCATATTTGAGAAGAAAATAAAATTTAGTATGTACAATCTTCAAGGGTAAAGCTTGTAAAGATAAAGATTAGTTTATTAAAGCGAAATGAAAATATATAGATTGATAAAGTGAAACCAAATGTATTTTTTTTGGTCTTTCATTTCTCTTTATATGCTTCTAAGAATTTTATTTTTTATTTCCAAGTTTCCTTGGTGTCTGCTTTCCAAATCTCTCTCTTCTTTTGTCTTTGTTGTAGGGACAGCTATGCCTTTGGACCTAAGAAAAAACGAAACCTTCTAGATTATAGACAGTAAAAGACAAATAAAAAAAGAAACTAGATATCCCTTTAACCTTGGTACAGATCCGAGGGAAATTAATTTTTTTTCCAGCAAAAAAAAGATACCCTTTTTACAGATGGAAGTGACTTTTCTCTTACTCCAAAGGGGGTTAGAAAGTTCCATGCCACCCTGTACCATTGCCCTGGAAGTGTTAAATCGTAAATCAATTTGACAATTGCAATTAGAAATGCAAGTATTTTGTGTCTGGATTAATGCATTCATTTAATTCTTTGTGTACTCCCCAAATTTTTTACTTCGTGGGATTTTTAGAAAAAGAGTAAAATTTGTCATTAGCTGCTTATATTTTTGAACACATTGTATTTGATGCAAGCTAATTCGATTATTTCAGCTCTCATTTCTAACATTTATAAGACCTATCTTAGATCCTCATGTACCTCCAGAGACAGACAAGGGTATTGTACCAAAATAGAAACCAGTCGTCCCATAAACGTGCTGCCACTATTTTCCATAAATGACATCCTAGCAAATTCGGTGGACTGTTCTTTTTGCTTAAGTTTAAAAAAAAATTAAATCTTTGTTGAGCAATTGATGTTTTTCAGCATTTAGAAAGTATTAGGGTACTTTAGCTTGATTCAAGGGACAGAGCCTGTCATGTTTTGTTTTTTTTCTGTTGGTTTTATATGATTATTTAATAAAAATATATTCAGTGATTTATTTTGTTCTTCTTGTTAGTCATTACATAGGAAGGGCCACTTGAAAGTGATCAAATGTATCAATTTAATATGATAGCAGCAAAATAAAACGTTTGCACAGCGTTTCAAACTATAAGTTCGAAACTATAACTTCAAGCAGTAGTTCCAAGTGATAAAATATACTGTATTAAAAACTGACAGACTTAAATTATTGTTATTAGTCTTTAATATGATTTGTATCCCCAATCAATCTTTTCAGTTTGTGTAAATACATACGTTTAGTTACTAAGGCGAGGTTCCATAGTACACGCTCCTGAGCCATTAGTAATAAATTAGAATCCATCTTAGTGGGAATTACTAAGGATTGGGATTTGCTGATTCCTAAGGAATTGCTATTTTACTATTTGTCGTGAAATAGCTTTTAATACTTATAGTTTTACACTACGTAGTCTTTAATGGATTAACTGAGATTTTAAAGCACCGTTTCCATTTCATATTTAATGCAAAAAATGGAGAGCAAATAAACCAATGGGAATAGTCTTTTGATCAAAATTATTTTCTTGCAATGGTTTTCAGAAGCAACCACGATAGCTGTTTTTCAAAACTTTTATTGGTATAGACAGACCACATTAGATCGTCAAAGTAGACTTTCTTTCTCAGGAGATTATCACATTCTAGGTGACAGTGATTTTCCTGTTCAACCTTGACTACTAGTGCCTTTTAAGAAGACTGAACAGAATATCAACAGAACAAAAAAATTATAATATAAAACTTTCTCAAACGAGAATTGTAGTTGAATATGCTTTTGGGGACACTGTTAACAGGTTGAGATGTTGCTCAAATATTTATGCTCCCGTGTCAAAGGCAGTGAAGATTGTTTTTTACTCACAATCTAATTAATCTATAAAAAGGAAACAGTGATTTTATTTGTGATAGAGACTCTACACTTACAATTCACACCAGCATGAATAGGACTCTACACAACCCTTTTATAATCTCACAAAAAATAATGGCTTTGAAAAGAAAAACCTCATTTGTAGTTAGATGTAACTAATTTGTAACTTATCTCTTTTAAGTTTCAGTTAAATCAACTTGTGCTTTATTGACAGTTTGATGCATTTCTGTTCGATAATGAAAGGATAGACACTGGTTTTAGGGAATGATAATCTTCCTTATTCAATATCCCATATATTTTTATTTTCTATGCACATATACAACTATTATTTTCACACTTTGCATATGTTTGTCACTTTGACCTCAGTATTGAAAAAAAACTTTCTGGTAAAATGTACTCTGTTTTTTCTTTAGAATGGAAATTGAAGTAAACATTTAATCATGATTTTGTGGCCAACTTATAAGTAAAACTGTGATAATGTTAAGTGTGTTTACTTAGTCCTGAGATTTTGACCATATTTGAGAAAAAAAAAACTTTAGATGGTTCAATTTCGGAAGATTAGGCTTGTAAAGATAAAAATGAGTTTATTAAAATAAAAATACGTAGATTAATAAAGTCAAGCCAAATGTATGTTTTCTTGTATTTCATTTCTCTTTATATGCATCTAAGAATTTTCTTTTCATTTCCAAGTTTTCTTGATGACTTCTTTCCAAATCTCTTTCTCTTCTTTTGTCTCTGCTCTTCTTATATTCTATAAAAGCTCGCATTTACTCCTTGTTTTGTTCAAGCAGCTTCAATTTTTTTGACTGTTTGTAGCTCTAGATGGCTTAACTTGTTTTGGAGACTGGTATGCCGCAGGACCTAAGAACAGAAGAAACATTCTAGAGTATAAACCATAAAAGAAACATAAAAAAATCTCCACCTCAGCCAAATTTGCTACTTTTTCTTTTCCGTAAGGCTTCTAATTGTTTTAAACTTATCTTTCATAAGAGTTCTACATACATTTTTCTACAAATTGATAACCTACCCTTGCATATGTTTTGATTTATGCTCGCGTTTAGTATATTTTATACCCTTTTATAAACAAAGAAAAAGTCAAAGCTTAGATGTAAAAACTTTTAACTTTGAAACCTATAAAATTATCAACATTTTTTGTGGTACCAAACTTTAAGTAAGGAGCGACCCAGCACATTAGTAACCAAAACTTTAAAGAACGGAATTTTGATACCAATAGATATATCATGAGAGTCGGATTTTTATGCTGATTTCAAATATATAAGTTTCATCAACTTTAGTCTTGCCCATCAAAAGTTACGAGCCTGGGAAAATATGCCTTATATTCGAAAAAAGGGGGAACACCCCCCTAAACGTCATAGAATCTTAATGAGAATCACACCATCAGAATCAGCGTATCAGAGAACTCTTCTGTAGAGGTTTCAAGCTCCTATTTGGAAAAATGTTAAATTTTTTGCCAGAGATCAGGGATGCGTGTTTATTTGTTTTTTCCCCAGGGGTGATTGTGTCAACCCAGTGGTCCTAAAATATTGCGAGAGTGCTCATTTGAACGGAAATTAAAATTTCTAGTGCCCTTTTTAAGTGACCAAAAAATTGCAGGGCAACCAGGCCCCCTCCCACTCATTTTTTCTCTAAGTCACCAGATCAAAATTTTGAGACGGTTATTTTTTCAGCATAGTCGAAAAATCTAATAATTATGTCCTTGAGGATGACTCAATCCCACAAGTCCCTGGGGCTGAAAGTTATGAACTTTGCCCATTGTTTACATATAGTATCGGTTATTGGGAAGTATACAGACGTTTTCAAGTTTTTTTGTTCGTGTGTGTGTGTGTGGAGACATTTTTCATTGGGGAAGATAATTTTCCATACGCCGGATTTCCCAGCATTACTTAAAAAAGGTCAGAAATTAAATAAATAAAAAAATTTCAACTGAAGGTAAGGAGCAACATTAAAACGAAAAGAAATTATTACGTATATGAAGGGTTTCACCCCCTCGTCAATGCCTCGCTTTTTACACTAAAGTACTATTAGTACTTTCAAATTTATTCTAATTAAATAGCCTTTATGATTCAGGGGCCATTCTTAAAAAAATCGAACTTTAGCGTAAAGAGCAAGATAGTGACGTGGGGGCGAACCCCCCTCATATACGTAATAATTTCTGTTCGTTTTAAGTTCTAATGTTGCTCCTTACTTTCAGTTGGAAAAACTTGTTTTTTTTATTGAATTCCTAAAGAATTGAATTCTGAACATTATAGCTAAAAAAAAAAATCAAGATTTATGCTGCAAAGACAAAACAAATTTCCAACTTAAAAAAACTACAACAAAATGTTAACTTTGATGTTTATGTAACCAACATCTTCAAAATCATCAAAAATAAACTGACTACAGATATTTCCCTTTATTATGGTTTGTGCACAACTAACATAGTACTGCAATCACAAAGCAATATTAGGTATTCATTTTTGTACACAAAAAATATACAAAGCCTACAGATAATTTTTACAGCAGAAAAACTAAGCACATTGTGACAATTTTAAATGGTTAGTATTTCCTTACACACACATATATATATATATATATATATATATATATATATATATATATATATATATATAATATATATATATATATATATATATATATATATATATATATATATATATATATGCATATATACATTTTTTCTGGTTTGAAAGTAAAATTTATAACCAAGATTTTTTAACCATCTCATAAGTAAAACTTGGTTGGCAAAGTATAAAGTAAAACCTGAAATTTTGATCATAGCTTGAAAATGTATGTAGTACTAACAGAAATAATCATAATTTCAAAATATACATAATAATCTATTAGATTATCGTTTTGAGCAATACTAAACCACGTTTTTTATTTGTATGAGTTTTTAAGGAAATTTGCCAGTTGCCAAGGATTCTGAAATACAAAAAAAAAGGTAAATAACAAACCAATTAATTCATTCTCTAAACCTTCTTGTCTAGACGTACTTTCTTCCCCAGGACTCTCGGCTTCACAATGTGAAACATCTAATGTAGTGTCTTTTTTCCGTTTTTTGGTAAAACTACTTGATGAAAATTCTTTGGGGTCAGACCCACAAGCATCTGCCACAAATGTTGGATGAACAGAATGGGCCTGCCCAACTATTTCCCTTATCTCTTCAATAAAAGGGGGCACATCCTCCAACTTGTTTAGCTCAGCATAGTGAAGTATATCTTATAGAATTTTGTCATAGATAAATTTTTTTTACAATTTAAATAGCCTACGGCTACAACATAGTCCAAAGTCTTACCCAAATAATTTCAACAGATATCAAGGATTCCAAATCCAAAGAAAATTACAGTACTGTTTATTCTATCTTATCTCTGAAACTAATGAAAGAAAGGAATGATCTTATCATGCAACTTCAGCCAAAACTAGTTTGTTACAAAACTAGGTCACTAAACCTCTAATTAGTAGTCACTTCCTATCTGTTTCAATAAATAAAAGTAGGTTAGATCGTATCTAAATTTAGTCTGACCTCAAACTCCATGTTGATTTATGTTGAATTATGTTGATTTGTAGTTTAAGCTACAAGTTCACGTTTCAAAGTTTTAAAACTAATTAATGCTGTCTCTTTTTTGCTTAAGAACAACCGGTATTTTGGCGAGAATGTTTCGTTTGATCACAAACAATTTTTTCCGGTTTCAAGCAAGTCTATTTTTGCGACAAACATTCAAACTGGTAGAACCAATTCTGTCATTGGTTAAACCGACTGGTGCACGCAAAAAAGCGCCTTAAGAGTTCCGTAGCAAACACAGTTTATAGACAGTAAGCTTGTCGCAGATAATTTCTGGTCTTCGGTCTCGGTGCGAACAAAAAGCTCCTCCCACTTGTTTCTGCCTTAGCGGATTAGTCTGTTATCGTCAATCACTGAGAAATGGTTACCAAGTGCATTATTCGTAATAGCGGGTTTCCACTTGTTTCGTGTCCAAGAGAAATCTGACTTGTCTACCCGCGAAAAGATCTGATAACGCCTATGTTTCTATCTGCAAAAACGTTCTCCAGAGCACTCGCACCCCTGTCCGGGTTTTTATAATGGGAGAGATAGAGAATTATCATACTGCTAATTCTATAAACTGTGGTAGCAAATATGAACTTTCCTTAGTCTGATCAATTTTTTTAACTGTAATCTTCTTCTAATGAAATATTAGTGGAAAAAGGGGTTACACAAGACTGAACATTTATGTATGAATTGGACTAACGACAATTTTGAGAAATAGCTACTTTGGCTAATAGGACCTTGGATCAGCTCTGCAGTATGTTGCTGCACCTAAGTTGGAACCCTAGCATGGGCACTGGCAGTGGGGCCATGCCCCCCTGGATGTTTGGGACTGTAAATTAATTATAAGGAAGCCAAAGGAAAAAAGGGCAGAATAACGAAAATCCATTGAAAAAATGTGTGTTGTCCCATTGTTGGCTGCCTGCTAATAAATTTTGACCCTTAAAAAGCAAAGTTATAAGTTATCCAACCAAATCTATATGATTTGGTTGGAACAAAAAAAAAATCAAATTCTTCATAGCAACAAATGGTAAGTAAATTACAATCCTTGTTAATAACGAAAGCATAAGAGCCCAACTATTGATAACATTAAATCAAAGAATCAGCTTTTTATGGTGATCCTAAATATTTGTTAATTAGTACAATTATTAGTATACAAGAAAGTTCATATAATTATGTAAAACAAGTTATTATTCAGCAAAACATGCCGTCAACTTTTGCTTGCATTACAAGAGTACCCATAAGAGGATATGAAGCCATTATAATAAGAAATGTTTCCCCTGTACGGAATGCTGGAATTTTTTTCCCCTGAACGGATGCGTTTTTTTGTCTTTTATTATCATTTTTTTTCCAGGAGTGATTGTATTTACCTAGCTGTCACTTTGAAAAAGCTTTAATTTTTTACAGTTGTGAAATATAAAGGTTTCTAACATATTGGTTTTGGTATTAAAAATCACATAAAAAATATTTAATAATTTGTTTATTTGATTTTCTTAATCTTAGTTTTAACGTTTTACTTTGAACAAGCTACTTTGATAATGCGTTTCTTTTTATAAACACTGAGTAGTCTAAAGGCATTATATGTTTTGGTGCTTGATAACCAAGTTCAATACTGTCGGTATCATAAGCAGCACGCTAGCGTTGCCAAAGTAAAGAACGATGAGGTTTATAAAGAAAGTTGTTGTATAAATAATAGGCAGCGCGATCGCGCTGCCTAAGTAAAGAACAGGGACACTCGAGAACAAGACAAGAAACGGGGACTAAGTAAAGAGGAGGACACTCCCCCGCAACCCTCAGGGCAAGGGTTTTAAGTTATGCCCTGGGAGCATACAAGAACGAGGTTGGCACAATGTATTATTTATCAATTTTAACCTTTAAAGCAGGGAACTTCTTCATATCGAGGAAGTTGTCGTAGAAACTTCGAAAAGGGCTCATTCAATTGGAAATTGGAGTGGCTTGTGCCCTTTTTAATAATCCAAAGTGATTGGAAGGCGACTAACCCCCCTTCCACGCCCAACATTTCCTGAAACACATCCAATAAAAATTTTGAGATAGCCATTTTGTTCAGCGTAGTTGATTTCCAGATAGAAATTATGTTTTTGAGGACAGTTCCCCACAGTCCTTAGGGCAAGGGTTGTAATTTATGCCCAGGGGGCATATACAGTTTTTTTAGTGAAGGTGTTGTCCTAGAAACTTCAAAAAAGGCTCATTCGATTGGAAATTCAAAGGGCTAGAGCCCTTTTTAACAGTTAAGAGTGATTAGAGGGCTACTAACCAGCCTCTCACGTCCACCTTTTACCAAAACACATCTAATCAAAACTTTGAGATAGCCATTTTATTCAACGTAGTTTTAAGTTCTGTAAATTAGGTCTTTGAGGATGACAACCCCCCACAGCTCTCAGGACAAGGTTGTAAATTATGCCCAGGGGGCATATAACGCGTTGTCGTAGAAACTTAAAAAGGGCTCATTCGATTGGAAATTGAAATGGCTAGTGCTCTTTTTAATAGTCGAAAGTGATTGGAAAGCAATTAACACCCCTTCCACGCCCACCATTTCCCTAAACACATCCAATAAAGATTTTGAGACAGCCATTTTGTCTCACGCAGTTCAAAGTTCAGGAAATTATAGATTTGAGCAGGACCCTCCCCCCCCCCCTCCACAGTCTTCAGGGCAAGGGTTATAAATTATGCCCTGGGGGCATATAAGGTTTTTATTGAAATCTTTCTCGTAGAAACTTTCTCGTAGATAAAGAAATCTTTCTCGTAGAAAAAGGGCTCATTCAATTGGAAATTCAAAGGGCTAGTGCCCTTTTTAATAGTCGAAATTGATTTGAGGGCAACTAACCTTCCTCTCACGCCCATTTTTCTCCAAACACATCCAATCAATATTTTAGATAGCCAATTTATTCAACGTAGTTAAAAGTTTTGAAAATTAGGTCTTTAAGGATGACAACCCCTCACCCCCCCACAGCCCTCAGGGCAAGGGTTGTAAGTTATGTCCTGGGGACATATAAGCTTTTTATTGAAAGCGTAGAAACTTCAAAAGGGCTCATTAAATTGGAAATTGAAAGAGGTAGTGGCTTTTTTAATAGTTGAAAGTGAATAGATAGCGACTAACGCCCCTCTCACGCCCATCATTTTCCAAAACACATCCAATCAAAATTTTGAGATATCCATTTTGTTCAACGTAGTTGAAAGTTCTGGAAGTTAGGTCTTTTAGGATGATAACCCCTTCAGAGCCCTCAGTGCAAGGGTTGTAAGTTATGCCCTGGGGGCATATAAAGTTTTTATTGAAAGCGTTGCCGTGGAAGCTTCAAAAGGGCTCATTCAATTGGAAATTGAAAGAGGTAGTGGCTTTTTTAATAGTTGAAAGTGAATAGAGAGCGACTAACACCCCTCTCACGCCCACCATTTTCCCAAACACATCCAATCAAAATTTTGAGATATCCATTTTGTTCAACGTAATTGAAAGTTCTGGAAGTTAGGTCTTTTAGGATGATAACCCCTTCAGAGCCCTCAGTGCAAGGGTTGTAATTTATGCCCTGGGGGCACATAAGGTTTATATAGAAAGTTGTTGTATAAATCATAGGCAGCGCGATCGCGCTCCTTAAGTAAAGAACGGGGACACTCGAGAACGAGACAAGAAACGGGGACTAAGTAAAGAGGAGGACACGCCTCCATAACCCTCAGGGCAAGGGTTTTTATGTATGCCCTGGGAGCGTATAAGAACGATGTTGGCACAATGTATTATTTATTAATTTTAACCTTTAAAGCAGGGAACTTCGTATCGAAGAAGTTGTCGTAGAAACTTCGAAAAGGGCTCATTCAATTGGAAATGTGAGTGGCTTGTGCCCTTTTTAGTAGTCGAAAGTGATTGGAATACGACTAACAGTAGTAAGCTAGGTGCTGATTTCAATTACACATAGAATTACACAAGCCTGAGGCATGGATATGGGTGCAGTTTCACACCTACACACCTTACCATGGTCAGTCACCTATTGCTATGAACGGTACATGGGTTACAAGATTGGTTTAGACGATACATGCTTTACCAGATTCATTCATCTATCACTATAACATATTTTTCCTGGTTCAATATTCAAAATTAAACTTCCTTATATTACATGTTCAAAGACGATCTTTTTCTAAAAATACTGGTTTTCAGCTGGAGGACTTATATTCATGTTTTTTCAATATAAATAGAGACTCAATTGGTCTTTCTACATTAGTTGAAAAAACAACTTGAATTAAGCCTCTTATAGTTAAATTAATTCATTTTCATATGATGAACTCCAAAAGGACTGTAGTGAGTAGATATTTATTATTCATTTTAGTCAAAAGGTTTTTCGTTATAGCTGGCTTATCTATCTGTCATATTGGTTTTCTGATTGACAGGGGACCACATATCTTTAGCTAGTTTTATACCAGCTGTCCAGGTATACGGGTATTTGGCTAAAATTGCTAGTTCGCAATAGCATATTCTATTTTAACTAACAGATAGCAATTATGGATTAATCCAAGTTAAAAATTGTCATTTTTGTCAGCAATTGCTAAAAAAACTATGTTACCTGAATGTGCGTGTGTTGCAACTCATGGGCTATTATTAGGGAAGAAGAGGGGGAGGGGTGGAAAAAAAAAGAGTAGGGATGTTGAAGAAAAAAGGGCGGATTGGAAAAAAGAGGGGGGGGGGGGTAAAAAAAGTGTTTTTTTATTCTTTATGTATAGTATTTAAAAACATGTTTTATGGCAGTCATATAGATATAGGCTATTCGGCTCAAAATGCTTCTTAAGTACTTTACAGAAATATCTCATTTTAAGACTAAAATTGAACAACACGTCTCCTTTAAATATAAACAATATCGTTAATGTATTTGGAGTGGGCTTTGGGGAGGTGGGAGGGGCGCAACCCCCATTAATATTCTGACTAAATATCAAACGTAGCTAATAGTCAAATTTTTTTTCTTTTATCATGTGTTGAAGTGGCTTTCTTTTTTTCTATGTGTTTTAGGATGATAGGGATTTAAGCCTATAAGCTACAAGTTACCTAGTGAAAAACTGAAGTTAATTTTTATTCCAGGACACTGGTAATCAAACCCCTGGCCAAAAGCGGTCGAAGATGGATGCCAGGCCTGATAGCACTGACACGGACCTAATCAGATCCTTGAACTTGAGGAGGGATAGTGTAATCCATTTTGAACAAGCTTCAAATGGACAGATAGCTTCTAACAACATACCTGCAATTTCTAAGGTAACCCCCATTTATCAGATAGTTTTCAACATTATAACACGCTCACAATTTTGCATAGGAAAATGGACTAGGTATGTTGAAGAAAAGGGTGGGGGATGGAGGAACAAGAGAGGAAAAAAACCTTAACTTTGCTACATGACTTTTGGTACTTATTTAGTACCTGGTAAACATGTGAGTAGAACAACATTGAAATGCTTCATGAGAAATAGATTATCGCTTCTTACTGAGATATTGACAGCTCCTTGAAAAATATTTTTTTATTGTACTTTATTTTACTGCCATTAGCCAAACGTAGCGCTGTGTGTGTGTGTGCCATATCAACTAGTAAATATGTATCGGGCTTTTTTCTGCTCAATTATTTTCAGTGAAATTAATATAATAAAATCACAATTTCACATAGGAAAAAGGAGTAGGGATGTTGAAGAAAAGGGTGGGGGATGGGGAAAAAAAGAGATAAAAAACCTTAACTTTGCTACATGACTTTTGGTATTTATTTAGTACCTGGTAAACATATGAGTAGAACTGTATTGAAAGGCTTCATGAGAAATAGGTTATCGCTTCTTACTGAGCTAATGGCAGCTCCTTGAGAGATATTTTTTATTTTACTTTATTTTATTGCTATTAGCAAAACGTCGCGTTGTGTGTGTGTGTGCCATAGCAACTAGTAAATATGTATCGGGCTTTTTTCTGCTCAATTATTTTCAGTGAAATTTATATCATAAAAATGGTGAAATATAAAATTGATTAAGCTCTATTTGGCTACTTTATATGGGTGAAGGATGGCAAGTATTTAGCCAATATAATGCTAGGAGGGAAATTAAGTTTTGACGGGGTGAAAAATGGTGCTTATTTAGTACCTGGTAAACATGTGAGTAGAACTGTATTGAAATGCTTCATAAGAAATAGGTTATCGCTTCTTACTGAGATATTGGCAGCTCCTTGACAAATATTTTTTTTATTGTACTTATTTTTTATTGCTATTAGCGAAACGTCACGTTGTGTGTGTGTGCCATAGCAACTTTTAAATATCTATCGGGCTTTTTTCTGCTCAATTATTTTCAGTGAAATTAATATCATAAGAATGGTGAAATATACAATTTATTAAGCTCTTTTTGCCAACTTTATTTTTCTTCTTTTTTCTATGTGTTTTAGGATGATAGGGATTTAAGCCTATAAGGCTATAAGTTACCTAGTGAAAAAAACAAAAAACAAATCTGAAATTAATTTTTATTCCAGGACACTGGTAATCAAACCCCAGGCCAAAAGCGGTTGAAGTTGGATGCCTGGGCTGATAGCACTGACACGTACCTAATCAGATCCTTGAACTTGAGAAGGGATAGTGTAATCCATTTTGGGCAAGCTTCAGATGGACAGATAGCTTCTAACAACCTACCTGCAATTTCTAAGGTAACCCCTCATTTATCAGATAGTTTTCAATTTTATAATGCGCTCACAATTTCACATAGGTAAAAAGGAGTAGGTATGTTGAAGAAAAGGAGGGGGATGGAGAGAAAAAAAAGAGGGGAAAAAACCTTAACTTTGCTACATAGCTTTTGGTACTTATTTAGTACCTGGTAAACATGTGGGTAAAACTGTATTGAAATGCTTCATGAGAAATAGGTTATCGCTTCTTACTGAGATATTGGCAGCTCCTTGACAAATATTTTTTTATTGTACTTTATTTTATGGCTATTAGGCAAACGTCGCGTTGTGTGTGTGTGCCATAGCAACTAGTAAATATGTATTGGGCTTTTTCTGCTCAATTATTTTCTGTGAAAGTAATATCATAAAAATGATGGAATATAAAATTGATTAAGCTCTGTTTGGCTACTTTATATGGGTGAAGGGTGGCAATTATGTAGCCAATATAATGCTAGGAGGGAAATTAAGTTTTGAGGGGATGAAAAATTGACATAGTCTTTTAACTTTATAAAATAATGGATATTTCACATGGAAAATAAACCCTGTTTTTTATAGATTAATGAATTAGCACCACCATCAGCTCAAGAAGCACTTATTTGTAGTGAACCTTCGTCAATCATTGCACAGCAAGTGGAGTTTAGAGACGAGAATATTCTAGTTGTTGATAATATGGAGTGGGAAAGTAGCTTTCTAAGTGATTGTTTTGGGGACATGGTCAGTCTAGATGACTTACCATGTGACATAGATATGCTGGAGGACCCGGAATGGACAAGTAGATTTATGAATGAGTATTTAGGTGATAGTACTAAAAATGCATCTAAACCGGGTCCTCATAAAGAAATTCCGTCACAGGACAAGACAGTCTGGCTTGATCAGCTAACCCCAAATACCCTAGAAGCCGTACTCAGAGAATTAGGTGTTTTCACACCAGGTCCCACTAATGCAATTGAACAGACTGGGGGTAATGCTATTGACGATTCTATGCCACCCCCACAATTGAGATTAACTATAATACTAGTAGTAATGAAACAACACCCCAACAAGCATTTACAATTCCCGATTTTTTCCTTTCTAACTCTGCCTTGCACCATACAAAAGTCTACTGCGCCAAATTCGATGACCCCTTGAACTCCTTAATGTCAGTGGATATAATAACACATCCCCGGGATATTACTCATTTATATGTTAATTAGATTCGAGCTCTTCTTGAACAACAGATGGGTGCGTGGGGAGGGAGGGACAGTTTAAAAGCATCAATAGAACTAAAAACAATTTAAATTAAAATTTTGAGCCAGCTCTATTTGAAATACTTGCATACATAGATGTTAGCAGTTCACTCGCAATTATCGAATTATGAGGAGGTTTTTTTTTAGATTGGATAAGTAGTATTATAATTAAAGTGGATAATTATAACGAAGGGGTTAGTGGGTCGGTGATTTTATTTATTGAGAGTTTAAACGTTAATATTTGTATATTTGAAAAGGACTTTATTTTAAGAGGTGGGCATGGGGAGAGGGTTATAGTTTTAAAATATCATTCTGATTTAGAGGGTTGTAGGGGGATACAACGAATCTGTTTCGATACGAGGCTACAGTGTTTCAAATATGCATTTTTGATTGCCGCCTATATACGCCTATTGAAGGATGCCTCCAAGAAAAAGTTGGATAAATTAGCAGTTAATGGGAGGGAGAGGTCAAAGTTTCCGGTAGTAGATTTTAATTGTTTAAATGGCCAATCTCCCATGACATTATAAGGAATAGATATTTTTGAGTGGGCTAATGCACATTTAAAGATTGGTGTCACGGTGTTGCAGTATGAAATAGAACTTGAGGAGGGCCAGCGTTCTGATAAAAAAGGTGTATTATTTCCAGTGAGGGCTCCGTCAATTGAGTCAATGGAGCATTGGGTTGGCTTTTATACACGCCACCCACAGAGCCTGATTCAATTGGACATTTTAATCCAGTCACGGATATTAGTAGGGTTTTGGGGGAGGGTAAAAAACATGAGGTACGCTATTACTGTCCAACATGCCTATCAAGATTTCGCTCTGATTTATAGTTAAAGCATCACATGAGAGACTGTAAACGTCATGGATACCCGGCTGTGGAAACGGTAAGCGGTGATAGAGCGATCTTACGTTTTAAGAATTTCCAGAACACGCTCCTACAGAGCAATAAGATCGCTTTGGACTGCGAGGAGAAACTCACATACATGTACGATTCGTCAAATCCAAATCGTGTTAAAATACATGAAGCCATAGGGGTCTCTTACGCACATATGCAACGAGATCCCAGTAATACCATGCAAGTATTGGATGTAGTTGAGTCGTTGGGCGGTGAAGACTTCATGTGCTCGGCATTGGTCAGTCTAATCAAAACCGCGAACGGTGCAGTTTCGCGCCTTCGTTACACAAACTATCCTATGCTCCTATCACCAGATGACAGATTGGCCATTAAAAATCGTAAAATATTTTGGGTTTGCAAGGGTGAATTTGATTCACTGCCCCCCAACAACCGCTGCTTTTTTGGCGTCTGCCCCCCCCTGGAAAATTTTCTGCGGGTACCATAAGTATTGTAATATCAAGCTGAGATAAAACCTACAGCAAAATCACAGGCCAAAGGTGGAACGATATCACCATGATTTTTCAAACTATTTCTTAAATTTTGCTTTACTTCTTTAAAAAACCTTACTTGTCCACTTAGCAGTTAATCCATGCCTTTACGAAATTTATCAAATTTGTTAAAGTTGAAGCTCCACAAGAACTCAAAGCTGAGACTGCAAAACTGCTGGGCAATGGGAGCAAAATTGAAAATAAAAACACCAAAAATAAAATAAAAACACTAGCACGATTAAAAAAGATAGTTGATATTGGATACTGAACGACACTTAGGATATTAAGCTAAAAATTTCAAGGGATGTTGATGAGATGTAGAAGGAGAGATTTTGTGGTAGCCATCCCGCTCGTTGCTCTTTTCAGGTACTCCCTCTGCTCAACACTCATCCAAATTGTCATTTTGTTCAAACTAGTCAAAGGGTGTAATAACTATCTTTTCAAGGATGCCATGCCCCCATATACCCGGGGTAGGGTTTTAAATAATGCAACTTGCCCTTTGTTTACATGCTGGATTTATCATTAAGAAAAAGGAAAACATTCAAAAAGGCTAAGAACATTAAGGTGAAACCTTGGAAAATATGGAGGGCAAGTTATGCTGAATCGAAAGGCACTAAATCCATCCATTTTTTCAAAAAAGAGGATCTGCAATATTTTAATAATGGCTGAGGGTACTGAGTTTAAACTTTCACTACATGTTGAGAGGGATATTGGAAAGTGGTTGAAAGCCCGCCAGCCCATCCTCCGCCTTTTTTTCCCTGCCTCCAAAAATATTTGATCAAAATTTTGAAATAGACATCTTGCTTAAAATAGTCAAAAGCTCAAATAACTATGCCTATGGAGATAACATAGCCCCTACAGCTTTGGGGAGGGATGCAAAACAGAATTAAAACAATAAAACAGAGAAGGACGTATGATCAATATCTAAAGAACAGCTTAGAGTATTAGTTGAAAATGACAAGGAATGTTGAAGGGGATGTAGAAAAGCTATCAGAGAGAATCCTTTCCCTCTTGCCCTTTTCAGATGCACCAATTCCTTTGTCACTGATCAAAACTTTGGAAAAGCAATTTTGTGCAGAACTGTCAAAAGGTATAGAAACTATGCCCCCAGGGGTGCGATACCCCCACTGCCACAGCTTCCAGGGTAAGGATTGTAAATTATGCAATTTGAATTTTTTTAGATGCAGGATTTTTTATTAGAAAAAAATGGGGGATGATTGATTTGATGTGTTTTCAAAAAGGCCAAGGGTAATAAGGTGAAACTTTGGGGATTGTTGAGTTGCATGTTAAACTGAATCTAAAGATACTATGAGCAGTCTGTTCATCAAAAACGTGTGTCTGCAATATGACAAGGACAGCTGAGGGCACTAAGTTTAAAGCCCCAGGGCATGTTAAGGAGGATTTAAAAAAGTCGTCAAAAGGCAAGCAGTCGCTATCAGATTTTCTATTTAGCTGCCCTCCCTCCAAATATATCCGATCAAAATTTTGGAATAGCCATCTTGTTTAAAATAGTAGAAAAGTCAAATAGCTACACTTCCGAGGATTACTTAACCCCACAGCCCTTGGGGAAGGTGCTGTAAGTTATATCGGTTGCCCATTTATTATATTAATTAAAAAATCTTTCCGAAAAATAAGTTTTTCAAAGAAAAGTAAAGGCCATTTTAAACTTAAGCTCAGGAGATACAAATACGTGTTAAAAATTCAAACTCAAAACGACCAGAAATTACTATTAAAGAATAAATAAAACCCAAAACGAACAGAAATTAAATAAACAATCAATGCAAACAAACATACAATATATATTAATGTAAATGAATAAATAAATCTTAAAACGAGTGAAACTTAAATTGAATATGCAAATCAAGTTTGAATCGAATATAAATAACTACAAACAAGAGTTTGGGTATCGCCTCACTGCAGAAGCCTAAAACCTACTGCGTCATCGGCGCCTTACTGAAAACTATATGAGTCTTGAACAGTCTTGGAAAGTATAAACATAATCAAATTGAATATTAGATATATAATGATATTAATTGTAGAAAGATCCATCAGTTCAAGATTTTTTTTCACTGTAATTTTTATTTTCATTTTCAATGCTGTAAGAACTGAAAAAGAATAAATTTGTAATATACGATTAATTCTTTTTCAGTGAAGCGCCAATGACGCAGAAGACTTTAGGTTTTTACAGTTAAAGAAGGGGGCAGTATCCAAATTTTGTTTATAGTGAAACTATATTTGTCTTGACCAATCTTGGAAAGAACTAATAAATTAAACTGAATATTTGATGTATAATGATATTAATTGCTGAAAGCTCACCATTTCAAAATTTTATTGTAATTTTAATATTTATTTTCAATATTAAGTACAAAAGAAAACATTTGTACTATAATTCGTTTTCAGTAAAGCGCCAATGACGCAGTAGGTTTTAGGCTTCTGCATTGAGGCAACACCGAAACTCTTGTTTGTAGTTATTTTTATTCGATTCAAACTTGATTTGCATATTCAATTTAAGTTTCACTCGTTTTAAGATTTATTTATTCATTTATTGTATGTTTGTTCGCATTGATTCTTTATTTAATTTCTGTTCGTTTTAAGTTTCATTTATACTTTAGTACCAAAATATTTTTTTTCGTTTTAAGCTTGATTTTCATATTCAATCTAAACATTAATCACTTTAAGATCTATTTATTCATTTATATTATTATTTGTTGTATGTTTTTGCTATGATTGTTTATTTAATTTCTGTTCGTTTGGGGTTTCAGTTATTCTTTAATAGTTATTTCTGGCCGTTTTGAGTTTGAATTTTAACACGTATTTGTATCTCCTGAGTTTAAGTTTAAAATGGCCTTTACTTTTCTTTGAAAAACTTATTTTTCGGAAAGTTTTTTTTAATTAATTTTTGTTCGTTTTTTATTCAAGTTTTTATGGCATGGGGGGGGGGGGTGCTTACTGTCCGATTATTCTTGACTTTAAAAAACGGATTTAGAACTTGCAATTTAAATCGAATGAGGATTTTTTCAGAGTCTATACAATTACCTCTTTGATGAAAACCTTATATATGAACCATAGACAGCTTGCATAACTTGTGGACAGCGATTGACAACAATGAATGGATTGGAAAAAATAGCTCCAACAAGGGTGTTTAGACCATTTCACTTGCTGACACAACGGGATCACGACTGTTTGGAATTGACCTTAATAGGATTTTGTGTGCTAAAGCAATTTTGAATCTATCACAGAGTATGTATTTTAACCTTATAATTGGATAATTATAACAGATTTACAATGTGTTCTTCCCATACAAAACATTACCTTATTAAAGTCTTTGAGGTGGGGGCGGCCTACTTGGCATAAAGATGAAAACTTTAGCGTAGACAGTAGGAGAGGGGGAGGGTGAGGCTGGAGATCATCCGATACGGGGCGGAACTTCACTTATCTCCTCCGTTTCCGATTTAGGAGATTTGACAGACTCATTGGGCTGTAGAATGTTGGACCGTTTGAGTTGTGGAAGATGTTAAAATACTCAAAAATACTTTATATTTTCAGTTATTGCAGGATTAATTTCATAGATTGTTGAATGGTGAACCCCCTGGGCCATCATTTGGGTGAGCCTCGACTCATAATATTCAATTTTAATTAATTGTTCCGTGTTATGTGCATATATTATTCTATATATGTTATTTTGAGTTATACTTTTATCGCATTGCGTTCATTTTTAAGCCTTTGAGATGAAAACTAAACCTTAGCGTAGACAGTGGTGGGGGGAAGCCTCCCCCCTCACATGCATAATTGAGCAGTCACAGAGAAAGTAATACAAATGAAGATAATCTGTCTTTTGAAAATATCTTTCTTCAAAAGACACGAACAAAATCGTCTAAAGGAACCTGAAGTGCTATCTCTGACATTTCCTTTGATTCTTTATCCCCGTTACTTTTAGATGTAAAATTTAGAATATTATCGAATGAGTTTAGTCGTCCCCCTCCCTGAATAATTCAAATTTGGAAAACCCACCCCTGGGAAATTCCTCCCCCCTCAAAGAACATTTTCTTTTCCTGCTGATAATTCCCCCGCGTTAAACTCCACCCAGCAGAAATTTATTTATTAATTTACATTAGTATCAGCACTAAATTTATTTATTAATTTACATTAATATCTATTGTATGTTTGTTTGCATAGATTTTTTACTTCATGATTGTTTGATTGTTTATATGCCTCCAGGGCATAACTTACAACGTCTATCCCCAGGCCCTGGTGGGCTGTGTCGACACCGGAGTTTTTTTGTTATCAGAACTTTGAACTATTTTAACAAAATGTCTGTCTCAAAATTTTATCTGATACATTTAGGAGGTGGGATAGTTGCCCTATAATCTCTCTTGACTCTTAAAAAGTGAAGAGAACTTTCAATTTCCAATCAAATGAAAGCTCTCTAAAGTTTATACGAGCATCCCTCCCATAAGAGATAATGGGAGGGATTCGGAGAATCCTTAAACTAAAACCCTTGCCCTGAGGGCTTTGGGGGAGTTGTCATCCTCAAAGACCAAATTTCCAGAACTTAAAATTATGTTAAATAAAATGGTTGTCTCAAAACTTTGATTTGATGTGTTTGGGGTAAAGGTGGCGTGAGAGGGGGTTAGCTGCCCTCAAGTCACTTTCGACTATTAAAAAGGACACTAACCCTTTGAATTTCCAATCTAATGAGCCTTTTTTGAAGTTTCTACGACACCGCCTTCTATAAAAACCTCATATACCCCCAGGGTATGACTTAAAACCCTTGCCTTGAGGGTTTTGGGGGAGTTTACTCCTAAAAAACATATTTTCTATCTGAAAATCAACTACGCTGAACAAAATGGCTATCTCAAAATTTTGATTGGATGTGTTTGGGGGAATGATAGGCGTGGGGGGGGGCTAGTTGCCCTCCAATCACTTTTGACTATTTCCAATCAAATGAGCCTTTTTTGAAGTTTCTCCGACAACGCCTTCTATAAAAACCTTATATGCCCCCAGGGCATAACTTAAAACATTTTCCCTGAGGGTTGTGGAGGATTTTCCTCCTCAAAAACTTATTTTCTATCTTGAAATCAACTACGCTGAACAAAATGGCTATCTCAAATTTTGATTGGATGTGTTTGGGGGAATGTTGGACGTGGGGAGGGGATCTAGTTGCCCTCTAATCACTTTCGACTATTAGAATGGGCACTATCCCTTTGAATTTCCAATCGAATGAGCATTTTTGAAGTTTCTACGACAATGCCTTTATAAAAACCTTATATGCCCCCAGGGCATAACTTAAAACCTTTCCCTGAGGGTTGTGGGGGAGTGTCCTCCTCAAAAACATATTTTCTATCTGGAAATCAACTACACTGAACAAAATGGCTATCTCCAAATTTTGCTTGGATGTGTTTGGGGAAATGATGGGCGTGGGGGGGGGGCTAGTTGCCCTCCAATCATTTTAGACTATTAAAAAGGGCACTAGCCCTTTGAATTTTCATTCGAATGAGCCTGTTTTGAAGTTTCTACTACAAAGCCTTCTGTAAAAACCTTATATGCCCCCAGGACATAACTTAACCCCGTTGCCCTGAGGGTTGTGGGGGAGTGTCCTCCTCAAGAATACGTTTTCTACTTGGAAATCAACTACGCTGAACAAAATGGCTATCTTAAAATTTTGATTGGATGTGTTTGGGGGAATGACGGGGATGGGAGGCTAGTTGCCCTCCAATCATTTTCGACTGTTTCCGATCAAATGAGCCTTTTTTTAATTTTCTACGACAACGCCTTCTATAAAAACTTTATATGCCCCCAGGGCATAACTTAAAACCCTTGCCTTGAGGGTTTTGGGGGATTGTCCTCCTCAAAAACATATTTTCTATCTTGAAATCAACTACGCTGAACAAAATGGCTATCTCAAAAATTTGATTGGATGTGTTTGGGGGAATGATGGGCGTGGGGAGGGGGGCTAGTTGCCCTCCAGTCACTTTCGACTATTAGAATGGGCACTATCCCTTTGAATTTCCAATCGAATGAGCTTTTTTGAAGTTTCTACGGCAATAACTTCTATTAAAACCTTATATGCCCCCAGGGCATAACTTAAAACCTTACCCTGAGGGTTGTGGGGGAGTGTCCTCCTCAAAAACATATTTTCTATCTGGAAATCAACTACGCTGAACAAAATGGCTATCTCAAAATTTTGATTGGATGTGTTTGGGGAAATGACGGGCGTGGGAAGGGGGGGGTTAGTTGCCCTCCAATCATTTTGACTATTAAAAAGGGCACTAGCCCTTTGAATTTTCATTCGAATGAGCCTGTTTTGAAGTTTCTACGACAACGCCTTCTGTAAAAACCTTATAAGCCCCCAGGACATAACTTAAAACCCTTGCCCTGAGAGTTGTGGGGGAGTGTCCTAATCAAAAATACGTTTTCTATTTGGAAATCAACTACGCTTAACAAAATGGCTATCTCAAAATTTTGATTGGATATGTTTGGGGGAATGATGGGCGTGGGGAGGGGGGCTAGTTGCCCTCCAATCACTTTCGACTATTAGAATGGGCACTATCCCTTTGAATTTCCAATCGAATGAGCCTTTTTGAAGTTTCTACGACAGTACCTTCTATAAAAACCTTATATTCCCCCAGGGCATAACTTAAAACCTTGCCCTGAGGGTTGTGGGGGAGTGTCCTCCTCAAAAAGATATTTTCTATCTGGAAATCAACTACGCTGAACAAAATGGCTATCTCAAAATTTTGATTGGATGTGTTTGGGGAAATGATGGGCGTGGGGAGGGGGGCTAGTTGCCCTCCAATCATTTTTGACTATTAAAAAGGGCACTATCCCTTTGAATTTTCATTCGAATGAGCCTGTTTTGAAGTTTCTACGACAACGCCTTCTGTAAAAACCTTTTATGCCCCCAGGGCATAACTTAAACCCCTTGCCCTGAGAGTTGTGGGGGAGTGTCCTCCTCAAAAATACGTTTTCTATTTGGAAATCAACTACGCTGAACAAAATGGCAATCTCAAAATTTTGATTGGATGTGTTTGGGGAAATGATGGGCGTGGGGAGGGGGGCTAGTTGCCCTCCAATAGTTTTCGACTATTAGAATGGGCACTATCCCTTTGAATTTCCATTCGAATGAGCCTTTTTGAAGTTTCTACGACAATACCTTCTATAAAAACCTTATATGCCCCAGGGCATAACTTAAAACCTTACCCTTAGGGTTGTGGGGGAGTGTCCTCCTCAAAAACATATTTTCTATCTGAAAATCAACTAAGCTGAACAAAATGGCTATCTCAAAATTTTGATTGGATGTGTTTGGGGGAATGATGGGCGTGGCGGGGGGCTAGTTGCCCTCCAATCACTTTTGACTATTCCCAATCAAATGAGCCTTTTTTGAAGTTTGTACGACAACGCCTTCAATAAAAACATTATATGTCCCCAGGGCATAACTTAAAACCCTTGCCCTGAGGGTTGTGGAGGACTGTCCTCCTCAAAAACATACTTTCTATCTTGAAATCAACTACGCTGAACAAAATGGCCATCTCTAAATTTTGTTTGGATGTGTTTGGGGGAATGATGGGCGTGGGGAGGGGGGCTAGTTGCCCTCCAATAGTTTTCGACTATTAGAATGGGCACTATCCCTTTGAATTTCCATTCGAATGAGCCTTTTTGAAGTTTCTACAACAATACCTTCTATAAAAACCTTATATGCCCCCAGGGCATAACTTAAAAGCTTGCCCTGAGGGTTGTGGGGGAGTGTCCTCCTCAAAAACATATTTTCTATCTTGAAATCAACTACGCTGAACAAAATGGCTATCTCTAAATTTTGTTTGGATGTGTTTGGGGAAATGATGGGCGTGGGAGGGGGGCTAGTTGCCCTCCAATCATTTTTGACTATTAAAAAGGGCACTAGCCCTTTGAATTTTCATTCGAATGAGCCTGTTTTGAAGTTTCTACGACAAAACCTTCTGTAAAAACCTTATATGCCCCCAGGGCATAACTTAAACCCCTTGCCCTGAAGGTTGTGGGGGAGTGTCCTCCTCAAAAATACGTTTTCTATTTGCAAATCAACTACGCTGAACAAGATGGCTATCTCAAAATTTTGATTGGATGTGTTTTGGGGAATGACGGGGGTGGGGGGGCTAGTTGCCCTCCAATCATTTTCGACTATAAAAAAGGGCACTAGAACTCTTGATTTCCAATCGAATGAGCCCCCTTTGAAGTTTCTACGACGAGTCCTTCCATGTGAAGTGCCTCTGGGAAAAAAATAATAATAAATAAACAAATAAATAATCAAACATTGGAGCCGTATGGTCTTTACTATAGGCAACGCTACAACGTTGCCTCTGATACAAGGTTGGCTATTGGAAAAAAGGGCATATTTGACCCTTAGTCTCCAAAAAGGTTAAGAAAATGTGTTTTTGAGGATTGTCCTCCTCAAAAACATATTTTCTATATTGAAATCAACTTCGCTGAACAATATGGCTATCTCAAAATTTTGATTGGATGTGTTTGGGGGAATGATGGGCGTGGGAAGGGGGGCTAGTTGCCCTCCAATCACTTTCGACTATTAGAATGGGCACTATCCCTTTGAATTTCCAATCGAATGAGCCTTTTTGAAGTTTCTACGACAATACCTTCTATAAAAACATTATATGCCCCCAGGGCATAACTCAAAACCTTTCCCTGAGGGTGTTGGGGGAGTGTCCTCCTCAAAAACATATTTTCTATCTGAAAATCAACTACGCTGAACAAAATGGCTATTGGATGTGTATCTCAAAATTTTGATTGGATGTGTATGGGGGAATGATGGGCGTGGGGGGGGGCTAGTTGCCCTCCAATCACTTTTGACTATTTCCAATCAAATGAGCCTTTTTTGAAGTTTCTACGACAACGCCATCTATAAAAACCTTATATGCCCCCAGGGCATAATTTAAAACCCTTGCCCTGAGGGTTGTGGAGGATTGTCCTCCTCAAAAACACATTTTCTATCTTGAAATCAACTACGCTGAACAAAATGGCTATCTCAAAATTTTAATTGGATGTGTTTGGGGAAATGATGGGCGTGGGGAGGGGGGGGGCTAGTTGCCCTCCAATCACTTTTGACTATTAGAATGGGCGATTTCCAATCGAATGAGCCTTTTTGAAGTTTCTACGACAGTACCTTCTATAAAAACCTTATATGCCCCAGGGCATAACTTAAAACCTTGCGCTGAGGGTTGTGGGGGAGTGTCCTCCTCAAAAACATATTTTCTATCTGGAAATCATCTACGCTGAACAAAATGAATATCTCAAAATTTTGATTGGATGTGTTTGGGGAAATGATGGGCGTGGGGAGGGGGGTAGTTGCCCTCCAATCATTTTTGACTATTAAAAAGGGCACTAGCCCTTTGAATTTTCATTCGAATGAGCCTGTTTTGAAGTTTCTACGACAACGCCTTCTGTAAAAACCTTATATGCCCCCAGGGCATAACTTAAACCCCTTGCCCTGAGAGTTGTGGGGGAGTGTCCTCCTCAAAAATACGTTTTCTATTTGGAAATCAACTACGCTGAACAAAATGAATATCTCAAAATTTTGATTGGATGTGTTTGGGGAAATGATGGGCGTGGGGAGGGGGGTAGTTGCCCTCCAATCATTTTTGACTATTAAAACGGGCACTATCCCTTTGAATTTCCAATCGAATGAGCCTTTTTGAAGTTTCTACGACAGTACCTTCTATAAAAACCTTATATTCCCCCAGGGCATAACTTAAAACCTTGCCCTGAGGGTTGTGGGGGAGTGTCCTCCTCAAAAAGATATTTTCTATCTGGAAATCAACTACGCTGAACAAAATGGCTATCTCAAAATTTTGATTGGATGTGTTTGGGGAAATGATGGGCGTGGGGAGGGGGGTAGTTGCCCTCCAATCCCTTTCGACTATTAGAATGGGCACTATCCCTTTGAATTTCCAATCGAATGAGCCTTTTTGAAGTTTCTACGACAATACCTTCTATAAAAACCTTATATGCCCCAGGGCATAACTTAAAACCTTACCCTGAGGGTTGTGGGGGAGTGTCCTCCTCAAAAACATATTTTCTATCTGAAAATCAACTACGCTGAACAAAATGGCTTTCTCAAAATTTTGATTGGATGTGTTTGGGGGAATGATGGGCGTGGCGGGGGGCTAGTTGCCCTCCAATCACTTTTGACTATTTCCAATCAAATGAGTCTTTTTTGAAGTTTGTACGACAACGCCTTCAATAAAAACATTATATGCCCCCAGGGCATAACTTAAAACCCTTGCCCTGAGGGTTGTGGAGGACTGTCCTCCTCAAAAACATATTTTCTATCTTGAAATCAACTACGCTGAACAAAATGGCTATCTCAAAATTTTGATTGGATGTGTTTGGGGGAATGATGGGCGTGGGCAGGGGGGCTAGTTGCCCTCCAATAACTTTCGACTATTAGAATGGGCACTATCCCTTTGAATTTCCATTCGAATGAGCCTTTTTGAAGTTTCTACGACAATGCCTTCTATAAAAACCTTATATGCCCCCAGGGCATAACTTAAAAGCTTGCCCTGAGGGTTGTGGGGGAGTGTCCTCCTCAAAAACATATTTTCTATCTGGAAATCAACTACGCTGAACAAAATGGTCATCTCTAAATTTTGTTTGGATGTGTTTGGGGAAATGATGGGCGTGGGGAGGGGGGCTAGTTGCCCTCCAATCATTTTTGACTATTAAAAAGGGCACTAGTCCTTTGAATTTTCATTCGAATGAGCCTGTTTTGAAGTTTCTACGACAAAGCCTTCTGTAAAAACCTTATATGCCCCCAGGGCATAACTTAAACCCCTTGCCCTGAAGGTTTTGGGGGAGTGTCCTCCTCAAAAATACGTTTTCTATTTGCAAATCAACTACGCTGAATAAGATGGCTATCTCAAAATTTTGATTGGATGTGTTTTGGGGAATGACGGGGGTGGGGGGGGGATAGTTGCCCTCCAATCATTTTCGACTATAAAAAAGGGCACTAGAACTCTTCATTTCCAATCGAATGAGCCCCCTTTGAAGTTTCTACGACGAGTCCTTCCATGTGAAGTGCCTCTGGGAAAAAAATAATAATAAATAAACAAATAAATAATCAAACATTGGAGCCGTATGGTCTTTACTATAGGCAACGCTAAAACGTTGCCTCTGATACAAGGTTGGCTATTGGAAAAAAGGGCATATTTGACCCTGAGTCTCCAAAAAGGTTAAGAAAATGTGTTTTTGAGGATTGTCCTCCTCAAAAACATATTTTCTGTATTGAAATCAACTTCGCTGAACAATATGGCTATCTCAAAATTTTGATTGGATGTGTTTGGGGGAATGATGGGCGTGGGAAGGGGGGCTAGTTGCCCTCCAATCACTTTCGACTGTTAGAATGGGCACTATCCCTTTGAATTTCCAATCGAATGAGCCTTTTTGAAGTTTCTACGACAATACCTTCTATAAAAACATTATATGCCCCCAGGGCATAACTCAAAACCTTTCCCTGAGGGTGTTGGGGGAGTGTCCTCCTCAAAAACATATTTTCTATCTGAAAATCAACTACGCTGAACAAAATGGCTATTGGATGTGTATCTCAAAATTTTGATTGGATGTGTATGGGGGAATGATGGGCGTGGGGGGGGGGGCTAGTTGCCCTCCATTCACTTTTGACTATTTCCAATCAAATGAGCCTTTTTTGAAGTTTCTACGACAACGCCATCTATAAAAACCTTATATGCCCCCAGGGCATAATTTAAAACCCTTGCCCTGAGGGTTGTGGAGGATTGTCCTCCTCAAAAACACATTTTCTATCTTGAAATCAACTACGGTGAACAAAATGGCTATCTCAAAATTTTAATTGGATGTGTTTGGGGAAATGATGGGCGTGGGGAGGGGGGGGGCTAGTTGCCCTCCAATCACTTTTGACTATTAGAATGGGCGATTTCCAATCGAATGAGCCTTTTTGAAGTTCCTACGACAGTACCTTCTATAAAAACCTTATATGCCCCCAGGGCATAACTTAAAACCTTGCGCTGAGGGTTGTGGGGGAGTGTCCTCCTCAAAAACATATTTTCTATCTGGAAATCATCTACGCTGAACAAAATGGCTATCTCAAAATTTTGATTGGATGTGTTTGGGGAAATGATGGGCGTGGGGAGATGGGGGCTAGTTGCCCTCTAATCATTTTTGACTATTAAAAAGGGCACTAACCCTTTGAATTTTCATTCGAATGAGCCTGTTGTGAAGTTTCTACGACAACGCCGTCTGTAAAAACCTTATATGCCCCCAGGGCATAACTTAAACCCCTTGCCCTGAGGGTTGTGGGGGAGTGTCCTCCTCAAAAAGATATTTTCTATCTGGAAATCAACTACGCTGAAAAAAATGGTTATCTCAAAATTTTGATTGGATGTGTATGGGGGAATGATGGGCGTGTGGGGGGGGCTAGTTGCCCTCCAATCACTTTTGACTGTTTCCAATCAAATGAGCCTTTTTTGAAGTTTCTACGACAACGCCATCTATAAAAACCTTATATACCCCCAGGGCATAATTTAAAACCCTTGCCCTGAGGGTTGTGGAGGATTGTCCTCCTCAAAAACATATTTTCTATCTTGAAATCAACTACGCTGAACAAAATGGCTATGTCAAAATTTTAATTGGATGTGTTTGGGGAAATGATGGGTGTGGGGAGGGGGGGGGCTAGTTGCCCTCCAATCACTTTTGACTATTAGAATGGGCGCTATCCCTTTGAATTTCCAATCGAATGAGCCTTTTTGAAGTTTCTACGACAGTACCTTCTATAAAAACCTTATATGCCCCCAGGGCATAACTTAAAACCTTGCGCTGAGGGTTGTGGGGGAGTGTCCTCCTCAAAAACATATTTTTTATCTGGAAATCAACTACGCTGAACAAAATGGCTATCTCAAAATTTTGATTGGATGTGTTTGGGGAAATGATGGGCGTGGGGAGGGGGGGCTAGTTGCCCTCCAATCAATTTTGACTATTAAAAAGGGCACTAGCCCTTTGAATTTTCATTCGAATGAGCCTGTTTTGAAGTTTCTACGACAACGCCTTCTGTAAAAACCTTATATGCCCCCAGGGCATAACTTAAACCCCTTGCCCTGAGAGTTGTGGGGGAGTGTCCTCCTCAAAAATACGTTTTCTATTTGCAAATCAACTACGCTGAACAAGATGGCTATCTCAAAATTTTGATTGGATGTGTTTGGGGGAATGACGGGGTTAGGGGGGGGGCTAATTTCCCTCCAATCATTTTCGACTATAAAAAAGGGCACTAGAACTCTTGATTTCCAATCGAATGAGCCCCCTTTGAAGTTTCTACGACGACCCCTTCCATGTGAAGTGCCTCTGGGAAAAAAATAATAATAAATAAACAAATAAATAATAAAACATTGGAGCCGTATGGTCTTTACTATAGGCAACGCTACAGTGTTGCCTCTGATACAAGGTTGGCTATTGGAAAAAAGGGCATGTTTGACCCTGAGTCTCCAAAAACGTTAAGAATATTAAGCTAAAACTCTAAGAAAATGCTGAGTGGGAAGTCAAACAAAATCAAAGCACACTGTATGCCGGAGGAATTTCAGAAGGACGCAATAAGCAATATCTAAAGAACAGGAACGATGGGTAGTCCTCCCCTCACTTTTTTTAAGATGCTTCTCTTAACACTGAGAGATATTTTAAGAATCTATTTTATTCGAAATAGTCACAACGTCTAAAAGTTATGCCCCTGGGGATGCCATGCCCCCACAGCACCCGCGGCAAGGAATGTAAAATGTGCATTTTTCTTATTTTACATACAGGATTTCTCATTAAGAAGGAGGGGGGAGGGTTTGATCCTGGGTGTGTCCGAAAAGGCTAAGGGTGTTGAGGTAAAATTTCAGAAAATGTTGAGGAGTATCTGGAGCTAAAGCAAAAGAAAATTTATGTATCCAATTTATCAGTAGGACCTATTCGCAATATTTTAGGAGTGGTAAGGGTATCAGCTTGAAACTTTCAAGGTCGCTACTACTACTGCTACTATTGCACCCATCTGCAATGAGACTGGTTGTGACTGGAACTCTGACTACTTCCAACAACTTGCAACCTCGACGGTGATTGCTTGCAACTGCTACTACATTTACATGAAATACTTTTATTGAATGCTGAGGAGGATGGTGAACTTAAAAACTTCACTACTGAAAAAACCTTACTCTAATATTTTGATTTTTTAGTGAGACTTTGATGTAAAAAAATCTTTGATGTTGAAATTGGGAATGTTGAAAAAATTGAAACTTTGACAATCAAAACGAACAGAATTAAAAAAATTAAATGAATTAAAAAAAACTTTCGAAAAGAAGTTTTTCACTTAAATTGAATATTCAAATTCATTCAATGTACATTATTCATTATTTTATAATAATATAATAAAAATACAAAAAATACATGTCATATATATCACATCAAATTACATTACAGATCTCAATAATAAATATAGAACCGCAGACTTCTGAATCTAAAATGTCAAATAGTTTTAACTATTTGAAAAATTTAAGGCGGAAAATTTAAGCAAGTTGTTTGTAAATATACTATTTAAACCTGTTTTGAATAATTAGACTATTAAACAGTTTCTTGACTTGTGGGAAAGATCGGACTTACGACAGTTTACAGAATGGTGTTTACAACATTCCTTGCTCTTGTGGAACATTTCATATGGCTGAACTCACCAACAGTTTATAGCCCACCTTTTTTCCCCCAAATACTTTTGAAATAGTTCAAGAGTCATAAAACTATGCCACCGGGATTTATACACATCCCTCCAGTCTTCGGAGCAAGGGTCATAAGTAATACGTTTTGCCCATTGTTAACATAAAATGATTTTTATCGGGAAAGAGGGCATGTTTGACCCTGGATCTCTAAAAAGTCTTTGGGTATTAAGGTGAAACTTTAAGGAAATATTGAGAGGGATGCCGAACAAAACCAAAACGAACTATGTGCTTGCTAGTTGTGAAAAGAAAATATTAGCAATATATAAAAAGCAGCTGAAGGCATTAAGTTGAAAATTTCAAATTATATTGAGGAGATGTTGCATATCATTATGTATACCCAAATATCATTTTGTGTATGGGTAAATACACATGGTCTTTGATCTTGTGTCTGAATCAAAGAGTTGAACGAATCCTTGTTCTGAGTTTTATTTTAATGTTTATAAACAGTGTGCTCAACCAAAGTGTTTAGACTATAACACTTTTTCTTTTGAAAAAGAAAAAAGCATAAAAGAAGCGGTTCTAAGTAAATACAAAATAAAATACGAAGAGTTTCACAAAATAGGACCAGAATTTTGCTTCAGTATTCTATTCCCTTGTATTGTTGGAATTTTACAACTGAGTGGCACTACAGGTTTTTTTGTTTATTTTAGTCTTGGTCTAAAAAAAAAGAGCAAGCAATATTTATAAAGGCAAACTGAAACATTATAGTGAATCATCCTCCTAGATATAATTCAAACACTCATAAAATAATATTCACCGTCAAACCCAATCTGACACTTCATTAGCTGATATTGAATTAATGCTCCAATTAATTATTATAGATCTCTGTCAAAAGTTTTAAGTTTAAGTCATCTACAATTTTAACAGGAAAAAGACGCCCAAATTTCGTCAAAAGTGAAGCGATTTCGGCCACTTTGTACGATAATTACAAGTGTTGGTTTTAAAAATCAAATTTCTCGCAAAATTTCAAATTTAAGAAAATGAGCCAACCTGTCCTGAAATTTAAGAAGCTATCTTCTCATGCCTTTGCACCCGAAAGAGGATCTGCTTTTGCTGCTGGGCTGGATCTCAAAAGGTATCAATTTTCGAATGATTATCATTTAGCTAATATTCTCTTTCTGAAGATCAATGCTCTCCAAATTTAATGGTTGCCACCATGGCAATCTTCACAATTGTCATTAGCCTAGTAATCTTCCATCATACCCTGATTTAGCACTATTTTATGCTATCACTTAGTGTTTTGTCTGTGTGGGCTGAATGCTCCTTATGATTTGCCTTCAGCCTTGACCTTGTGCATCCAGAGTGCATCACTTTACTTTACCACCATTCTCCCCCCTAATGTGCAAATATATAGCCCAAATTATATATTTTACAGGTAAAATTCTACTTTAGCTACTTTTGACTATCTTGAAAAGGGGTTAGGTTAAGAAAATGAAACTTTCAGGGATGGGTCTACAGGTCAAAGTATGTCCCGGGAAGATATTTTGAAGTACCCACCTCCACTCCTTCTCCCTCTAGAGGGTCCTGACCTTTGATGACCTTTAAAAATATGTGAGTTATAGAAGTGAAACCTTGTAAAATAGCCTAGATCTTCTGCTTAAATGAAGTACAACAAAATTGTTTTCAGCTTCACAACTTTGCTCAATCCCAATTTATAAGGTTTTAAAGATATGCAAATACATTTCCTAAATTTTGGAAATAAACTATTTATATGTCTTAAAATTCTGCTCAAATAACTGAAATTGTATTTTCAGAGCTAAAGCCAGAGAAAAAGAAACTGATAACTGAAAATTAAGGTAAAATGTTGTTTTGTCAAAATTTCAATGGGTACAGACCTGTCATGTAGACAAATTTCAGGACCCTCTAGAGGGAGAAGGAGTGGAGGTAGGCACTTCAAAATACCTTCCCGGGACATACTTTAGCCCGTAGACCCATCCCTGAAAGTCTCATTTTCCTAACCTAACCCCTTCCCAAGATAGCCAAAAGTAGCTAAAGTAGAATTTTACCTATTTTACATGCATTTTTCCATTTGTAATTTTTTCAATGTTGTTTCTTTACTTTTAAATCCATTTGAGGGAAAGAGTGACAAAGAAGATTAAAAACAGTCATCAAAAGAGTGCTGAAACACAGATGCTTCCCTAGTGGTACTCAGGATCCTGTAAGTACAAAAAAATACATGAAGAATTTATAAGTTAGTCTGTAGACTATGTTTGCAATTAGGGGAACTGGTGAGGGTAACGTAATGTGAAGTACTTTTAAGAATGATATGAATAAGCCCTGTAGGCCTATGTATATATATATATATATTTGTAGCCCTGCTACAAAATAATCTTCAACTGCTGGGTCAATGGGCTGAGGCCTGGCTTCTTGATTTGAATGTTGCCAAGTGCCATATCATTCACTTTGGCAAACAGAATCCTTGTCACTCTTATTTTTTCTTAGGCCACCCACTCTCCTCTGTTTATAATGAGCAAGATCTTGGTATCACTATTGATGATGATTTAAAATTCACCACTCATGCTAGGAGGTCTGCTGCTGGGGTTAGGGTAAATATATACCAAATCATTTTATTGAGTTAGGAATAAAGTGAATACACCATTTGATGCCTTTTTTATGCTGATTAGAAATATAATAATCATTTCTATTAGAAATGATTTTCAGCCCCCCCCCCCTAACCTAACCCCCCCCCCTTCCACATGTGCAAATATATATCCTGAATTGACATATATAGGGGAGGGGGGGGGGCTAAAATTCATTTCCAATAGAAATGGTTGTTAGGTTATATGCATAATCAGCATAAAAAAAGGCATCAAATGGTATATTCACTTTATTTGAAACTCAATAATATGATTTGGTATATATTTACCATGGCTAGTTCAAACTTGGGTTTGATTGAGCATGTCATTTCCACTTGTTCTTCTAAAGTCATCAGTCTTCTTTATAAGGGACTTGTGCATCCTAAGGTTGAAGTTGGAATGTCACTTGCCTCTCCATATTTTAAAAAAGATATAAAAGTTCTTGAAGATATGCAGAGACATGCCACTAAAGAGATATCTGGCATGCAAGAGCTTTCCTATCCTGTAAGACTATCAAAGTTGAATCTCCCTACACTTGTATGCAGGAGAAATAGAGGGGATGCCATTTTAGCCTTTAAGTTATTGAGGGCTAACATTCTCACAGCATTATTCCCTACTGTTAGTACCAATTCAAGAACTAGAGGTCATCAACTGAAGCTTGTCAAGCAGTCTACAATGTCTAGAGTCTGTACTCAATTCTTCTCAACACATATTGTCAACAATTGGAACAAATTATCTAAGGAAACTGTTACTGCTGAATCCATTGATGTTGTTAAACAAAGGCTAGTTGCTGAGTGGTCCTCCAAAGAGTGTAAATTCAATTGGGATGCTATCACAGATGGAGCAGCACTTGGTCACCAGTGATACTTGCATACCACTAGTCATCATTCTGGAGCTCTACAAGGAGAAATCCTTAGATTGCTCCTAGCTGCAATTTAAGGTAATAAATATTTAAGAATTTTATGTTGTTTTCAGATATTTATAGTGTTTCCTTCTGATGAGAACCTATTGTACACTAGAACCCAATTGTTTTCATTACAAATTTCTCCCCCCTCCAAATAGTCAAACACATACCCCAGCTTGTACATCTTAAATGAAATGAAATATGCTTATTACTGCTTGCTTGCTGGTTTGCTGTTAAATCAATTTGAAGAAAGGTAAATATATAATAAATTCCATAACTGAGGCAGAGACTAAGTGAACACCCTACTTGATGCTTTTTCATACTCTATCCAATTAAAATAATTCCTTCACTGACAAGTGCACTTCCCCCCTCATTGTTCCATATATATCCCACAGATTTAGGTTTTTACACAACTAAAAAAACACAAACAACAAGATTCTAACTTTAAAGTATAATATATTATGTTTATTTACTAACCATATTGTTATGTTTGCTTTCATTGTTATCTGGCCTACATTCATAAATCATTTTCAAAGAACAGGGTAAGACCCAGGGCACTCATACAGTGCTGCATCTATGTCAGATATCTCAATCAAAATGAATTTTTCTTAGACATATACAACATGCTCCTAGTCTTGGACATGATGCAGATAGGTTTAGATAGTTTGGATCAGCTAATAGTTAGGACTAGACTAGCAGGGATTGGCTTACTGCAATCTTGGAAGACTTAAGGTTTTTTCAATATTTGAAATTAGACAAAATTACCCTGCAGCTTAGCCTATTTAAATACATATCAGTGTCATGACATTTTTCTTAGATTAAATCTGTCAACAATTGAGTTGGTCTGTGATTTGGATATTTTTGAATAATTCCAAGATTAGGCTGAAGTTTCAAATGTATGTCTGAGATTAGGCTTCTTTGTTGTTTTTCAGTATACTTGAAATTATGAGTATCATATAGGGTTAAGATATTCAGGCTAATCTTATTACTAATTAAGAAAATTTTGCCTAACCCAATGGTGAAACAATCCACTTTGCAGGTGATGTGATAGAGATTTTACAGTGATTTAACTGTTGAACTAATTATTAGCTGTGTGATTACAGGGTATAATACCCTCAAATGAAGTATCATACCTTCAATATTGAACATCTGAAAATCTTATACAATCAGAAGTAGGTCTAGTGGTTTTGACCAGTCAAAAATCTCATTCACAAAGAAAACAAAGAATTGGTAAAATTAATGTACAATGGAAATGCATCTTATATTTAGTTGCAAGGTAAAATTCTGGAGCTAAGTCTATTTCTTTGCTATCTCAATAATCTGTGAATAGACAAAATTAAATCTGATTTTTTTCAGGCCTAATGATAATCTTGTTGTGTCACTCCTTTTCTGAAGAAAATATTTGGGTAAAATTCTAGAAGAGCTGAGTTTTGCCATGTTGGAAGATAGCTGCATTAGGAGTAGGCCTATGACACTTTCAAGGATCAATTCAGAGCCCATATTTTACCCAGGAAATGATTTTACCAAGTCCTTGCTTTACTTGGTAAATTTATAGTAGTTTTGATAACTTTGCTAGGTAGATGATGAACACATCACTCAATCCAGGTTGCCACCAGGTAAGAAAAAGTCACTAGAATCCTGAAGAAAATCATAAAATAATAATTTAGCTGCTTCACCAGACAAACCTGTTTCGACTTGAAATCACTGGTTTTGCTTGCTTTTTAGGTTTTTTATAAATACAATTAATTTTTTCATTGGCATGTTTAATACAGGGGTACCATTGGGAAGGGGTTGCTATAACTTATCTAGATTTTGTAAAATACCCAAGTTTTGGTATTTTATTTTTTTAAACAAAATATCACCCTGAATTTTGAAAAATAAATTTTTGTTTCTTTATAAAATGAATTGAAAAATAAATCATTGATCCACTCCCTGCATTTTCCTGAATTATCACCCTGGTCTATCCCACTATTCTGTGAGTGGTGGAAAGTGATGGTCTAACCAAAACATTCACTTTTCTTTTTAGAAATTTTTCCTTGTCAATTAAAATCCCCAGTTGTTTCCTACCAATTTAGAAACCATTTTTTTTCTATATTCTAGTTAAGCTGGCATAATTACTGTAGCATCTGTATAGGGTTTAGAAAAATACTTTTGTTTTGGAATGTTTTCATTAAAAAATTTGTTCTTTTTTACTATTTTCAGAGGCAATGCCATAGCGTTGCCTATAGTAAAGAGCCCTAGTGCTTCAATGTTATCTTATTTTTTCCCAGAGGCACTTCTTATGGAAAAGGTGGTTGTATAAATGTTGGATGGGGGCTCATTTGATTGGAAATTTGAAGCTCTAATGTCCTTTTTAAGGGTCAAAAGTGATTGGAGGGCAACTAGCCCCCAACCACCACACCCTCTTTTCCCCAAATTGGATCCAATCAAAATTTTAAGGTAACCATTTTGTTCAAATAGTCCAAAGGTCAAAAAAATATACCTCCAGAGTTGACAAAACCCTCCACAGTCATTGTTAACATATAAGGTTTTTTGGAAGGGGTGATCTTATAAACTTTGGAGGGGCTCATTCGATTAGAAATTGAAAGTTCTATTGACCTTTTTAAGAGTCAAAAGTGATTGAAGTACAACTAGCCCCCCCCCCCCACGTCCATTTTCCCTTAAACGCGTCAAATCAAAATTTTGAGATAGCCATTTTGTATAAAACAGTCCAAAGTTCAAATAACTATGTCTCCACAGTTGAAAACTGCCCCCACCCCTGATGCAAAGGCTGTAAGTTATGCAAGTTGCCTGTTGTTAACATATAAGATCATTCAGAGGCAACGCTATAGCGTTGCCTATAGTAAAAGCCATACAGCTCCATTGTTTTATTATTTATTTATTATTATTACTTATTTTTTTTCCAGAGGCACTTCATATGGAAGGGGTTGTCATAAAAACTTCAAAGGGGGCTCATTTGATTGGAAATTAAGAATTCTAGTGCCCTTTTTAAGGGTCAAAAGTGATTGTAAGGCAATAAACGCCCCTTCCATGCCAACCATTTCCCCAAACACAACTAATCAAGATTTTGAGATAGCCATTTTGTTCTACATAGTTGCTTTCCAGATAGAAATTATGTTTTTGAGGAGGATAGTCCCCCACAGCCCTCAGGGCAAGGGTTGTAAGATATGCCCTGGGGGTTTATAAGGTTTTATAGAAAGCGTTGTCATAGTAACTTCAAAAATGGCTCATTCAATTGGAAATTCAAAGGGCTAGTGCTCTTTTTAATAGTCAAAAATGATTGGACAACACCTTTTCCCCAAATAAATCCAATCAAAATTTTGAGATAGCATTTTGTTCAACGTGGTTGAAAATTCTTGAAATTAGGTCATTTAGGATGGCAACCCCCTACAGCCCTCAGGGCAAGGGTTGTAAGATATGCCCTGGGGGTTTATAAGGTTTTATAGAAAGCGTTGTCATAGTAACTTCAAAAATGGCTCATTCAATTGGAAATTTAAATGGCTAGTGCCTTTTTTAATTCAAAAGCGATAGGAAGGCAAATAACACTTCTTCCATGCCCACTATTTCGCCAAACATATCCAAAGAAATTTTGAGATTGCCGTTTTGTCCAACGTAGTTGAATGTTTTGGAAATTATGTCTTTGAGCATGACACTCCCCCCCCCCCCAAGGTTTTCAGGGCAGGGGTTATAAGTTATGCCCTGGGGGTATATATGGTTCTTATGGAAAGAATGCTCGTATAAACTGCAAAGGGGGCTCATTTGATTGGAAATTGAAATTTCTAGTTCACTTTTTAAGCACCAAAAGATATTGGAGGGTAACCAGACCCCCTCCCCCTACCAAGCCCTTTTTTCCAAATGCATCCAATAAAAATTTTGAGATAGCTATTTTGTTGAAAATAGTTCAAAGATCATATAACAGAAACTCCAATGTCAATACAACCCCCCAGGACCTAGGGGCAGGCGTTGTAAGTTAGGCCCTGGGGGCATATATGGTTCTTATGGAAGGGATGCTTGTATAAACTACAAAGAGGGCTCATTTGATTGGAAATTGAAAGTTTTAGTTTACTTTTTAAGAGTCAAAAAGAGGTTGGAGGACACCTCCATGCTCTTTTTTTCTCAAATACATCTGATAAGAACTCTGTGATAGCCATTTTTTAAAAAATAGTTCAAAGACCATATAACGAAAACTTTGGGGTCAACACAGCCACCCAGGGCCCAAAGGCAGGCATTGTAAGTTATGCCCCAGGGGAATATATGGTTCTTATGGAAAGGATGGTCGTAAAAACTTCAGAGAGGGCTAATTGGATTGGAAATTGAAAGTTTTAGTTCACTTTTTGAGAGTCAAAAGAGATTGGAGGACAACTAGCCCCCCCCCCCTCCATGCCCCTTTTTTCCCGAATGCATCCGATAAAAATTTTGAGATAGCCAATAAGTTAAAAATTGTCAAAAGTCAGATAACAAAAACTCAGGTGTCAACACAACCCCCCAGGGCCCAAGGGCAGGCATTGTAAGTTATGCCCTGGGGCATATTTGGTTCTTACGAAAGGGATATTCGTATAAACTTCATAGAGGGCTGATTTGATTGGAAATTGAAAGTTTGAGTTCACTTTTTAATAGTCAAAAGAGATCTGAGGGCAGCTACCCCCCTCCCCCCCCCCCCCATGCCTTCTTTTTCCAAACCCAGCTGATGAAAATTTTGAGATAAATATTTTGTTAAAAAAAATAGTTCAAAGGTCAGATAAGAAAAACTCCGGAGTCAATACAACCCCCCAGGGCCCGGGAGAAGGCGTTCTAAGTTATGTCCTAAGGGCATGTATGGTCCTTATGAAAGGGTTGCTTGTATAAACTTCATAGAGGGCTCATTTGATTGGAAATTGAAAGTTCTAGTTCACTTTTTAAGAGTCAAGAGATTTAACAACAACTAGACCTCCCCCCCCCAATGCCCTTTTTTCCCCGAACCCATTCATATGAAATTTTGAGATGGCCAGTTTTTTTTTAAAATTGTTAAAAAATTAGATAACAAAAATCCGGTGTTAACACAACCCCCCAGGGCCCAGCGGGTAGGCGATGTAAGTGTTGTCCTGGGGGTGTGTATGGTTCTTATGAAAGGGATGCTCATATAAACTTCAGAGAGGGCTCATTTGATTGGAAATTGAAAGTTATAGTTCACTTTTTAAAAGTCAATAGATATCTGACCCCCCCCCCCCCCCCCCCGCATTTTACAATAGGTTGTATAGGTTGCGTCAAGACTGGGCTGGGTAACTGTAGGACAGAGAAAAGTCAAGACAGATAGTCCAAAGTAATTGAGAGGCAAATGTTTAAATGGCTGGGGCACGGGTAAATGGCAGGAGTATGCATGGCTCTCTTATTGGACACATACTTGTCAGGTTTTCCCAAGCCTATCTGATAAAATTTTTAAAATAGCCATTTTATTAAAAATAATTTAAAGGTCAGATAAGAAAAACTCCTGTGTCGACGCAACCCCCATGGCCCGGAGGCAGGCGTTGTAAGTAATGCTCTGGGGGCATGTATCGTTTTTATGGTAGGGATGCTTGTATAAACTTTGGAGAGGGTTCATTTGACTGGAAATTGAAAGTTCTCGTTCACTTTTTAAGAGTCAAAAGAGATTGAAGGGTAACTAGCCCCTCCCCCCCCCTCCACGCCCTAAATGCATCAGATAAAAATTTTGAGATAGACATTTTGTTAAAAATAGTTTCAAGTTCAGATAACAAAAACTCCGGTGTCGACACAGCCCCCAGGGCCCGAGGGTAGGCGTTGTAAGTTATGCTCTGGGGGCATATATGGTTTTTATGGAAGGGATGCTCGTATAAACTCTATAGAGGGCTCATTTGATTTGAAATTGAAAGATGTAATTCACTTTTTAAGAGTAAAACGTGATCGGAAACAATAAGAATTCCAAATAGGGATAGGTCCTTTTATTAGACAGTGAAACGAAAATATAAAACAAAGACTCTAAATATTTCGATGACACAGTCGGTCATCATCATCAGTAACTCTACTGATGATGATGACCGACTGTGTCATCGAAATATTTAGAGTCTTTGTTTTATATTTTCGTTTCACTGTCTAATAAAAGGACCTATCCCTATTTGGAATTCTGATTGTTTCCGTCATAGAAAAGGCAGTGTGGTCATGGATAATAATAGTAAAACGTGATCGGAGGGCAGCTAGCGCCCCCCCCCCCACACTCCATCTATTTTTCTCAGACGCACTTCATATAGAAGGGGTCATCGGATAAACTTCAAAGGGGCTAAACTTTTTTCACTTTTTTTTACATTTAGTTTTATATTGATACCAGTTTTGATATTTTGATGAAGATTTGATTTTTTGTTAAAGTTTGATTTTGAAATAAGGAATTTTTAAAAACTTGAAACATTCTGCAATCAAAAAGGAACAAAAATTATTTAAAAAAAAACTTTCCGAAAAATAAGTTTTTCAAAAAAAAGTAAAGGCCATTTTAAGCTTAAGCTCGGCAGATACAAATATATGTTAAAATTCAAACTCAAAACGACCGGAAATTACTATTAAAGAATAAATGAAACCCTAAACGAACAGAAATTAAATAAACGATCATAGGAAAAAACGTACAACAAGTAATAATATAGATGAATAAATAGATCTGAAAGCAAGTAATGCTTAGATTGAATATGAAAATCAAGCTTTAAACTAAAAAAAATATTTTGCCATTGAAGTATAAATGAAACTTAAAACGAACAGAAATTAAATAAACAATCAAAGCTAACAAACATACAATAGATATTAATGTAAATGAATAAATAAATCTTAAAACGAGTGAAACCTATATTGAGTATGGAAATCAAGCTTGAAACGAACAAAAATCACTACAAACAAGAGTTTGGATATCGCCTCCTTCTCTCACTGTAAAAGTCCAAAAACTACTGCGTCATTGGCGCTTTACTGAAAACTATATGCGTCTTGAACAGTTTTGAAAAGTATAAACAACATCAAATTGAATATTTGATATATAATGATATTAGTTGTTGAAAGCTCCATCAGTTCAAGAATTTGTCTCACTCTAATTTATTTTTATTTTCAATGCTGTAAGAACTGGAAAAGAAAATATTTGTAATATAATTTGTTTTCAGTGAAGCGCCAATAACGCAGTAGGCTTTTGGTTTTTATCAAAAAGTTCGTGGCAACAAACTGTAAGTAAGGAGTGACCCGGCTCAGTAGTAACCCAAACTCTAAAAAACGGGATTTTGATACCAATAGATAAATCACAAGAATCAGATTTTAACACTGATTTCAAACATATAAGTTTCATCAAGTTTAGTCCTACCCATCAAAAGTTACGTGCCTGAGAAAATTTGGCTGATTTTCGTAAAAAGGGGGAAATACCCCCTTAAAAGCTATTGAACCTAAATGAAAATCACACCATCAGATTCAGCGTATCAGAGAACCCTACTGTAGAGCTTTCAAGCTCCTATCTGCAAAAATGTGGAATTTGGTATTTTTTGCCAGAAGAAAGATCACAGATGCGTGTTTATTTGTTTTTTTTTGTTTGTTTTTTTCCAGGGATGATCGTATCGACCCAATGGTCCTAGAATATCGTGGGAGGGCTCATTCGAACGGAAATTAAAAGTTTTAGTAACCTTTTTAAGTGACCAAAATAAATGGAGGGCAACTAGCCCCCCTCCCACGCTCATTTTTTTCCCAAAGTCACCTGATCAATATTTTAAGATATCAATTTTGTTCAGCATGGCCGAAAATATTATAAATATGTCTTTTTGGATTACCTATCCCCCAAAGTCCCTGGGGGGAGGGCTGAAAGTTATGAACTTTACCCAATGTTTACATATAGTATTAGTTATTGGGAAGTATACAGACGTTTTCAAGGGGGATTTTTTTCTGGCCGTGAGGGGCGGGGATTATGTGGAAGGATCCTTCCATGGAGGAAGTTTTCATGGCGGAAGGGACATTGCTATGAAGGGGGTGCCGGGTTTCCCAGCATTATTAAAAAACGATCAGAAAAAAAAATAAACAAGTTTTTCAACTGAAAGTAAGGAGCAACATCAAAACTTAAAACGAACTGAAATTATTAAGTATATGATTGGGTTCGCCCCCTAGTCAGTACCTTGCTGTTTAAGCCTAAGATTTTTTAGTACTTCCATAAGAGCTATTTATTCTAATTAACGGCCTTTGTGATTAAGCGGTCATTTCTAAAGAATTGGAACAAAATTTGAACATTCGCTTAAAGAGCAAGGTATTGACTAGGGGGTGAACCCCCTAATAAATTTAAAAAACTTTCGAGAAAGCCATTTAACCAAATAAAAGTAAAATTAATATGCATTTTTTTTTTAATTATTCATGTACGGTGAGCCAAAATCAAAACCTCCATTAATTCAAAAACGTTCAAAAATTAAATAAAAAGAGCAACTTTTTTTTCTGAAAGTAAGGAGCAGTAGAGATGCCTCAGGAGGTCCCACGGGGCCCTACTGCTGCCACCTATAACTTTTTTTACATAGTTTATGTCTGTTTGTTGTCAGTGAGAATTTGAAAAACAGGAATTTTGTCACATTTATGGATGGTTTTATGGATGGTTATGTGTGTTGGTCGATTTATTTGATGTTTTTATGGTTTTTGTCAGTGAGAATTTGAAAAACAGGAATTTTGTCACATTTATGGATGGTTTTATGGATTTTGTCAGTGAGAATGAAAAAACAGGAACTTTGTCACATGTTTTTATGGACTTGTCAGTGAGAATTTGAAAAAACAGGAACTTTGTCACATTTTTGTATGTTTTTATGGTTTTTGTCAGTGAGAATTTTGAAAAACAGGAACTTTGTCACATTTATGTCTGTTTTTATGGACTTTGTCAGTGAGAATGGAAAAACAAGAACTTTGTCACTCCCTTCTTGTTGTTGTTCGATGCAGATGTTATGAGTTTCCGGGAAACAGTTAATGACACTTCCTTCCTGTTGTTATTCGAGGCAAATGTTATGAGTTCCTGGGAGATCGCGTGTTTCCAATATTTGTTGTTCAAGCCAAATGTTATGAGTTTCCGGGAAACAGTATTTGTTGTTGTTGTTCAAGCCAAATGTTATGAGTTCCCGGGAAACAGCTAGATCACATGTTTCCTTCTCAGCCAATCAGAGGACTTTGTTTACATAACAATTTGACCTTGAGATGAAATGAGTGAACAAGTTGAGTTAGAAATATCCTTTTATTGCAACTGTTCTATTTGTAAGGGACATTTTCATGATTTTGAGTATTCACATGAACCTACTGAATGTTTAGACAGCATAGAGGCAGAGACAGATGAGAAGAATCTGGAGGAAACGAGAAGAAAAATTATATGTGACATGGAGAGAAATCTATACCGATTGGAAGTAAGCTCAGATAAAAGAAGGATTGATATGATAGAAAAGGAAGATCAAAAGAAGAGACTGGTAAAAGAGGGCTTTCTCTATAGTGTAAAAGACAGCAGTGAAAACCCAAAGAAAAATGTGTATAGTGCAAGATATAACTCGGATTATTATGATGATTATGCTATAAGAGAAGAGAAAAAGTGGCCCTTTAAGAGACAACATAAGAGGTCATTCTACGAAAAGGATTTTAAACAACGGAAACCATGGTGGAAGAGTTCTCATATATGATTTACCGTTAAATCTAATTATTAATATGTATAATGAGTTTTATATTGTAATCACACAATAAATTTGTTTGTATTATTTTAATTTTCATATACTCGATATATATAGAGTGAGGATACCAGCAGAGACTTCTGTACATGAATAGTTCAGTTTGATTAAATCACCCCATAGAGTATTATCAGTCCATAACCAAGTCTTCTATCAAAGATAACAAAAAATAATTCATTCTTTCTAATCTTTATTATCTTGAAATATCGATATTTATAACAGTTTTTAAATAAACTACATCTGGTTCAATTATCAGAATATCTATGTCTTCATCCTCCACTACCACTATGTCTACCAGAGGGGGTGGTATACATTCAATTTCAACCTCAGGTTCATCATTTATTGATATATCAATCAATGGAGTGGGCCTGTATTCAAATAAATCGCCGCGTACTCCTATTGTAGGCAAACTAGGAGCCAACCGCTCGTCATCCTCTATGCAAAGACGACCTGAAGGCCCCCGCCGTACCAGATCTTCTGACGTATATGAAAGACCATCTTCAGTATAATGTACTTCTAGCACATCATCAGTACCTTCGAAGGCTGTACTAGTACAAAGAAGGACCTCCTCATCAAGTGAGAGATCCCAACCAAGCCATACATCCTAAAAGATTGATAGTGCTATGATCAAAAACTAGAGTTTCCTGCGGAAAACCTATATTAGTTCAGATTTTACGGGAATAGTTTATTTTCGAACCAATATATCTACCAAAGGTTCAATACCTGAGTTAAACTAAGAGGTTTCAATTTCAGGAAAAATTACATTTTGACAACATTTGACAATTTACCAAATTTAAAGTTTTGTTTAGTTTCAAATTGTTTTCTGTCACTCATCATCTTTTAATCATTCACAAACAATACTAAAGAAAACCACTTTCCATGGTTTATCGATTTGAAATTATTAAGAAGGTTATTATTTCTTTGAAATATACATTTTACATTTTTAATTTTCATGCTTTTGATAAGTATCTTGTCCTTTTGGTGTAAATTGCAGCTGAAGGCTTATCGCAAAATCACTGTTTCAAGTTTTTTCATATACTAAAATTGAAGGAAGCTAGAAAATGTAAAAAATTCTTTTTACCCGAATATTCTTCAGAGCCCAACCTAACTACGACCTGAAAACAATAATATAACTTATAATTGGACAAATTTTTTTAAATATCTCTTTTCTGACATCATTTGGAACTTGCAAATTATTATAAGTAGTAACTAATTACTTAATTTTTAATGAACTTATAATTAATTGAACCAACAATCCAAATTTTTTGATACCACAACAATAAATGGCAAACGAAAAAGAATATAAAAAACTACAACATTTTAAAAAGTACAGAGTTTGGCTCATGAAATTGAATAGAACAACGGAACTATGACAAATAGCTTCAGAATCAAAATCTAACCGAGTCAAATAAAGGTCCATCCGGTTTTTTGGTTATTCACCCCCCCCCCCCACCAAACAAGCAGTGCAGTTAAAACCTACTTAAAATCTATACTTAGACCTTGAAACTAGAAGAAACTAAATTTTCTGTAAAGTTATGTCTAGCGATAGACTTATTAGAGTGACAGAAACTTTTTTCCACAACCCACAAGAGGATATTTTTCAAGTAAAAGTAAAGAGCTGCTACACTAAATCAAAGATGAACAGGAATAATAACGAATAATTGTTCAAACGTAAACTTATGCACAATGATATATTTAATAGAGTGACAAAAACTTTTTTCCACAAGAGGTTATTTTTCAATTAAAAGTAAAGAGCTGCTACACTAAATCAAAGATGAACAGAAATAATGTCGAATAATTTGTCAACCGTAAACTTATGCACAATGATATATTTAATAGAGTGACAAAAACTTTTTTCCACATGAGGTTATTTTTCAATTAAAAGTAAATAGCTGCTACACTAAATCAAACAACCAAGCCATACATTCTAAAAGATTGATAGCGCTATGATCAAAAACTAGAGTTTCCTGCGGAAAACCTATATTAGTTCAGATTCTACGGGAATAGTTTATTTTCAAACCAATATATCTACCAAAGGTTCAATACTTGAGTTAAACTAAGAGGTTTCAATTTCAGGAAAAATTACATTTTGACATCATTTGACAATTTACCAAATTTAAAGTTTTGTTTAGTTTCAAAAATGTTTTCTGTCACTCATCATCTTTTAATCATTCACAAACAATACTAAAGAAAACCACTTTCCACGGTTTATCGATTTTAAATTATTAAGAAGGCTATTATTTCTTTGAAATATACATTTTACATTTTTAATTTTCATGCTTTTGATAAGTATCTTGTCCTTTTGGTGTAAATTGCAGCTGAAGGCTTATCGCAAAATCACTGTTTCAAGTTTTTTCATATACTAAAATTGAAGGAAGCTAGAAAATGTAAAAAATTCTTTTTACCCGAATATTCTTCAGAGCCCAACCTAACTACGACCTGAAAACAATAATATAACTTATAGTTGGACAAATTTTTTTAAATATCTCTTTTCTGACATCATTTGGAACTTGCAAATTATTATAAGTAGTAACTAATTACTTAATTTTTAATGAACTTATAATTAATTGAACCAACAATCCAAATTTTTTGATACCACAACAATAAATGGCAAACGAAAAAGAATATAAAAAACTACAACATTTTAAAAAGTACAGAGTTTGGCTCATGAAATTGAATAGAACAACGGAACTATGACAAATAGCTTCAGAATCAAAATCTAACCGAGTCAAATAAAGAGGATGCGCTAAGGTTTATTCTTTTTTTTCATGTTGGTTGACGGATAGACTATCTAGCATTACAAAGAAGGAGATAGAAAGAGCTCTGTCATATAAGGTGCAGTCGTTTATTATAACTGGTAAATGTTAGTAATAAGGATCCTTCATTTTGGAGATAACGTGAACAAGACGAATAGCCTTACAACTCAAGCCTTGTAAGCCCGTGGCTACCAACTGATACAGATTGTCTTTTCGACAGTATTTTAAGTGACAAAGAAGAGTGATTATTTAAATTATATTGTCTCTTAATTTAACTTTTAATTTAATTCCTGTTATTTGACATAATAAATTCGTATCGTATCGCACCGTATCGTATCGAATGGCACTAATAACGCTTAAGCAGAAATTGTTGTATTTTTCTTATTCATCTTCGTATTGAAGCGATACTCGATTGCAGGTTCTTAGCAGCTATTGAATAGGAAGAAGATAAAGCCGAGGTATTTTTTAATCATCTTAAATCTACTAGTAAGAAGGTTAATAAGGATATATACACAGAGGCATTAATGGGGGGGGGGGATTTTGAAAAATACCTATTGACTGCATTCTGCTTGAAAAATATCTTTTTGGTATTTTCATCGAAAAAATTCAAAAATTGCCCATTATCCCCCTAAGTTATAAGAAATATATCTGACCCTCCCCTCTAACTTTTCATGAATTGATACCACTGCTTATACGTAAATCAAAACAAGACGAAATCTGATCTGGAAGCTTCAAGCTATAGAATCCTTAAGACAATTATTAAACCAAGTAAGACAAGGCTTTAAAGATTTTAAACAGTGAGTCTTTAAAAAGCTGAATGATCATTGAGAACAACACTATTAATAAAAAAAAGATGCAGGAAATGTAGTGTAAGATAAGCGCCAATAATTTCAAACACCCAGCGTAGGAAAGGAGTTTAGAGAAATATAGGAACGTCATGGGAGTCAGTAAATAGTGAAGCTTTTATCATATTAGGGCGAAGGACGAGCGTGTGCAGTTGTGTTGCCCTTTGCAGCTTGGTGTTGCCCTTTGGAGCTGTAAGTAGTTGTATTTATAAAGGTCTACAAAAGAAGTAGGCCTATGTCCAATCTCCCCTTTGAAAAATATAGAACTGTATTGACACTCCTGGTCATTGGTGAACAGTTCTGGATAATCAGTTTATATACTGAAATTAGCCGAAGTTTTGTAACATAGGTCCATAGCCTCTGACGTAAGTCTTTATGATCATTGGTGAAATTATGATAACAGCTAATGAGGTCTATTTGTCTGTGTTGCACAAAGAAATTACACAACACAATTAAAAACATGCATTCGTTTGGGTTCCTATTTATATTTTTTACTAAGGAAGCTTCAACTAATTTGGTATTTCCGAGAACTCAGATGAGGAGGCCATATAAAGCAAAAGGGTTACAAGTATATTAAAAGGTAATGAGTGTTTGCTAATGAAGAATTTGCTGTCATTGGGGCTAAAATTCACAAGGACTTAGTGATATCTTCATTGTTCTTATGAATTTCAAAGTATAATGGTCAATATCAGTGATGAACACAGAGAGGAGGGGGCCTCAAGGCCCAGACCCCCCAGAATCCTATTTTTTCTGAATTTTCGGGTACTTTTTATTCAAACTATCCAATAGATTTTTTATTCCCTTCCCCGAAAAGAAAAATTTTGCATATGTGTCTCATCTTTTTTTTATACTGGGTTCAGTCTTTAGGTTTACTTTAACCTATAGCACGCATATTAATGACACAATTCAGTAGCTTTACAAACATTGTCAATCAATACAGAAAGATCGTTAACTATTAAAAGTTCATAACTGCAAAAATGTTAAATAACGTAAATGATTATGGATGGCCGAGCTAAGATAGTCCTTAACCTTTGCATAGTTAATAGTTATAATTTAAAAAAAGGAAGCATATAAAAAAGCATTAAGCCCTTAAAATACTTTTCTGTAAGAAGCAAATGAACGGAAAGCATAGAGACATCACTTACAGCGTGCAAGTTGGCCGTTCCCCATTGATCAAAAGGTCTCTTCCTAATTGGAGCATGATGGCCAACATACCTGTCCCATAACCCATGTAAATCATAGGTCACGTACTAGCTACCACAGACCCAGAAGGGCTGAATTCACATTTTAGAGACAAAAAGTGCACGCAAAAAAGCAAATATAATAGCAATTAAAAATCTCCCCCTCCCCAAACTCAAAAATTTCTGGGGGGACATATTGTCATTGCATTTTGAATATTTTCCTTCGGAAAACACACCGAAAAGCCATATTAAGAGCTTAATTTCTGAGTTTTTCACTGACAATTCCTTTTTTTTGCCAAGCCTTGACCTCCCTAATTAAAGGATATGAATTAGAACCATGGGAGTGCATTTACATCATATTTTGCTTATTTTCGTTGGAAAAAACACTGAAAAGCCATATTAAGAGCTATATTTTTGAGTTTTTCACTGAAAATTCCCTTTTTTGCCAAGCCCTGACCTCCCTAATTGAAGGATACGAATTAGAACCATGGGAATGCATTTTCATCGTATTTTGCGTATTTTCGTTGGAAAAAACACTGAAAAGCCATATTAAGAGCTATATTTGTGAGTTTTTCACTGAAAATTCCTTTTTCGTGCCAAGCCTTGACCTCCCTAATTGAAGGATATGAATTAGAACCATGGGAACGTAATTTCGTCGTATTTTGCTTATTTTCGTTAGAAAAAAACACTGAAAAACCATATTAAGAGCTATATTTTTGAGTTTTTTCACTGAAAATTCCTTTTTTTTTGCCAAGCCTTGACCTCCCTAATTAAAGGATACGAATTAGAACCATGGGAACGTAATTTCATTGTATTTTGCATTTTTTCTAACTTTTGTGTGTTTTCGCAATAGAATGGCTCAATTGTGAGTTTTTCACTGACAATTCCTTTTTAGCCACGCCATTATAATCAATGGATCATAGTTCTTTGTATTTTACATATTTTTGTTTGGAAAAAAACACTGAAAAGCCATATTATTTGAACTTACATCAAACGTTGGATGGCTTACATTTGAAGAACTATCCATTATTTGTATATATGTTCTATATTTCAGACTATACTGATTTCAAAAACTTCAAAACCCCGAAATATACTCACTTAACGGTTACCTATTTGCGAAAATCGTACTAGGTCACGCTCTTAGAACAATAATTACCGCACTATCTATCACTCATGGGGAACAGATTCAAAACAATACTTCATACATCATATAGTCAGCTCATTTAATTGGAAATTAAAGTGGATAATGCCCAATTCACAGGAGGGGCGTGAAAACTATGGTTTTTAACCATGATATGCAAGACTAGAAAGAAAAGTCTTTAGGAGTAGGGCTGCCCATCACCTCAACCCTCGCTCTTGAAATCCCCTTCCCCCTAAAGTTGAAGTCTAGTCTAAACTAGCATAACCACAAAATTACACAATATTGCATAGAAATACCAAAACCATAGGTTAGGCTATGTCAGGTTAGGTTAGAAGTTAGGTTTCTCCACGTTTAAGTTAGGTTAGATTAGGTTAGCTTATCATGAGCGCTCATGATAAGCTAACCTAATCTAACCTAACCTAAACGTGGAGAAACCTAACTTCTAACCTAACCTGACATAGCCTAACCTATGGTTTTGGTATTTCTATGCAATATTGTGTAATTTTGTGGTTATGCTAGTTTAGACTAGACTTCAACTTTAGGGGGGGGATTTCAAGAGCGAGGGTTGAGGTGATGGGCAGCTCCACTCCTAAAGACTTTTCTTTCTAGTCTTGCATATCGTGGTTAAAAACCATAGTTTTCACGCCCCTCCTGTGAATTGGGCATTATCCACTTTAATTTCCAATTAAATGAGCTGACTATATGATGTATGAAGTATTGTTTTGAATCTGTTCCCCGTGAGTGATAGATAGTGTGGTAATTATTGTTCTAAGAGCGTGACCTAGTACGATTTTCGCAAATAGGTAACCGTTAAGCGAGTATATTTCGGGGTTTTGAAGTTTTTGAAATCAGTATAGTCTGAAATATAGAACAATATATACAAATAATGGATAGTTCTTCAAATGTAAGCCATCCAACGTTTGATGTAAGTTCAAATAATATGGCTTTTCAGTGTTTTTTCCAATCAAAAATATGTAAAATACAAAGAACTATGATCCACTGATTATAATGGCGTGGCTAAAAAGGAATTGTCAGTGAAAAACTCACAATTGAGCCATTCTATTGCGAAAACACACAAAAGTTAGAAAAAATGCAAAATACGATGAAATTACGTTCCCATGGTTCTAATTCGTATCCTTTAATTAGGGAGGTCAAGGCTTGGCAAAAAAAAGGAATTTTCAGTGAAAAACTCAAAAATATAGCTCTTAATATGGTTTTTCAGTGTTTTTTCTAACGAAAATAAGCAAAATACGACGAAATTACGTTCCCATGGTTCTAATTCATATCCTTCAATTAGGGAGGTCAAGGCTTGGCACGAAAAAGGAATTTTCAGTGAAAAACTCACAAATATAGCTCTTAATATGGCTTTTCAGTGTTTTTCCAACGAAAATATGCAAAATACGATGAAAATGCATTCCCATGGTTCTAATTCGATCCTTCAATTAGGGAGGTCAGGGCTTGGCAAAAAAAGGGAATTTTCAGTGAAAAACTCAAAAATATAGCTCTTAATATGGCTTTTCAGTGTTTTTTCCAACGAAAATAAGCAAAATATGATGAAAATGCATTCCCATGGTTCTAATTCATATCCTTTAATTAGGGAGGTCAAGGCTTGGCAAAAAAAAGGAATTGTCAGTGAAAAACTCACAAATTTAGCTCTTAATATGGCTTTTCGGTGTGTTTTCTGAAGGAAAATATTCAAAATGCAATGAAAATATGTCCCCCCAGAAATTTTTGAGTTTGGGGAGGGGGAGATTTTTAATTGCTATTATATTTGCTTTTTTGCGTGCACTTTTTGTCTCTAAAATGTGAATTCAGCCCTTCTGGGTCTGTGGTAGCTAGTACGTGACCTATGATTTACATGGGTCATGGGACAGGTATGCTGACCATCATGCTCCAATTAGGAAGAGACCTTTTGATCAATGGGGAACGGCCAATTTGCACGCTGTAAGTGATGTCTCTATGCTTTCCGTTCATTTGCTTCTTACAGAAAAGTATTTTAAGGGCTTAATGCTTTTTTATATGCTTCCCTTTTTTAAATTATAACTATTAACTATGCAAAGGTTAAGGACTATCTTAGCTCGGCCATCCATAATCATTTACGTTATTTAACATTTTTGCAGTTATGAACTTTTAATAGTTAACGATCTTTCTGTATTGATTGACAATGTTTGTAAAGCTACTGAATTGTGTCATTAATATGCGTGCTATAGGTTAAAGTAAACCTAAAGACTGAACCCAGTATAAAAAAAGATGAGACACATATGCAAAATTTTTCTTTTCGGGGAAGGGAATAAAAAATCTATTGGATAGTTTGAATAAAAAGTACCCGAAAATTCAGAAAAAATAGGATTCTGGGGGAGTCTGGGCCTTGAGGCCCCCTCCTCTCTGTGTTCATCACTGATATTGACCATTATACTTTGAAATTCATAAGAACAATGAAGATATCACTAAGTCCTTGTGAATTTGAGCCCCAATGACAGCAAATTCTTCATTAGCAAACACTCATTACCTTTTAATATACTTGTAACCCTTTTGCTTTATATGGCCTCCTCATCAGAGTTCTCGGAAATAACAAATTAGTTGAAGCTTCCTTAGTAAAAAATATAAATAGGAACCCAAACGAATGCATGTTTTTAATTGTGTTGTGTAATTTCTTTGTGCAACACAGACAAATAGACCTCATTAGCTGTTATCATAATTTCACCAATGATCATAAAGACTTACGTCAGAGGCTATGGACCTATGTTACAAAACTTCGGCTGATTTCAGTATATAAACTGATTATCCAGAACTGTTCACCAATGACCAGGAGTGTCAATACAGTTCTATATTTTTCAAAGGGGAGATTGGACATAGGCCTACTTCTTTTGTAGACCTTTATAAATACAACTACTTACAGCTCCAAAGGGCAACACCAAGCTGCAAAGGGCAACACAACTGCACACGCTCGTCCTTCGCCCTAATATGATAAAAGCTTCACTATTTACTGACTCCCATGACGTTCCTATATTTCTCTAAACTCCTTTCCTACGCTGGGTGTTTGAAATTATCGGCGCTTATCTTACACTACATTTCCTGCATCTTTTTTTTATTAATAGTGTTGTTCTCAATGATCATTCAGCTTTTTAAAGACTCACTGTTTAAAATCTTTAAAGCCTTGTCTTACTTGGTTTAATAATTGTCTTAAGGATTCTATAGCTTGAAGCTTCCAGATCAGATTTCGTCTTGTTTTGATTTACGTATAAGCAGTGGTATCAATTCATGAAAAGTTAGAGGGGAGGGTCAGATATATTTCTTATAACTTAGGGGGATAATGGGCAATTTTTGAATTTTTTCGATGAAAATACCAAAAAGATATTTTTCAAGCAGAATGCAGTCAATAGGTATTTTTCAAAATCCCCCCCCCCATTAATGCCTCTGTGTATATATCCTTATTAACCTTCTTACTAGTAGATTTAAGATGATTAAAAAATACCTCGGCTTTATCTTCTTCCTATTCAATAGCTGCTAAGAACCTGCAATCGAGTATCGCTTCAATACGAAGATGAATAAGAAAAATACAACAATTTCTGCTTAAGCGTTATTAGTGCTATTCGATACGATACGGTGCGATACGATACGAATTTATTATGTCAAATAACAGGAATTAAATTAAAAGTTAAATTAAGAGACAATATAATTTAAATAATCACTCTTCTTTGTCACTTATTTATTAAAATGAGACACAAAATACTGTCGAAAAGACAATCTGTATCGGTTGGTAGCCACGGGCTTACAAGGCTTGAGTTGTAAGGCTATTCGTCTTGTTCACGTTATCTCCAAAATGAAGGATCCTTATTACTAATATTTACCAGTTATAATAAACGACTGCACCTTATATGACAGAGCTCTTTCTATCTCCTTCTTTGTAATGCTAGATAGTCTATCCGTCAACCAACATGAAAAAAAAGAATAAACCTTAGCGCATCCTCTTTATTTGACTCGGTTAGATTTTGATTCTGAAGCTATTTGTCATAGTTCCGTTGTTCTATTCAATTTCATGAGCCAAACTCTGTACTTTTTAAAATGTTGTAGTTTTTTATATTCTTTTTCGTTTGCCATTTATTGTTGTGGTATCAAAAAATTTGGATTGTTGGTTCAATTAATTATAAGTTCATTAAAAATTAAGTAATAAGTTACTACTTATAATAATTTGCAAGTTCCAAATGATGTCAGAAAAGAGATATATTCAAAAAAATTTGTCCAACTATAAGTTATATTATTGTTTTCAGGTCGTAGTTAGGTTGGGCTCTGAAGAATATTCGGGTAAAAAGAATTTTTTACATTTTCTAGCTTCCTTCAATTTTAGTATATGAAAAAACTTGAAACAGTGATTTTGCGATAAGCCTTCAGCTGCAATTTACACCAAAAGGACAAGATACTTATCAAAAGCATGAAAATTAAAAATGTAAAATGTATATTTCAAAGAAATAATAGCCTTCTTAATAATTTAAAATCGATAAACCGTGGAAAGTGGTTTTCTTTAGTATTGTTTGTGAATGATTAAAAGATGATGAGTGACAGAAAACATTTTTGAAACTAAACAAAACTTTAAATTTGGTAAATTGTCAAATGATGTCAAAATGTAATTTTTCCTGAAATTGAAACCTCTTAGTTTAACTCAAGTATTGAACCTTTGGTAGATATATTGGTTCGAAAATAAACTATTCCCGTAGAATCTGAACTAATATAGGTTTTCCGCAGGAAACTCTAGTTTTTGATCATAGCGCTATCAATCTTTTAGAATGTATGGCTTGGTTGTTTGATTTAGTGTAGCAGCTATTTACTTTTAATTGAAAAATAACCTCTTGTGGAAAAAAGTTTTTGTCACTCTATTAAATATATCATTGTGCATAAGTTTACGTTTGACAAATTATTCGACATTATTTCTGTTCATCTTTGATTTAGTGTAGCAGCTCTTTACTTTTAATTGAAAAATAACCTCTTGTGGAAAAAAGTTTTTGTCACTCTATTAAATATATCATTGTGCATAAGTTTACGTTTGAACAATTATTCGTTATTATTCCTGTTCATCTTTGATTTAGTGTAGCAGCTCTTTACTTTTACTTGAAAAATATCCTCTTGTGGGTTGTGGAAAAAAGTTTCTGTCACTCTAATAAGTCTATCGCTAGACATAACTTTACAGAAAATTTAGTTTCTTCTAGTTTCAAGGTCTAAGTATAGATTTTAAGTAGGTTTTAACTGCACTGCTTGTTTGGTGGGGGGGGGGTGAATAACCAAAAATACCGGATGGACCTTTATTTGACTCGGTTAGATTTTGATTCTGAAGCTATTTGTCATAGTTCCGTTGTTCTATTCAATTTCATGAGCCAAACTCTGTACTTTTTAAAATGTTGTAGTTTTTTATATTCTTTTTCGTTTGCCATTTATTGTTGTGGTATCAAAAAATTTGGATTGTTGGTTCAATTAATTATAAGTTCATTAAAAATTAAGTAATTAGTTACTACTTATAATAATTTGCAAGTTCCAAATGATGTCAGAAAAGAGATATTTAAAAAAATTTGTCCAACTATAAGTTATATTATTGTTTTCAGGTCGTAGTTAGGTTGGGCTCTGAAGAATATTCGGGTAAAAAGAATTTTTTACATTTTCTAGCTTCCTTCAATTTTAGTATATGAAAAAACTTGAAACAGTGATTTTGCGATAAGCCTTCAGCTGCAATTTACACCAAAAGGACAAGATACTTATCAAAAGCATGAAAATTAAAAATGTAAAATGTATATTTCAAAGAAATAATAGCCTTCTTAATAATTTAAAATCGATAAACCATGGAAAGTGGTTTTCTTTAGTATTGTTTGTGAATGATTAAAAGATGATGAGTGACAGAAAACATTTTGAAACTAAACAAAACTTTAAATTTGGTAAATTGTCAAATGTTGTCAAAATGTAATTTTTCCTGAAATTGAAACCTCTTAGTTTAACTCAGGTATTGAACCTTTGGTAGATATATTGGTTCGAAAATAAACTATTCCCGTAAAATCTGAACTAATATAGGTTTTCCGCAGGAAACTCTAGTTTTTGATCATAGCACTATCAATCTTTTAGGATGTATGGCTTGGTTGGGATCTCTCACTTGATGAGGAGGTCCTTCTTTGTACTAGTACAGCCTTCGAAGGTACTGATGATGTGCTAGAAGTACATTATACTGAAGATGGTCTTTCATATACGTCAGAAGATCTGGTACGGCGGGGGCCTTCAGGTCGTCTTTGCATAGAGGATGACGAGCGGTTGGCTCCTAGTTTGCCTACAATAGGAGTACGCGGCGATTTATTTGAATACAGGCCCACTCCATTGATTGATATATCAATAAATGATGAACCTGAGGTTGAAATTGAATGTATACCACCCCCTCTGGTAGACATAGTGGTAGTGGAGGATGAAGACATAGATATTCTGATAATTGAACCAGATGTAGTTTATTTAAAAACTGTTATAAATATCGATATTTCAAGAGAATAAAGATTAGAAAGAATGAATTATTTTTTGTTATCTTTGATAGAAGACTTGGTTATGGACTGATAATACTCTATGGGGTGATTTAATCAAACTGAACTATTCATGTACAGAAGTCTCTGCTGGTATCCTCACTCTATATATATCGAGTATATGAAAATTAAAATAATACAAACAAATTTATTGTGTGATTACAATATAAAACTCATTATACATATTAATAATTAGATTTAACGGTAAATCATATATGAGAACTCTTCCACCATGGTTTCCGTTGTTTAAAATCCTTTTCGTAGAATGACCTCTTATGTTGTCTCTTAAAGGGCCACTTTTTCTCTTCTCTTATAGCATAATCATCATAATAATCCGAGTTATATCTTGCACTATACACATTTTTCTTTGGGTTTTCACTGCTGTCTTTACACTATAGAGAAAGCCCTCTTTTACCAGTCTCTTCTTTTGATCTTCCTTTTCTATCATATCAATCCTTCTTTTATCTGAGCTTACTTGCAATCGGTATAGATTTCTCTCCATGTCACATATAATTTTTCTTCTCGTTTCCTCCAGATTCTTCTCATCTGTCTCTGCCTCTATGCTGTCTAAACATTCAGTAGGTTCATGTGAATACTCAAAATCATGAAAATGTCCCTTACAAATAGAAAAGTTGCAATAAAAGGATATTTCTAACTCAACTTGTTCACTCATTTCGTCTCAAGGTCAAATTGTTATGTAAACAAAGTCCTCTGATTGGCTGAGAAGGAAACATGTGATCTAGCTGTTTCCCGGGAACTCATAACATTTGGCTTGAACAACAACAACAAATACTGTTTCCCGGAAACTCATAACATTTGGCTTGAACAACAAATATTGGAAACACGCGATCTCCCGGGAACTCATAACATTTGCCTCGAATAACAACAGGAAGGAAGTGTCATTAACTGTTTCCCGGAAACTCATAACATCTGCATCGAACAACAACAAGAAGGGAGTGACAAAGTTCTTGTTTTTCCATTCTCACTGACAAAGTCCATAAAAACAGACATAAATGTGACAAAGTTCCTGTTTTTCAAATTCTCACTGACAAAAACCATAAAAACATACAAAAATGTGACAAAGTTCCTGTTTTTTCAAATTCTCACTGACAAAGTCCATAAAAACATGTGACAAAGTTCCTGTTTTTTCATTCTCAGTGACAAAATCCATAAAACCATCCATAAATGTGACAAAATTCCTGTTTTTCAAATTCTCACTGACAAAAACTATAAAAACATCAAATAAATCGACCAACACACATAACCATCCATAAAACCATCCATAAATGTGACAAAATTCCTATTTTTCAAATTCTCACTGACAACAATCAGACATAAACTATGTAAAAAAAGTTATAGGTGGCAGCAGTAGGGCCCCGTGGGACCTCCTGAGGCATCTCTACTAGGAGCAACATTAAAACTTACGACGAACAGAAATTATTCCGTATATGAAAGGGACTGTCCCCTCCTCAACGCCTCGCTCTTTACGCTAAAGTTAGACTCTTTCTCACAACTCTATTTTTTAAATACAATAAAAACATTAATGTAAAGAGCGAGGCGTTGAGGAGGGGACAGCCCCTTTCATTTACGGAATAATTTCTGTTCGTTTTAAGTTTCAATGTTGCTCCTTACCTTCAGTTAAAAAAACTAGTTTTTTTTTAATTTAATTTACAGTTAAGGAAGGGGGCAGTATCCAAACTCTTGTTTGTAGTGAAACTATATTCGTCTTGAACAACTTTAGAAAGACCTAATAAATTAAACTGAATATTTGATGTATAATGATATTATTTTCTGGAAGCTCATCAGTTCAAAATTTTACTATAATTTTAATGTTTATTTTCAATATTAAGTCCCAAAGAAAATATTTTTAATAAAATTGGTTTTCAGTAAAGCGCCAATGACGCAGTAGGTTTTAGACTTTTACAGTGAGAGAAGGAGGCGATATCCAAACTCTTGTTTGTAGTGATTTTGTTCGTTTCAAGCTTGATTTGCATATTAAATTTTAAGTTTCACTCGTTTTAAGATTTATTTATTCATTTACATTAATATCTATTGTATGTTAGTTTGCATTGATTGTTTATTTAATTTCTGTTCGTTTTAAGTTTCATTTATACTTCAATAGCAAAATATTTTTTTCGTTTTAAGCTTGATTCTCATATTCAATCCAAGCATTACTTGCTTTAAGATCTATTTATTCATTTATATTATTACTTGTTGTATGTTTTTTCCTATTATTGTTTATTTAATTTCTGGTCGTTTTGAGTTTGAACTTTAACAGGTATTTGTATCTGCTGAGCTTAAGTTTAAAATGGCCTTTAGTTTTTTTTTTTTGAAAAATTTAATTTTTGGGAAAGTTTTTTTTTTTAATTAATATCAGAAAAAGAGGGCGTGTTTAATACTGGATCTCCAAAAAACTTATAGTATGACAGTGAAACTTTAAGGAAATGCGGAGAGGGATGCAAAACACATAAAACGCAATTTGTCCTTTCTGGTTATGAAAAAGGAATATCAGCAATATCTAAGGAACAGCTGAGGGCATTAGGATGAAACATTCAAGGTGTGTTCCTACCCTCTCCTTGCCTTTTTTATGTGCCCGCCCCCTCCTTAAAATGGTCGAAAATTTTGCAGCTACCATTTTGTTATAACAAGTCCAAAGGTGTAATAGCTATACCTCCAGGGAGGCTATACCCCCCACAGCCCTAGGGCAAGGATTGTAAATTATAAAAATTATAAATTATTTACATGCAGAATTTATCATTAGTAAAAAGGGAAAGTTTTGATTCCAGGTGTATCTGAAAAGGTCAAGGGTATTTAGGTGAAACTTTGTAGAATGTCAAGGGGCAACTAACTAAATCAAAAGGCACTGTGTACTTCAAGGTTATCAAAAAGCAGATCTATCATATCTTAAGAACAGTTGAGGGTATTAAGTAAAACTTTCAGGACATGTTGAGTGGGATGTTTTAGAGTGGTTGGAGGGCTGCCTGCCTCCTCCCATGCCCTCTTTAGCTGCCCTCTCTCTAAAAATCCAATCGAAATTTTGAACTAGCCATCTTGCTCAAAATAGTTTAAAAGTCAAGTAATTATACCTATGGGAATGACATGATCCTCCACAGCTTTGGGGAGGAACGCCAAACAATCAAAACATATTGTGCATGCTGGTTGTCAAAAGAGTACATCACTAATATCTAAGGAACAGCTAAGGGTTCCATATCTAAGCTGAATCTTATAGGATAATTTTGAGGGAGGTGTTAAAAAGTAATTGGAGGACTATTAGCCCCCTCTTGCCCTTTTTAGATGCCCCCTCCCCTCAAGGCTGATCAAAATGTGTAGTTACTATGCCTCCAGGGATGCAATGCCCCACCCAAAGCTCCCAAGGCAAGGATTGTAAATTATACAGTTTACGCTTTTTTGATTGCACGACTTTTTGTTAGGAAAAGGTAGAATGTTTGATTCTGACTGCTTTTGAAAACGTTATGTAGTTAAAGGCAAAACTTCAGAGTATGGTGATGGGCATGCTTAACTAAATCAAAAGATACTATGTGCATCCAGTTTTTTCAAAAAGACATATTTGCAATACCTCTAGAATAGTTGAAGATATTAAGTTAAACAGAGCATGTCGAGGGGGATGCCGAAAAATGGTGAGAGGGCAGCCAACCCCCTCCTGTGCCGTTTTTAGCTGCAATGACCCCAAAGGCATCTAATCAAAATTTTGTAATAGTAATCTTCTTCAAAATAGTTGGAAAGTCAAATAACTATGCTTCCAGGGATGACAAAACCCCCACAACCCCAAGTGCAAGTGTACATATATTACATAACTTAGATATTATATATTACAATGGAGGCAACTTCTATATTACATAAGTTACTCTTTGTTTATATATAAGGGGACATTATAGACAGGACTTTAATTCACTCCTTAAAAAAAGTCCTTCTAAAAAAATCTTGTAGTATTATTGTGCTATGACTGTGTCTGAACTATGCTTAGAATTAATGAATTTCTGCTTTTCAGCGCATATGACTATGAAGTCCCCCCCAAATCAAGAGTCTTGGCTAAGACAGATATTCAAATTCAGGTGCCTCATGGGTGCTATGCCAGAATTGCTCCAAGAAGTGGTCTTGCATTTAAATATGGGATAGATGTTGGAGGTATTGATTTAGTTGTAATCTAACCCCATGTAAAGCAATAATATATTAGAGTGTCAGTGCGTGTATGTCAAATTACAAGAGATGGATGGGAGGGGAGTTTGGTCTGTGGTGAGTGGGTAAAGTACAAATGAACCGTTTTTCCAAAGAAATTTTTGTATGACAATTTTATTGTTCCTATCCCTCCTGCTTGCAAGTATGCATGGGAGCAGGGGGAAGGTAGGCTAGAGGGAATCTTCACTCTATGAAAGCTGAGCAGTCTCTGTAAAAATCCAAAAATTTTGTCATAACAAGAACCTTTTTGGTTTCATGCCTGTATACAGGTCACATCACTTTGATTAGTTATTTCAGAATATTTTTTTCTTTCTTTTTTTTGTGGGAGGGGGGAGGGGATGGATAGGGGTGTCTTTAGACCCAAGGTTTTGAATTTTTCTGGAGAATCCTTGAGCGCATGGCTGTTCACTGTAGCTCAACTATAGCATACTCTAGTTTTAAAAAAAAGAAGCAAAATAGAGGTTATATAATTTGAATGGGTATATAAAAAAAGGTAGGCCTATATTAAATATAACTTTATATGGGTATATAAAAGAGAGTATACACTTTGAATTTTAATTATTTTTTTCTTGTTGTGCAATAATACTATTAGATTAATGGATGACAGAATATTGGAATTGAATAATTTTTCCAGATATTGTAAAACTGTACAAATTTGCTAACAAAAAATTCAATCCGTCTTTGAACTTGTGCTCTGTGTCATAACGGTGTTTGCTATGAGAGCGCTTCTGATTTTGCAGGGAGTGCACATGTGTGACAAGAACAATAAACATAATAAAACACTTTCAGGTTTTAAGATGCCAAACAATTTGTATTGAAATTAAAGGCAATGCTGAAAATATTTTATTTTCTTGAATTTTTTGTTCAGCCCACAAATTCACTTCCATTTGCTCTGTTACTGTCTCAGTAAAAAGCACCAACAACAAGATGGAAAGGTAAAAATGGACTAGATGGTAAAAGATGTATTTATATGCAAAACATATAAAGATACGTATGTATATATAAAAAATATATGTATCGATAGCTAAAGATACTCGATTCGAGACTAAATAATGCTTAGTTCAGATTCTATATAGTTTAAGTGTCTTACTCATAGGATTTTGAAGATTCTGGGCTTTTCCCCGTGAAAAAAAAAACCTGAAAAAAACGATTGTTATCTAAAATAGCCCTAAAAAGCATACCTTTGGGCATCTGCTGAGAATTTGGAAGTGCAACAACACTTTGTCTAGTAATATTAAATTCTTCAAAGTTACAGAATATCATGGTATAAAATAACGTTGCTGCATTTAAAAATGCTATGGAGGTTGATTGCAATAGCACTTTTGATTCTGAACAGGTCACCAACTGAAATTTTCATTCTCAGAATCGAAGTTCTGTTTATTCGTTTTATTTTCATTAAGTTTGTCATCACTCTTCATTGTGACTGAATGTGAAAAATAAACTCAAAGCACAATATCTACAAAAAAGAAGCTTGGAACTAATATAAGAACAATACACAAACACTAAATAATCACTCCAAATAACTCTTCTACTCTTCAACCCTTGAAAAAGAAATGAAGAAAATGGACGGAAAATGCTACTACTACTACTAACAGCTCATCATAGCCACAAGGCAACTGAGGCCAACACTGCAGCAATTGCTCTAAACTCTTCTCTATCCTGTTCCGAGTTTGTCTTTTTATTCGCTCCAAGAATTTTCCTTAAGTCTTTTAATTGGTGTGAATTTAAAAATATCCTGGACGGGGGAAATTGAATATCCAGTAAACAGCCTAAAAGTGGAAAGAACTAATAGACATACAAAGAGGCTAGGATTGAGCCAAATTGATGGGTAGGCATTTTGTATTCTATGTACACAAAGGTTTCAAAAGTGTGCCTACTGAGGCGCATTAAGTAGAGAAAGATGAGGGCTCCATGTTCTTCTGACCACTTCGTCTAGAAGGCACGGTTGCAGTAACCTGGGAGAGAGCTCATTCAATAGGAATTTAACATAAAAATGATATAATAATAATCATAAATATAATCATAAAAATTGTGTATTCCTGAAACTGGTGGAGAAGCTGAAAATCAGGAAGTGTACTTAGGTCTAGAGGGGGAAAAAAAAGTCGTGGGGAGGCAACCCTCCCTATAGTAGTTAATGTCCCTACTTCATAACTCATCCTTGTACATAGAAAACTCTTTAAAATTCTTGTCTGGCATACCATATATAAATAGAACAATCACTAGAGCATTCAGCTCAGACAGATTTCTGTTCATAATGTATGCAACTGAGGGCTGTATTGACTCTTATTATTCTAAGCTTACTAATATGGTCAACGCATGTTCTATCTTTTGTAAAACTACACTGTTCTTCTCTTAAACTACATCTAATAATCTCTTAATCTTATACGATATGGCGTGCAAAATAGTTTGCTTTCTACCAGAACCATGCTAATTAATGCCTCTATGGTCACTATATTTTCTGCTGCCCCCTTTAAAAGGTTTTAATTAAAATTTTCCGGAAATTTCGTGGTACTTCTTCCTTATCAGAAATCATATTTATAATTTTTTGTCTGTTATGCCTGACTTCACAGCCCAATTTATTTGAAAAACTCAACTTAGATCATGTCAATACCCGCCTCCTTATTATTTTCGACGTCTTTTAATAAATCTTCTTTAACGCTAAATCATCGGAAATTCTCTCGTTAACATGTCGGGACATTATCTTATTAATAAAAAAAAAAAAATCCGAGGGAAGTAAAGAGCAAAGTTGAAACTTAAAACGGACAAAAATTATTACTTCACAGCCTATCAAACATATATCAATAAAACTAGTACAAATAAACCAACTAATAATGTTTCCCTATGTTTGTAGGACTATAGAAAACTAGAAAACTAGCGCTTTACTGAAAACACAAACGTGTTTTAAAACACAAGTATTAAAAATAGGAATATTGATTTGGGAGTCAAAAGTGAGTATGTAGTCTGACAACAATAATCTAATCTATAAAGTTTTACTTTATAGTCTTACACCAGCTGTGATATCAGTAACTCAGTATACAGAAATATTGGATTGACTTATCAGGTAGTATTTTGGTCTTGCCAGCTATAATACCAATAGTGAATAATATACAATCTTAAATTTTAAGAAATATAATTAAACAATGCTTGAAATGAAGATCAAATAAGATATAATATGAACTCTGGAAATCCGGTTATTTCTCTCTATACAGCAGTGAATTTCAAGCTATGATACAAATCCTAAAGCTAGTTTATAGTCTTAATACTATCAAGATGGCTTTACTTGGAACTAACTAATCATAACATGTCCTTTTCAGAACCAAAACGAGAGCCAGTCATTGAACTGAGCTATTGTGCAGAAGTGACATCAAATTAAACAAAAAAAAAAATAAATAAAGCAACAATACTAAATTACTTTATTTTTATTCCGTAAAAATGTCCTTAATTGGTTTGCTTTTACTGTACCAAAAATTCTATATTATTTTGTGTTTTCAGTAAAGCGCTAGTTTTCTATAATCCTAGAAACATAGGGAACATAATTAGTTGGTTTATTTGTACTAGTTTTATTGATATATGTTAGTTAGGCTGTGAAGTAATAATTTTTGTCCGGTTTAAGTTTCAACTTCGCTCTTTACTTCCCTTGGAAGATCTTGTTTTTTTTTAAATTAAACTTTGCTCGTTTTTGATTAAAATTTGATGTAGAAACAACGCCACCATGATCTTTTTTTTTATTTATACGAATAATTTCTGTTCGTTTTAATTTTAATGTCACTCCCTAGTTTCAGTTGAAAACTTATTTTTAATATAATTTCTGATCATCACCGATCTAGGGGAGATAAGATACCCCTAGTAAATGCTGCAGAAAGGACTCTAGAAAAGACGTCCCTTCCCCTCAATTACCGTCGTTAGAACTAGCACATAGGCTTCATCATAGAGTGAAGTTTGAAGGTTCAATTCAAAACTGTTGATCACTCAAGCTTAATTTTTTGTAGTTTTAGTTTAAAAGTTGTTAGTTTTAGTTAATTTGTTTTCGCAGTAATCTTTTACTTTTAAGATTAATAGGCGATTTATGAAATTTACTAAGATGGCTTGGAGGGGGATTATACGTGAGGGTTTCTTATAAACCTCCAGTTAAGGGCTTTGGACCATAATTATTGCAATGGTACTGTTTTGTACTTCCAAAATTTTCAACTTAAGAAGTGACACCAAAAGTGTTGTTTTTAGTGCTATATCTCACTTAGGAATGGTAGAATTGATAAGAAGCACGTAGATGTGAGCAAAAGTTTGTACTTGCAGATGGCGAAACTTATATAAACCATGTACATATGAGAAACAGCTTTTGAATGAGCTCTTAAGCATCTCTCTATGATGTTCTAGTAACCCGCTAGGCCTGGAAATAAGAAGAAAAAAAACGTTTTAACATTTTTTTTAACTTTTAGTTAATATGGGCTATGGTTCGCTCTTTACTAGGTTCCAGCTAATGTTTCAATCATGACAAAGAGTTCATTGCAAGTTGTTCCATGAAACTAGCTAACATTGACATCTGTGAAATCTAATACATGGTAGAATTTGTAAAAAACAAGTAAATATAAGCAATAGCTTTTAATTGAGCCATTAAGATTGTATCTACTATGGTGTGGTGACCTGCTAACGTTGCAGTAGCTTACTGGTGAGCAGACGATTTATGAAACTTACTAAGGGGGCTGGGAGGGGGGAGTACGGTAGGGGTTCTTGTAAAACCTACAGTTAAGGGTTCTAGAACATAACTATTACAACAGTTCTTGTTTTGTACTTCAGAGCCTTTCCACTTAAAAAGTGGCGCCAAAAGTGTTGTTTTCAGTGCTATATCGCACTTACGAAGGGTAGAATCAATAAAAACCACGTAGATATGAGCAAAAGCTTTCAAATGAGCCATTAAACATAACTCTTAAAAGTTTTGCTAGCCCAGTAGCCCCAGCTGTTCCACTTGAGAGATGGCGCCGAAAGTGTTGTTTTCAGTGCTATTTCGCACTTACGAAGGGTAGAATCAATAAAAACCACGTAGATATGAGCAAAAGCTTTCAAATGAGCCATTAAACATAACTCTTAAAAGTTTTGCTAGCCCAGTAGCCCCAGCTTTTCCACTTGAGACATGGCACCAAAAGTGCCGTTTTTAGTGCCATTTAGAATTTGCATATGGTGGAATTTATAGGAAGAACGTAGATATGAGCAATGTCTTTTATATGAGCTATAAAAAATATGTCTACGATATTCTGGTAGGCTGCTAGCGCCACCCCTTGAAAAGGGCACAAAACATGCCATTTTAGTGCCATATGGGACTTGCAGATGGCGGAATTTATAAAAAGCACGTAGATATAAGAAATAGCCTTTGAATGAGCCATTAAGCATCTCTTTATAATGTTCTGGTAACCCGCTAGGTCTGCTGAACAAAAAGAAAAAAAGGGAGACAGATCAGTGTTACCAATGCAAAAAAGTGATTTTCCTTGTTATTCAAGCAGAGGGGCTGTAATTTCCCTGAACAGGGTTTTCGACCATGCTGATTGCAATGGTACGCTTTTTATTTTGATCTGACGTCGTGAGGGGTTTCAGTTTTTTTTTTCGAAATCACCATAAATTTCTTTTCGCAATAAACTTTTACTTTTAAGACGAACCGAAATAATAGTTACCATTCCTGAGTCAGTGTCAGATGGCATTTTTTTCCACTAGGCAGTTTTTTTTTCAAAACGCGCATTTTAACTTTTGGTTACTATGGGCTGTAGTTCGCTCTTTACTAGGCTGCAACTACCGCTGCAACCATGATTATTACGGCGCGTAACTGTATTTTACAGATTCTCTAGAATTATGACCAAATTCTGCATTTAACCTGTCCAGAATTTTCACTATGATACTTTTTCTGCCATCCTTACCTCTTTTTGTCGCAAGATCAGTCACACAGGAATTTCCTGTTCAAAATTTTTCTCTCTTTTACCAAGCTTGAACTTTTTCGTTAATATTCCTACTGCTTCTCTAAACTTCTACCTCAAGACATCAGCTGCTAGCTCAGTGACTATTTTCCTGAAATTGTTTCATCCACCTTCTACATCATTATGTTCTATATCCTTCAATTTAATGTCCGATTGGTCTTCGAACTGTCCAATTGAATTCTCATCCCGAAAAACTATGAGCGTCATAACTACATGACGAACTACAGAGAACTATGTTCTCTAAGCTTCTACCCAAAACATCAGCTGCTAACTCAGTGGCTATTTTCCTTAAGTTGTTCTTTCCGCCTTCTACATCATTAAGTTCTAAAATCCTTTAATTTAATGTCTGACTGGTTTTCAAACTGTCCTGTCGAATATAGGGGGGAGGGGTGCATGATGTCATATAGACGTTAGTCACCATGACGACATTAGATATAATATAGAAATATTATTAAATTATTAAACCAGTCTATTTTTCAAGTGAAGTAATTTATCATTTCGTAATAACAATTGGCTTAGTTACAGTGACCTATATTCCTGCTCTATGTTCATCAATTAATTCAGTGACCTTCAGGGATTATAGACTTTTCACAATTGGAGAAAAGCCATCAAACTAAGCAATACGAATATAAATTGGACATACGATACGAAATAAGCTAAAAATCAAAAATAGTTTTCGGAACATGAATTATTTCATTTGGATAATTAGAAGGCGTTTATTGGAAAGTAGGGGGACTTAAAAAAGCCCCCTTGCGGGCAAGTCATTGTTTTGTGACTTTACTTTAAGATTTAATTACGCTTAGAACTACGATGGCTGAAAGTGAAAAAATTATTTTGAATTCGTTACTGAATTGTGTAACGAGAGCACTAACAGATGGAATAAAATTGGAGTGTATCGTAAAAGCGTGTGTTGCTTTCTATACACATGAAGATTTTATAAAGGCAAAGCGAATCCTTCATACTGAGTTGAATATTACGAATCGTCTTGTGACCTACTCTAAAGATGAAGACAACATCATTGAAATGTGCAAAATTCTAGTTTCAGCTGCGAAAAATAATGTGAGCATGCCAAAATTTGTCATCTTTAACCCTGCTCGGTTCCGGTCATCGGAGATGCGGTGAATGCAACAGTTACTTCCAAAGTAAATGAACTCTCTCGGAAGCCTGATAATTTTTTGGCCACCCAGTCCGCTCCAGCCACCAGTATTTTCACAAGCAGTCGTAGTGCACCTGAAACGTCCAAGCCCAGAAACCCTACCTATTCTGTCGTCTTGAAAAATCCCCCCAAGGAGCTCAATGGCCCAAATGACCGGAAAGCTTTCATAGACAGTTTCTGTGAAAATACAAATGACATTAGTGAACTTCGCAAATCTGCAAACGAATGGAAGCTTGTGGTCAGGTCGAAAGCTGCAGCAGCGAAAATCGTTGAGAAAGCGAAATCTTCCAAGCCCGATCTCAAAATTACTGTTCGAGAACCCCTGCACATAGCTGTGCTTCGAAATGTCCCTGAGGATATAAACTGTGAAGGACTAAAAAATCTAATCCCGAATAGTACGAAGACTGAACAGTGCGGAAAATCCCGTTCTTTCAAAGTGTATTTTAACACTCTCAGTGAGCTCCAACAATTTCTGAGTGTTTCGGTGATTATCGGCTACGAGCGTCTACCTGCTGATCCGTTTAAGTTCTTGCCAAGACGATGCTATAACTGTCACAAAATCGGTCATCTCGCTTCCCAGTGTACGGCTGAACCTGTATGCTCTAGATCTGCCTCAAGTGAACATCGTTCTACGCGAGATGAACCATGCAGACAGCCGACATTCTGCGTTGAATGCAAAATCGGCAGTCACACGTGTTACAGTGTAAAATGTCCCTCAAATAGTAATCCACAAAAGAAATGACATCTGAAGCTTATGCAGTTAAATATTTATCGTGGAACATTAATGGCTCGTTCACGAATAAAATTCCGATCTTAGATGTTGTTTTTGAGCAAAATGAAGTTGTCTGTTTACAAGAACATTTCGTCACAAGCCGCAGTAAAAGTATTCTTAGTTTTAATAGTTCAGTATCGGTCTATTCAGTTTCAGCGAAGCAGCTAAGTGGAAAAGGGCGACCCTCCGGTGGTATTGCCACTTTTGTTCGTTCGACTCTAAGATCTAGTGTATTTGAAGTCAATGATAATTTTCTGGCGATTCGTGTTGAGGGCTGTGTTTTATTAATGTATATTTGCCTACAAATTACCATAATGAGCGTTCGGAGCGTGCTTTTACTTATTCTAGTGATAAACTCGGCCAGTGTATTAACCGTATTAGATCCTTAAGCCTTGAATGCATACTAGTTGGTGACTTCAATTGCGACTTGAATGAACCGCTCTTATCTAGGTCTTTACGTTCTACGTTGTTGCTTAGTATTTTTGGAGACCAGTTTGACCTCAAGTGCAAAGATTTAAATTTTACACATGTACACACCTCAATGTCCACATCAGATCTCGATCACGTCGTTGCGTCCGCAAATCTCAGGATTTCGCCTGTCAAGGTTGTGCTTGATTTTCAGCTGTCTGATCACTTACCAATACAGTTCTCAGCCGATATTCCTTGCCACAGCTCAGATACACAAACGCAAACAACTTCAAAAACACCTCCTAGGTCTCGCCGTGATTGGCGTAAAATTAACCCTGTTTTATTTCAAGAAGAAGCCGCCAGAGTCCTTAGTAAGATCCGTGTCCCTTTCCATCTTCTCTCTGGATTAACTGCTCTTTCAAGGGAGGAAACACAACTATCAGTTGACTTTTATTGCGCAGAAATTGGCCATGCCCTTCGCTGTGCTGAAAAAGCTGCCGTCCCTCTAAGTAGACCCCGTCATCATACCCTTCCAGGCTGGTCTGAAAATCCAGAGTTAGTGGATACCCATTCTAAATCTAAATTTTGGCTTCAACTTTGGGTTTCTTGTGGACGACCCCGTTCGGGGGTAGTCAATTCAATCCGCCTGCTCACAAAAAGAAAATTCGCAAAGGAGCTAAAAGCTCACAGAAAAAAGATGATTGATATCGAATCTACACGGGCCAAAATTTATCCTTCTCTCCTTTGGCGTTTTCTTTCATCTAAAAGCGATGAGTCTTTATCCGCATCTGCTATCCCTGATTCTGAATGGTACGCATATTATGGGTCAGAATTTTCGCCTCCCGACCCAGCCCTCAACGAAAGATACGAAGCTGAGTTGGACGACTTCTTAGATAGTTGTCCTCGGAGTGATTATCTTGTAACGGAGGGAGCTGTATGTAGGGCCATTTCTCACCTAAAACCTAAACAATCTTTTGGGATTGACGGGATCAGTGCACTCCATCTAAAAAGTGGTGGGCCCGCTCTCATTAGTCATGTAACCCTCCTAATGCAGATTATCCTCATTCAAGGTATTGTCCCAACCACTTTCTCAATTGGAGATCTTACGCCAGTTCCTAAAAAAGGAAAAATTACCATGCAATGCTCCTCTTTCCGTCCAATCACGGTTGCTACCACTTTCTGCAAGTTATTTGAACTTTTATTCGTAGATGAGTTTGAAAAACTGTGTTCAAGTCCACCAAGACAATTCGGTTTCCAACGCGGCATTGGTTGTGCGGAAGCGCTCCATGTCGTTGCATATGCACTCCTGGATGCACACAAATCAGGAGAAAGTCTAGCGATCGGGGGCTTAGACCTGCAGAGAGCGTTTGATTCATTGATTCATGCACGTATGTTGCTAAACTCAGCTAAAAGAGGAGTGAACTCAAATATCATCCGGGCTTTCCGTGATATTTATTCTCACCTTCGCGTGCGACTCAAGCTCCCTCCCGATAAAGGCCTTCCGCCAGCCCCACGGTCAGCTTTGATACCAGTCCATAAAGGTGCCCGTCAGGGAGCAGTTTTATCCCCAATTTCTTCAATAACTACATTATTGAACCTCAAGACAGTTGTCCTTCATCATGCATTCTCAGTTCCATTGACATCTCCCTAGTATGCTATGCCGATGACACGCTGAATCTCAGTCGGACGCTTAACCGCCTTTCAGAAATATTCTTATGTCTGCAGTCCAACTACGAGAAAGTCGGTCTGAGATTTAACTCACAAAAGTCGGAAGTTTTGCTTTATAATTGGAAGAATGACCCTCCTACTAATATCACACTAGGTGATTGCTCAGTAAAACCAGTTGATAAAATAGTATATCTGGGGCTTCCAATAGGTTCCTCATTACAGCATACCCGTTCCCTCCTGATCTCACATCTTGAACGGCGAATATCCAGCTCCTATGCTTTGATTGTTAAATCCACTCTGAGATTTAACCGTCCACTACTGGCAAGTATTTACAACGCTACCGCTCTGCCACATATATTATATGTGACCCCTTTCTGGAATTTATTGGCAAACCGTGAAAAGTCTAAAATCCGCTCTATATTTTTCCGTTTTGCAAAGTACCTACTAAAATTGCAACCTTGGACAAAAAATAGTTTTCTGATTCGGCGCTATAACCTAGCGGACCCAAATCTAGCTGTTGAGACACTTATTAGCCGGCAAAAAACAAAACCAGCAATTCTAAAGCACGAGTGGGCAAGTTTGCTTGTTTAATTTTCCCTTTTGTTTCCCTTTTTATTTATTTCTTTTTTTTTCTCCTTTCAAAAGTTGTTGTCTTTGTTGCTATTTTCGAAGAAGTTGTTGTTTCTGTTGTAATCTTTGAGTATGCTATCTTTCAGTTTCCACTTTTCGTACTATTTTGTATACTATTGTTGTTGCTTTTGTTGTTATTATTATCGTTTTGTTTCCTCTTTTCGTATTTTTGTATACTCTGTCATTGTACATTTATTGTGTACGACGGGTTTTCAATATATATTATATATTATTATTATTATAAACATATACACTTTTTTTTAATTATTCATAGATCTAAACGTTAGATTTTTATTTAGCCCTTAAACAGCTTCTCTATGATGTAATAATGCCTTTTTGTGCCAAAAAAAGAACCCAGAAACAATAATGTATACCATCAATGATAAATCGGTTAAAATATGATTTCTTTTTAGGTTTTCAAAAGGGGAGGGAGGGGGCTGATAACCTTGGGATAATGGTTCTCTGATATCAAAATTTCAAAGATATACTTTTTTATTTCGAACCGTTTTCAAGGTTTTTTTTTTAATTTCCGAAAATTTGTTTTCGCAACAAACTTTTACTTCTTTGATGAAACCTAAATGGTTGTTACATTGTTCATTCAACTTTAAATGTTTCATTTTTCTGACCTGACTGATTTTTTTTCTAAACTTGTTATTTAATTTGAGGCTTTAAGGGGCTTTGGTCTGCTCTTTACTAGGTTGCAGCTATTGATGCAACAATAATTTCAATCAGAGCATTCCTATATTCCTGAGCGTCCTAAATCAGTTCCTCCTGTATCCGATTTGCAACAATATTTCAACAAGGTTTGCCATCACACCAACGTTCATATACTATATTAACTTCTGAACCATTTTTAATACCATATATCACATTGGTTATAGCTAGAATATTGTATTTTCAAAATTGCTATAGTCAATTTACTATTGCTATTCCATGTTTCAAACTGGAACAAGCTAGAATACACTAGATTTCTATTCATTCCATAACCTGGGCATTGAAGTCCCCTAATAAAAATACCACATGTCTACTAAGCATGGTGTTCATTTATTCTGGCGGCTGTTTGGGATACTTATCTGAGTTACAACTGCCACTATGATTGATAGCTCGACCTCTTTTGTCATAAATGTTCGACTATAACTCTATGACTTCCACCCTATCGGCCTAAAGAGAACTTAGAAGTTTGCCCTTCCATCATTAGTCCTACTCCCTGTCTATGCACCCTGTCCTTCCCATCTGAATAAAAAGTCTATATCAACAAATTTTATATTTCTTATCCTTGGGAGATGATTTCCCAATGTTCCTAAGAAGTTCAAATCAAGGCGCCTGAATTCACTTGTCAAAATATCAATACGGTAGTTGTCTTTCACGGTTGTATCGTACCGTGTAACAATTTTTTAAAATTGTTAAAATGATTAATACTTCAAAAATGGAAAACAGTCCAACCAATGAAGGCGAGAGACCATCAACTCCTTTTAAATGTCACGCAAAGGGCTCAAGCCGGTTTCCGACTGGATAACAAGATATCACCGAGGACTTCCAGTTGAATTGTACCCATATTTGTCCCTAAATTGTTTTCAGCATATCTTTTTCACGAAATTTGTCCATACCTTAGTTGTTAAACATAGTTGTACACAAGTCTGACCGTCTGGGGGAATTAGAAGATTTTCTTAAGGATGGAAAGGGTCCAAACACGAAAATTGACTTTTTAAGTCATAATATTTTTATTTCTCCTCCTGGAAGGGGAAGGAAGGTACTTTGGAAAGATAATTCCATCCTAGCACCAGACAAATATATGATGCCTCTGAAATCTAAGGAAGTGACCTCTGCCCAACACTAATAGTGGACGGGATGCGGTATCCTTTCTTCTGATTGTTTTATATTTCATGATCAGAGGCTTTGGAGATCAAGTATTTGAATGAATCATGACTTCGTACATCCGCATAAAGAAAGGATTAATAAGGGAACAAATAGTGGACGGAATGTGGTACCCTGTTCCAAAGAATAACTAATGCAGATATTACAAATATCATCTTTCAAAATGGGGTAAACTGATAGTGGACTGCAACAAATTGTTCGTTAAACTGTTTTTGTTATTACCAACCGAAATAGGAAACTGGATACTAACGAATCTTTGACACTGACGGAGTAGCATTACCCGGAAGAATTTGAAAAATTCCAAATGAGCTTAATATTAATTAGTTAAAATTGAGTAATTGAAGGTAAAAAAAAACAACCTTTGCAGTCAAACCGATATCTCGTGAAGTTAGGCAGACTCTTTGACTTCAAACATTTTCTGGATTATAAAATAACCAGTGCTATGTTAGTTTTCAGGACATTGCTGCTTTCCAAAAATTGTACGGTAAATATTCTTTTTTCAAAAGTGCGGCTTTTGTCTTCAACCCAATGTGATAAAAAAAAAACACATGCAAAAGAAACAAATTATATCTTTATTTAGGTTTTTGTTAGTTTCATGATTTTGCTGGGTAACGCCAGATAGCGCTCGCTGTGTTTTTTTTTTCTTGATGGCAAACTTGAGTTTCCTCTTTTATCAGCTTTTTGTGTCTTTATTACAAAATTTAAAACCAAAAACATTTTAAATGAAACTTATAGGGCAAAAATCAATGCCATCTATTCTGACATGTTTTGGTTCCTTCTTTGCAAGTGGTTTCTACGAGCCAAATTACAAATTCCTTTTGTACGGCAACATTGACTTACATCTCAACCCCAAAAAGATTAGCATATCCAAAATCTATTTTCTGCACTCCCCCTGCTCCAAATTTCAATAAGAGGTCAAACAAGTTTTCTTCTTCAATGTGGATGTTGATCTTTATTGTTTGTTACCTGGCTCATTTTGTCATATCTTGTTATTGTTTTAATGCTTATATGATTCCTTACAGCTGGTGTGGTTGACGAAGATTATCGGGGAAATGTTGGAGTCATCCTGTTTAATTTTGGAGACGACATATTTAAGGTTGCTAAAGGTGACAGGATTGCTCAGCTGATCTGTGAAAAGATTTGCTATCCAACAGTGACGGAAGTTGATGTAAGTCTAGTTTTGAGTTTTAGTGTTTCACCAATTATCTGCACCAATTTTGGTGTTTTAATTATCTGCATAAATTGATGAACTGATCCTATGATAAAAACAATAACGCCGCATAAAATAGCACCAGAAGCAAATACGCGATAAACAACAGTTAGAGCTATTAGATTTTCTGTGCCACGACCTGGTGAAGTATTTCAGTCGCTGTGACCCATGAGTCACAGCTTTGGAGCAACACAGGTGACAGCCTCTATCGAATTGGACTCAAGCCCTTTATAGGCACAAAAAAAAAATTCATAGCTGCTAACCCCTACCAAATTTAACTAAGATCCTAAATACTAGGTAACGAGATGTGGATAATAAGAATGTAACCTTTCCATACAGGAGGCCCGATAGAGTACAGAAACCATATACGAATAAAGTGAATTTTGCTAGTCCGTATTGTAATTTAGCTGATAAAAAGATATTTTCATGCTGCAGGGGTCAGGTCATTTGCAGGCCCTGAAGAGGCATACCTATTAGCCTAGCTCTTAATCCCTCTAGTATGGCTGAGATCTGGCCCCCTTTTTCTAAGCATGCTTATGTCAAGAATTTAGGGTCCCTTCTATTCTACTCGCCTACAAAAGTTAAATAGATCGTGCCCTGTCCCCCCAACACATTAGCTGGTACCTCCCTTGTGTTCGGTGAATAATAATTTGGAAATCACCTCTCACTTTTTTCAATTTTTGTTAAAATTTAGACACCTGATTAGATCTTCCGAATACATGAATTCGCCCCCTGCTCTCAGTGGTGTCAATTCACGAAAATATAGGGAGACCAAATATATTTTTCAATATATAGGGGAGGACAAATTTGGCGTTTTTTCAAATTTTATCAATGAAAATACTAAAAAAGGCATTTTTTCACTGAAAATAACCACGAATAAAGGTATTTTTCAAACTGTAACAGTGAGGGAGGTTAAAACTTTAGAAGCCCCGTTCCCTCCCCCCTACTAAATTAACACAACTCTCCTGCCCTATTACTCTGGTATAAAAATCGACTATGACCCCCAATAAAAACACAAAGTGCAAGCTAGATTTTACTTCCCAGCAAGTTCTATTTACGTCAGGCAAACCGTTCCGATTTTGTCATGATGACAAGAATGGAGGGACTCGCTCCCCAACGTAAGATTGGATCAGTAACCGAAACCCAAAAACGTAACGCAAGCACAATCGTTCTATTCTTAATTTCCACCAGGCTTGGGTGAGATCTTATAGCCTATCTAGTCGGGGACCTGATGACCTTCTCTGTAGAGGCAGCTTTCCGTCCAAAAATCAAAAAGCATAATTCTGACGCCAACTCATGGGCTTTTATGCCCATTTCAGGCAGATGTGATGAAGACAAGTAATTAGGGAAATTCTTTCCCTAATTAACTAAGTTTTATTGAGAACCAATAACTGAGATCTCTTCCTATCCACAAAGATCAGATTTGATTCTATTTCTTCTGCTGTTGCTACTACCACTAACAACAACTCATTACCATTCCAAGCTACCTGATGCCAACGCAGTTGCACCCGCTCTTCTCATCTCAATTTTTTCAAAGGCTCAATCTGAAACCCGTTGCATGAAGTTCCAACTTCCTTGAACAACTTTTTTTTGTTTGGGCTCAAATGGAATGCAAAAGACACAGCATTTGGCAATGCATCATCTGTTATAGTTCAATATATGGTCAGTCAGACGAGTACCCATTATTATCCGTAGGTAATTTCTCTGGAAACATCTAAGATAATCTCGTCAACCCCTTGAAGTGCCCATGTCTCAAAGCCTTACTTGACCAGTGTCATTTCGGTGGCTTCAAATATTCCAACCGTAGCTCGTAGACTTACCTTCCTATTCTTCCTTACTTTTTTCAACTTTGAAAAAATGCCCTGCCTCATGGCTAGTCAAATTTTTACATCTTCACCATACAAGTCATCTTTACTGAAAATGCTACCTAAATAAGTGGATCTATCCACGTGGTCGATTTTTTCCTCTCCTCTTCACGGTCATTTATTGCTATTCTAAGTGAATCGGTCTTCTTAGCGTTAGTTTTCGAGCCTGTTTCTGCACCCTCAAGACTCAAAACCTAAAAAAACCCATTCGTTTTACAATTATTTTTTCTAGAACACTCAAATCATCTGTATAAATTTAGGCCTGGGGAGTTTTACCTTCCCATTTGATACCATGTTTTGTTATTACCAACCGAAATAGGAAACTGGATACTAGCGAATCTTTGACACTGAGTCTTTGCTGTATTCTTTATGACAAAGTCCGTCAAAAGTATTCTACCCATCTTTCCATAATACTTTCCTTGCCATTAATTGAGTTCCGGTTCATGCTCAATTTTTCGGCATTCCGATATAATATCTTACTATTATACCGCGTGGCTATATTTTCCAAATCCTCGGCAATTTTATTAACAGCCTGCATTTCACATCTTCCTTATTCATGCTTTAACACCTTCTCTAATTCCCTTACTCTTCTCTTATTTTCGTAAGACCTGTTTGCTTTCAAATCCCCAAAAACCATAATTATCACATTCGATCCTGCATCCCATAAAGTTTCTTTAAGGTCTTACAACCTGTTATGATAAATATCCTGATAAAAAGACTTCAGGGACCCTTAGCATTATAATTTTTTCCTCCCCATGAATTTGATGCGAAATGATCTATAGGAAGTTTACTTTCAAAGCTAGGGCTAGTTTATTTTCTTTCTAGTTTATACTGTGGAGTAGTAAAAGAAAAATTATTTTTCTTAAACTAAAAAACTGTGGGCAGTTCTGTAAACATCAAGAGAAAAGTTCTTCTCCGTTTCATGATATTTAAGTAAACATTTTTGGACTATTAAGGTTCGACCTTTACAGGAGGGTTTGGAGGGGGGGGGGGCACAAAATGACAATTTTTAAACCAACATTTTTATTTTTTACGTCGGGGGGGGGGGGTATGTTTCGGACCTATCTCAAGGGCAGTGATCCCTCCTCGTGTGTGCAGTAATACCTACGAAAAATCACGCGTTTTGATTGAATTTGAGTTCTCTGTGTCATTCGCGATATGAACTAAAGATAGAAACGAGGAAACGAGAAACGAGGACCCTTGTCAGCTTTGATGGGTTCGTGCACTGATTCCCTCTTTATGACTTTTATGAAGTTTTTCCTTGTCGCCAATTATAAAATACTATGATACAAGTCGTAATGTCTCTAATGTGAGATCTAGCTAAAAATATTTGTGCATTGAAGTCTGATTGATTGATGATGATCACATGTCAGATCAAAATACATCAGGTGACAAGAAATAATTTCAAGAGACAAGAAAAGTATCTATAAATTGTTATATTATATATCATACATATGAGATATGTGCAAGGCCGTATCCGGAGGGGGTTCAGGGGGCGTGATATTCCCCTCCGAAGTTTTTTTCTGACTCCTAAAACGGAACAAAAAGGCATATAAATAAATTTCGGATGTATTTTTTAAAAGTTTTTTTTTTGGTAAATCCCCCACCCTCGAAAAAAAACGACATTTGCAAAAATTTCTGATTGTTTTTTATTTCAGATCCAGAGGTTTTTAAGATCAAGTATTTGAATGAATCATGACTTAGTGCATCCACGTAAAGGAAGGGTTAATAAGGAAAAAAAAGTGTGAAGCCAGTTTTTTCTGATTACTTACTTAATCATTTCTAAAGATGCTTATTTGACCAAATATAGAAAAGTTAATATTCAAATAATCATGAAAACATAAATTTATATTCTAGATGCTAAATTGGATATGAATATTCTCTATGTTCGAGCATATAAACAAAATCTGAAAATTTTTGGAGAATTTATTTACAATATGATTGATGCATTGAAATTAATTAGTAATGAACTCCCTTTTTTTGTTTCGTTCACTGTTTGTCTTACAAATTTAATAGAATTTGCATCTGAATTGCTTACATAGCAGCTATTAATGCTCTAACGCCGTAAGTAACGTGGCCCACGGTGTCACACAAACTCCGACGCGCCATTGATTCTATGAGTTCTGCCTTCGCTGAATCGTGCTGTGGGCTTGCCTATGATCAGGATAGGTACGACCAGTGTACCACCTGTGGGGAGTAAGTGCCACAATATTTAGCCCACGGCGCACGGTCTGTGCCACCAATACCTTATATATAAATATATATTTTAAGAGGGGGACAAACCCTCTGGTATGTATTATGAAGGATGTTAACTTCACATACTCACTTCACAATCATACCAGGGGGGAAAAATCAATAACAATCGTAGGGATACAACTCACTTTTATTTACCAATGAGTCAAATTTAACACTATATATTATCAACTCCTAACATGAACTAACTAAAAAACGTATATTCAGAAAAGAGTTAAGCTCGCCTCCTTTGCCAGCGTGTGACGATGTGGGGTAATAATACCAATGGAACCCTAAAATTGAAATTACCTTATCCATAAATTATAAAAATTAATTTCAATATTTAGCTAGCCCGTGAAATCACGAAATTAGAATTTGAATATAAACCAATTTTCTCCCTCTGGTGAAATTACCTTTAAACTGCCATTGAAACTTGGCTAGCCTCTACGAGAGTTTGAAGTCCGAATAAAAATTGTGTTATAGGTAAATTTATGTACAAGTCAAACAGAACGTTTATCTGATAATAAGGAGCCGGGGCACCAACAGCAGCTTTTGACAAAAGTTTGAAAATTGATATTTTCCCTTAATTCTGTTTCTTAAAAAAAAATTAAAATTGAAATACCATGTGAATGCTGTTCATTACGATACGAATTGATGTCTTTTGATTTTGGGCATTAAGAAAAATTTGGGCAGAAAAAGTGTGTGCGGATTGATTGGTATCAGAGACAGCAACAGGGATGGGACCCTGCTAGCCTTTATCGCCAGAAGTCTCAAGATATCTATGATTTTCCTCATAAATTTGTGAGGAAAATCAACAAAATTTTGTCTAGAAAATTTTTAATAATTTGTTTATAAAGAGTATTTCTAATAAGTTGTACATCAACATCTAGCTTCTTTATAAGTTCTGTTTTTGAGAATTATTTGTCTGTTTCATATTTCCCTGACTGAAATGAAGGCTTTTTTTGCAACTTTGACCGTTCTGGATGTTGATACTGTATTGAGCGTGAGAAAATTAGTCGATCTTCAGTTGATAGATCAAAATACATTTTGTCGTAACTAGATTTGTGTTTTATTATCGTGGGAAACTGTATAATTCTCATGTCAGCACATATTCCTTGATCTGAGAGTTTTCATTACTTTCTTCAGCTCTTGTTTAGTTTCAAGCTATTAATCAATATAAAATTATTAAGTGATTATATATATGATTAATATAAATGCTCAAATACAATTGTAACATTCCAATAAAGGGATTTTAAAAGTTGTGACATACTCAGAACTCATGGTCTAGTGAATGAAAGACGCTCTGTTTTATATGAAATACTTTTGTATAATTCAAAGAAGTATGAAATTGTAAGAGTTAAGCTCATCATCCCTAAAAACCAGCCAAACAATATATACGCGAAAATTAGTCCGTTATGTGCAGGTTGGGATGCAGCAGGGTCGTAAGGGGGGAGATATGGAATGCAGAAAATAAGATCTTATTCATTTAAGAGTGAAAATGCTATTTTCATAACTACCTTGATCATACTGCCTCCCCATTATACCAAAGATAACACTGAAAAAAGAATAAAGACACGGAGTAGTTCTTTCAAGACAGTGGTGAATGAAGTATTTTTGATGAAATGTTTAACATAGATTTCTATAGTACATTTGATATCTACATTATATCTCAATAATATTCAGTTCTTACCCTTTGAATTGATTATATCTAAGACCTCATCTTTTTTCATTGTTTAAATTTCTTGACCATATCCACCCCTTGAATATCAAATTGCGTAAGAATAAAAAGTTTTACAAGCTTTTTGTTATAATTAATTGTAATGAAGTGTTTATTTTCGTGTTTAATTTTTATGCATTTCATATTTTTAACAGTTTGATCTTTTTATAATTTTAATTCATCCGGTTCAAACTTCTATTTAGGAATTAAAACATATTCACATTTTATTTCACAGTAATGACTGTATCGAATTTATTTTCTTAAGTCTAGCTCTAAGAGCTATACTTAACCTTAACCATAGAGCAACAGACGGATTACTTGTATAAACTTCTCGTTTTTTTTTTTGCACGCGTTCTATTTTACACCAAAGAATCAGTCAGATTTTAGAACTGTGGGGTTATTTATTTCTCCAGAAATTATATATCCTTGCATGTCTGATTTGTTGCTTAGTAGTAGTTGACCCGATTTGAAACAAGGCAAAGCTTTTAATCTCTCCAGAAATAAGAAATAAAGGAATTGACTTGCAAAACTATATCCCCCGCTTCCTAAAAAAAGAAATATAAACAGTTGAGTAAAAGCACTGTTTTTCATGCGCAAGTATAGGACAGCAATCTCTCTTGTTATCTGTGCCGTAATCTTAGACTTAATCGTCTCTTAACCAAGCATAATGCTGTCAATATGGGGTGAAAAATTGAAGTCACATTATACAGCTTTATACTAGTATTCTTGTGAGTTTTTTTTGTTTACATTAATGAAGAAATAACTTTTTTTGGAGAATAGTTCACCGGTCCTTTTAAAAAGTTTGTGGAAACACGCCTTTAGAGCTATTATCGAAAGAAATTTGCAAATTTTTTAGTCAATTACGCATTGGAGGTTTCTCCCTTTTCTTTGTTCTGTTTCTGTTAGTTCCTCCTTGAACTTTTTCTTTAATATAAGAATTGAAACAGAATGAAAAAGGGTACTTGTGTGATATACCCCTGACCTAATATTCTTCATCTAAGTAGAACCTCAATCTTAATGAAATATACCTAAGATGATAAAAAAATAATACTTTAGAAACAAATTTGGCTGTACATTTGCACATTAGCGGGGGTGGGGGTAAAGTATAGCGGGTCTGTATGCCTAATGTGTTAGGTACAATGATTCTGCATATTATGTAGTAAGAATCGTTTTCTAACTTTACACTGTCAATATACTTTACCCACCCCCTAATGTGCAAATATATAGCCCAAATTATATATTTTCCATCTATTCGGTTACTTCTCTTTATCTTGTCTTACGCTAAGCTGAAAGAAACTAACGAAAAAAAACGGTTTTACAATGCGCCAATGACTGAACAACTGGAGTGGTCGGGGGAATATCATGCAAGCATCTGAATAAGTTATATTGACCAAATTATCAAGAGATTGCCTGACTTACACAAAAGGCTGTTAGTGATTTGTAGATTTTCTTTCTTGTTTAATGTCATTTTCAGTTTTTTTTTCTTCTTGTTTTGCTCAACTTTTGTCTTTTAAATCCAGCTTCCAATGTATTTCCAAATTAAAAAGAAATAGGCGAAGTTGCAGCTTGCAGCTCAATAATTGGGTAATAATATAAATTTTATCTTATATTATTGTTTTGTTTCTATTTTATTTTGTTTAATGAAAACAAAATTCCGAAGCAAAGCAACTTCTTTTTTTCTCATTAGTTAAAAAAAAAAAAATTCTGATGGAAGTAAAGAGCTAAAAACAATTAAAGAGCTTAAAACAAAGTAAAGAGTAAAGTAAGTAAGTAAGGAAGTAAAGTAAAGTAAGTAAAGTAATTGTAAAGTAAGGGTAAAGGAAGTAAAGTAAGGAAGTAAAGAGCTTAAAACTAAAAACAATTATTGGTTCGCAATTTATGCAACATATATCTGCAAAATTGATTCAAATAAACTGACTCGTAATTTTTCTCTAAATTTGTAGAATTTTAAAACCTCGCGCTTAACTGAAAACACAAAATCAATGCAACAAAAAACGATTAGGAGCAGGAAATAAGTACCACGCAAAAAATAAAAGACTAATTTAAAAGAAATTAAAAGGCTGTCAACAGTCTTTCAACGGCCTTGAAATCTCTAAATTTCGGTATACAGTTTTAATTTTCTCAAAAGCTCAAGTAAGATCAGTTTTCAGTAAAGCGCTAGCGTTTCAGAATTCTAAAAATTGAAGGAAATATTACAGTTTATTTGAACCAAATGCTGCAGGTTTCTGTTGCATAAACTGCAAAGCAAAAATTTTGTTGGTTTTAAGTTTCATCCTCGCTCTTTATTTCCACCAGAAAAACATTATGTGCTAATTAATTTTTTTTCGTTTTAGGTTGTAAAAATATAAACAATAAATCTTACATAAAGATTTTTGTTTGAGGAGATGAAACTAAAGAAGCCATATGGGTTTCTGTTTAAGTAAGGCATTATGCATGTGTACGCTTTAATTTACATCCCTCTTAACTTTCCTTACAAAATCCGGAATAGTTTACAGATCTTGAGAGGGAAGATTGTAAACCTCAGGCCTAGGGTTTAACCGTGGAGATTATGATAGTACCTTTTCCATTCTTCCCAGCCTTTCCATGTCTGAAATGGTACTCAACTTCCACTTTTTTGGTGCCATATGACACTTTTTGATGGTATTATCAAGCTGAATTAAAAAAAACAATTAGATGGAAACATTAGCTTTTGAATGAGCCCTTAAATAGTTTTATGATGTTGCAGTAGCCTAGTAGTTCTGTTAGTCTGTAGAGGATTTATGAAAAATGAATTAGATTTTAGATGAGTCCTTAAACAGCTCACTATGATGTTCCAATACCCCACTAGCTGCGACATAAGGAAGAAAAGACACCGAATCAGTGCTACCCGTGCAAAAAGGGATTTCCCTTGTTGTTCGAGGAGGAGGGGTGGGGTCTGTAAGTATCTTTTACTGGGTTTTAAACAATGAAGATTCCAATGATTTACTTTTTGTTTCGATCCCACGGCTTTTTCGAAGGGTTTCAGGCCTTTTTTTCAGAATTCCTGTAAAGTTGTTTCGAATAATATTTTAATATTAAGATTAACCGAAATGATAGTTACCATTTCTGAATTAATAAATGAATAATAAACTCAATAAATGAATTTTTTCTCAATAGACAGTTTGCTTTTTTCATCCATTTTTTAACGTTTGGTTACTATGGGCTGCAGTTTGCTCTTAACGAAGTTGCAGCTATAGCTGTAACCTGGATAAGATAGTCCAACCCAAATAAACTTTTTCTGTGTGTTTTGTAAGGTTTTTTGTTAAATATTTATTTTGTTGAAGTTTAGATCTGTTGAATCCGCAAAAGAAGTGTTACTAAAAGTAGGATACAAGTAGAAAGTAGAAAAGAAAAAGTATAAATAGAAATGAAGAAGAAAAGTAGAATACATTGCTGTTTTGACTCGGTTTACTAAGTTTGACATGTACTTCTCCCGTTTACCTTAATTGTTGACTATAAAGTCGAGGTATTTGGTTTGCGTTGCAGTTGAAAACTTCACATCCTAATAGAAAAATTTTGCTCAATATTTTTTCAGTATTTTTGCTCGTTTTTTTATTCACAGTCAGGCACGCATGCAAGAATAAGTGTTGAAATGACAAATTGACATATCTGGAATTTCATCAGCAGGGTGGAATCGTGAGTCTTTTTCAAATTGCTAAAGCTTGAAAAATCAATACGTAACAATATTTTGTGTTCATATCGAGTTTATTTTTGCGTCGCTTTTTGTGTTTAAATATTAGCTCAACTTTGTGTACATTAGTCCTTAATCCATAAATCCTTGTCGGGACGGAAACACAAACATCATATATTAGTCATTCCCAGTTGTATGTAAATAACGAATTGAATTTTAAGCAAAGGAATTGTCTGGTATTAAATGTTAATAATGAAAATAGTTACACTGATGACAGAGGAAAGTTTTCTCGACTCGTGTTAGGTTACTATACCCGAGCTGGCTGTGCTACCCTTTGATATTGAGGCCAGCGTAAAGCTGCCATGGAAATTATTATCTGAAAAATTACTTGCAGCGTAAAGTTTTCACCTATAAATTAGTTTTTGTGTTGTTATTTATTGGATATTTTTTATGTTAAAAAATGGTTAGAAGATAGAACCACCCACTGCACGTTTGTCTTTTATGTGGCTCTTAAGTTTTCTTATATAACGTATTGTGTTTTTTTGATGAAGTGATAGTAAATATCTAATAATATCTATCCTATGGAGAAATTTAGCCCTTACCCCCATTCCCAGAGAAAATTTTTAAGTTAATTTCCCCATCAGACATTGTCCGCGGTCACTCTTAGGGGTAAAAATTGCTTTTCTTCCCCTTTATTTTATTAATTGAAATGGAATCCCCTATATTCGGTTGAAATGTATAATCAAACAGTTCGTGGTAACGAACTGTAAGTAAGGAGCGACCTGGCTCAATGGTATCCGAAACTCTATAAAATGGTATTTTGATACAAATAGATACATCAAAAGAATCAGATTTTAATGCTGATTTCAAATATATAAGTTTCGTCGAGTTTTAATCCTACCCATCAAAAGTTAGGCGCCTGAGAAAATTTGGCTAATTCGAAAAAGGGGGAAAGACCCCATAAAAGCTATAGAACCTTAATGAAAATCACACCATCATATTCCGCGTATCAGAGAACCCGACTGTAGAGGTTTCAAGCTCCTATCTACAAAAATGTGGAATTTTGCATTTTTTTGCCAGAAGAAAGATCACGGGTGCGTGTTTATTTGTTTTTTTTCCAGGGGTTATCGTATCGACCCAGTGGTCCTAGAATATCGTGGGAGGACTCATTGGAATCGAAATTAAAAGTTCTAGTGCCCTTTTTAAGTGACAAAAAAAATGGAGGGCAACTAGGCCTCCTCCCATGCTCATTTTTTCCCAGTCACGTGATCAAAATTTTGAGATAGCCATTTTGTTCAGCATGTTCGAAAATATAATAAGTATGTCTTTTAGGATGACTTAATCCCCCGAAGTTCCCGGGGGGAGGGCTGAAAGTTATGAACTTTACCCAATGTTAACATATAGTATTGGTTATTGGGAAGTATACAGACGTTTTCAGGGGAGATTTTTCCTGGTAGTGGGGGGGGGGGGCTCGGGTATTATGTGGGAGGATCTTTTCATGAAGGAAGTTTTCATGGGGGAAGGGACATTGCTATGAAGGGGACGCCGGACTTCCCAGCATTATTTAAAAAAAAGATCAGAAATTAAATTTAAAAAAACAAGTTTTTCAACTGCAACAGCAGCAACATCAAAACTTTAAACGAACAGAAAATATTACATATATGATTGGGTTCACCCCCTAGTCAATACCTCGCTCTTTAAGCCAAAGATTTTTTAATACTTTCATAAGAGCTATTTATTCTAATTAACGGCCTTTGTGATTAAGCGGTCATTTTTAAAGAATTGGAACAAAATTCGAAATTTCGCTTGAAGAGCAAGGTATTGACTAGGGGTGAACCCCCTAATATACATGTTAAAAATATATGAATATAGAAGTTTGTTACGTAAGTTAATTCGTAAGTTACGTATATTTATTACTAATAAAAACGTTCGTAAATAAAATTAAACAAGTTTCGAGAAAGCCATTTAACTAAATAAAAGTAAATTAATATGAAAATTTTGTTTTAATTATTCAAGTTTTTTACAAGTTATAAACAAGTTTTTTTTAACTGAAAGTAAGGAGCGACATTAAAACTTAAAACGAACAGAAATTATTCTGTATATGAAAGGGGCTGTCCCCTCCTCAACGCCTCGCTCTTTACGCTAAAGTTTGACTTTCTCACAACTCTATTTTTTTTAACAATGAAAAACTTTAGCGTAAAGAGCGAGGCGTTGAGGAGGGGACAGCCCCTTTCATATACATAATAATTTCTGTTCGTTTTAAGTTTTTATGTCGCTCCTTACTTTCAGTTAAAGAACTTGTTTTTGTTTGCTTAATTGCTAGAAGGATCTATAGTGTGTATTATTTGAAAAAAACTACGTTTTCTAAAGAGTTAAAGAGGCTGAGTTACAAGGTCGAACCTTAAAACTTACAGGGATTAGGAGGCGCAGTTGGGGGGCTGCCGCCCCCCAAACCCCCCGCTTTCGCAGCCTTTAAATAAAAAAAAAAGTTTTTTAAACTGAAAGTAAGGAGCGACATTAAATCTTAAAACGAACAGAAATTATTCCGTATATGAAAGGGGATGTGCCCTCCTCAACGCCACGCTCTTTACGCTAAAGTTTTTATTGTTTAAAAAAAAGAGTTGTGAGAAAGTCAAACTTTAGCGTAAAGAGCGAGGCGTTGAGGAGGGCACAGCCCCTTTCATATACGGAATAATTTCTGTTCGTTTTAAGATTTAATGTCGCTCCTTACTTTCAGTTTAAAAAACTTTTTTTTTATTTAAAGGCTGCGAAAGCGGGGGGTTTGGGGGGCGGCAGCCCCCCAACTGTGCCTCCTAATCCCTGTACGTTTTAAGGTTCGACCTTGTAACTCAATCTCTTTAACTCTTTAGAAAACGTAGTTTTTTTCAAATAATTTTTGCACGTTTTTGTACAGTTTATTACTTATTATTGATTGACTAACTGTTAGCTGATCGTGTCAGGAGTTAAAGTTGGGGGGCGGAACTTTAAATTCAGTATATAAAAAATTTCCTCTGACGGTGAATCGAACCCGGGTCTTCCGCCTGACAGTCAGGAGTATCGACCGCTGTACTAAAGAGACACAATTGTAATTGTTTTTTAGTAAGTGGAATCTATTTTTGACGCAAGCAAATCCCCACAAAACTTGATATTTGGTTTTTGGAAAACAGGGAAGGAGTGATCAGATTGAGCTGAAATTTCGAGGATAAGCTCCCAGGCCCCAGGAAAGCTTATCCTCTAAATTTCAGCCCGATCAGACAACGTTAAAAAAAGAGAAATGAACTTTAAGTGGCTATATTTGGTTTTTGGAAAACAGGGAAGGAGTGATCGGATTGAGCTGAAATTTCGAGGATAAGCTCCCGGGCCCTAGGAAAGCTTAACCTCTAAATTTCAACCCAATCGGACAACGTTAAAGGGGGGCTGTGGTCGGAGGGTCGAAACTTCCGGCCCACTTTTACCCATGAAGATAAAGTCGGAGGGGGGTGAAATTTTGCATGTTTCTTAGTTTGAGCTTGGGCTACAAAATGCGATTACCGCTGTCTCTCTACGACCGCTAGGACCAGAAATCGCTTGCGGGCTCTTATAGGAAAACGATAAGAGCCCGCTTATAGCGGGTTCTTATAGGAAAACGAGGTTTTTCGTAAATGTAAATTCGGGGGATAATTTTTTCGATATGAAAATATCAAAAGGCTCTAACAGGTCGAATTCTGCTTCGAATGAGTCCTCATTCACCCGGATCAGTTGCCAACTGTGGCTTGTAGGCGTGGCTAAGAAAAAAAAAATTTGAACTTTAAGTGGCTATATTTGGTTTTTTGAAAACAGGGAAGGAGTGATCGGATTGAGCTGAAATTTCGAGGATAAGCTCCCGGGCCCTAGGAAAGCTTAACGTCTAAATTTCAGCCCAATCGGACAACGTTAAAGGGGGGCTGTGGTGGGAGGGTCGAAACTTCCGGCCCAGTTTACCCCATGAAGATAAAGTCGGAGGAGGATGAAATTTTGCACATTTCTTAGTTTGAGCTTGGGCTACAAAATGCGATCACCGCCGCCTCTCTGCGACCTCTAGGACCTGAAATCCCTTAACATTGTGGTGGGTCGCCTCTTTATAGAGGCACAAGTGTGCCTCCTTGATTACAAGAACTCTGTGAAAAAAGCTGAGAACAATAAATGAAAACAAATCTAAGGGGATCTACTTTACTGTTAAAATGAAGGAAATGAAAGGTTTTGAAAGCACTTCATTATCTACTAATACTTCTCGGCCAAGGTGTGGATCATAGGAACACGACTACGGCTATTTTGGAGTGGGTACGATTACTTTAAAATTGTTAAAAAATTAATTTGATCCTCTGTAAAAATTGATTCTCAAAATATGCATGATTTAGTTTGAAAATGATTCGAATTTCGAGTTTAATTTTAGATTTCTCTGGTCTGAATTTCTTTTTTATTTCAGAGACGGAATTAATGACACTCAGTTTTTCAGCAATTCATAGATCTTAATTAGCGTCATGTGTCTAACTGAATCTTCTATCCAAAATAATTAAAAGCCTGCTGAAGGGAACAATGGCGTATAAAAATAGAGAGACGTCTCAAATTAAGCCAGTCTCTTCTCTTTCTTGGTGATTAATGTAACTCTATTTTCAGAACTTGGACAACACTGAAAGAGGAGCTGGTGGATTTGGCTCAACGGGGAAAAACTGAATGATCTTGCTTGATCATATTGCCTTTGATTTTCTTTTTGCTATTTAAGAATAAACTCATTTTACACCTTCAGATGGCATTAAGTGTTAAATCTTTAGGCCCATTGTTTAGAAAACTAGTAATCTCGGTTAAATTAAGGCTCTTTTTTTCCCCGTTTCTTAGTCTTTTGAGAATCCAGTCCTAAGGTTGTATTTGTAGTCATTTGATATAATTCGTCCGTGACTTCGCAACATAAGACTTCGGGAAAGTAAAAAGAGCCTTAATATAAGACTTATAAGAGCCTTAATAAAGGACTTCGCAACAATTAAAGCCTAGTTGATTTTTCTTTCCTTTAATTTTGTTATTTCTTTTGTGTACGATTTTTATAAAAAAAAAAAGTAATGCACTTCCTCACTTTCAGATGACAGTCACATACGCAGGATTGATTTGGAGGAGAGGAGGTATTTTAAAAACTGGAGTTATTTTAAGTAATTTTTTAATAATAAAAAAAAACTAATTTTATTAGATAATTTGGATAAGGAATTCCAAGAAATTCAAGAAAGTATAAGACTGATGGGGCGAAGTCTTGAGTCCCTCGCGTACATCCCTGTTTTAGGATAAAAAGTGACCTTTAAAGAAAGTGACCCGGGTTGCTTCAAACCTAGTTTTGTTCACTCTAGTCTCAGTCTTTTTACAGTCATGTTGCTTGATACGGGATATACATGTTGCTATACATTTAAATACGGGATATACTTGTGCGTGTACATTTTCCCATTCAGTGATCTGATCAGGCTAGGATATATTTCTATTCCTTTAAGTTAAAAAAGAAAAAAAAATGACCTAAAAACTAATTTCAGTACACTTAAACTCACCATGTAAAAAATTTCGGTGCTACAGCCAAAATGTTTTGACTGTAGCATCGAAATTTGTTGTGTAGCACGCAAATTTTGGTAACTGTAAAACTTTAGGAACAGACCGGTGTGGCAACCCTGGTCAGTTTCCCGAAGTCCGTAGTTTACGCAATTCATAACGATCACCGAGCTAGACTAGTATTCTACCCTATTGTTCTTCCAATTTATTTTTTTTTTTTTTAATAAAAAATAAAACAATTGATTAAAAGAATTTATTTAAGAGGTTGTTGGGTTCACTACGTTTATGTCCATGCAAATTTGTATCTGTGTGTTTACATTTATTTCTTTTGGTACTTGGTTATTCCTTTTGTATTTATTAATTCCTTTCATATTTATTGATATATTTACTTTATGAATTTTATTTACATTAATTAAAATTTCTTCTTCATTGAAGCTTTATAAATATATTGAATTGGGTACCAAAAGGAAGATTTATTGTTCAATATAATTTCAGTTTGTACCAATTCCCTTAATGCCACCGTTATTTGCGGTAATTTATATTTATTTTAAGTTAAACGTTTGTATTGTCTAATTTCTACTGGTTTTAAATAATAAATTCAGTATTTTCCTACATTGAACAACTGTGGTTTTTAAGATTTAATTTTTATTAATTTTTAGCTGACATAGTTTTGTGTATATTTGATAGTGGTAATACGAGCTAATGAAAGAGTAGTAATGTATTTCAATGAATAATAGTATGCAAATGATAGCAGCTATTGTTAACTAATAGTAAGTGTTACAAGAGTAGCCGATGTTAGAGAAGTTGGGGTCGGAGTTGCAGCACAATGATTTGAAATCTGTATTGGAATACATCGAAGACACTGCGTACATATTGTTGATTACAGATATAGAGCCTACGCAGTGCTGACGAAATGCTGTCGGAGAGGGTCAGAAAATAAGCTTACGAGGAGAGCGATCTTACTTTAGGCCTTTCAATAATACCGGAAGTACCCTAATATAGCTCTGGTTTCATCAATGCCAAAAATATACAATTTTCTATAAAAATGTGTGTATGATATCCCTGTTTGATTTGGACTATCTGCATAATTTGGTACCCTTGTTCTGAGACTAACAGATCATCTCACCCGTAGAGGTGAATTTTGGACCTTCTATATGTTTCGAGCGTACAGAGGACTTTGAAGGCGCTTCAGGTAGCCATTGCGATCCTTCCGATCGAAATAGTAGCCCACTAGAGCCATCTGTTCTACAAGATAAGGCTGACAAGAAATACATAAAAGACACACTCATTACAAATTCACGCTACTGTGTTAACAATCATCTCAAGAAATTGTCACCAGTTTAAATACAGTAAGCCATCTTTATAACTTACTGTTGGAGACAGATCTGAGTCCTATATTTGTAAATAGTGGCTTCAAAACCCTCCTATACTATTTTTTATCCAGAATCAACCATTCATTATGAAGCAAATGCTTATCGATTTCGGGTCCACGACGTTTGTTTGGTAGCTTAAAAGAGTTTTTTGGAAGATTTGTCAGCAAACATGAGTAGTTAAGATAAGACCTTTTTTTAAATATCACAAGGTACATCCATTACATAGGCCAAAGATTATACAAAATGAAGAATTCTTCGGTTCATACATGATCAAATATCTGGAGAATTTTGTACATACCATATTTTGGTTCAGGACAGTCATCAGATCATCTAAGATTCTTCCCAAAAGGGTCTTTGAATAATCACAAGCCAAAAAGTTATGTATCCAAATTCACGAAGTTTGGGGAGGGTAGAAAGTTCTCTGATCCTACAGTTAGACCAAAATCTATGGACCGTTCTGATTTCGACAAGGTATGATATGCCCTCCGATCTACTAAATTCTACATACAATGATTCTGTCGTACATTGGACATTTATATAATTAGGGGTTCATGCCCAAGGGATTGCAAACAAGTCTTGGCTGAGAAAAATGCAGGGCTTTGTAATTCTATGCAATTGCGCAATCCTGAGTTTGACAAGGTACAACAAGTACATCTTTCTATTAGAATGTGCCGATAAAATTTTTCAAAAAGTTAGCTTTTTGCAAAAATTGGAGACCTTACCCATGAGGCTGCATGGATCACATTGCCCCAGGAGCTAATTTTCAACCTTTCTGATCAAGCTGTGATCCGACCAGGGACGTCGTTTGGGGGTGGCCAGTTCCCCCCCCCAATATTGTGGAGAAACAAAAATATTATACATCCCATGCCCTTGAATATCCAGATATGGACCCCTCTTGCCCCCCCCCCCCAATAAAAGTGCTGGAGATTCGCCCCTTGATCCGACTATAAAAATTTAATCTAGTTTTATATGGGGCTGCTTGGGGCTCAGAAAGCACAGCAAGGGTATTTGGATGCCCTTTGATACATTTTGACCGTTGGAAAAGACACTACAACTTTTTATTTGTGACCAAATGAGCCTTCTCCTCATTTTCTCTACGATCACTTGTTATGCATCCAAGATCAGAAATATATATTGGGGAAACAAATCGGTCAAGTGGAAGTTTTCAAATTCTGCAGCTCTTAATGACCCAACTGTTTCTCTATTTAATTTATACACTTCGGTACTTTGTTCATAATTTCCTAAGCTACTATTCCCCTGGAAACAAGATTTGAGTTTGCAACCTAAGAGAGGTAGAAGAAGTATTAAACAAGTTCATTGAAATAACTCATATTTTTAATAAAGCCTCAGGAACAAAATAGAAAAGAAGACACAAAGAACACTGAAAATATTTCTAGAAGCTTCTAGTTCTGTCTCTAAAAATGAGGTTTCATAGCTCTAACCAATCTTCCACCTTTAATGTGACGTTTGAATAGGTTATATCCTGGGTTGTGGCTAAGGTTCAAGTTTGTTTGGATTGTTCTCACTCATAATAGGTATGGTATTAAACAGTATTCTCAACAACAGAAAAAGTGTTTACATCTTAATTATTTGACCAAAAACTGCTCAATTTCATCTGTTTATTGTTACATTACGTAGCAAAGGATCAAAACGCAACTCGTTCATCTGGCTGCCCCACCAATAAAATGAGATTAAAAACTACTAGCGCCACTGACAATCCACACATAAGAGGTTATGATTGCATGTTTAAAGCTATTGCATTAAAAAGCTACTAGCGCCACTGACAGTCTAGCATTCAGCAGCTTCATTTAAAAACAACACTGGAACTGGTGTTGCCGCAAACCACACGCAGTACGTAATTCAGGGATATAATGAAAATCACTTTTTGCAGAAAAAGGGCATCCCCCCTCAAATACAGAATAATTTCCGTCTGTTTCAAGTTTTAATGTTGATCCTTACTTTTAGTTCAAAAAAACTCTTTTTTATTTAATTTCTGATTGTTTTTCAAATCATGCCGGGAAATCCCCTTCTGTCCTTCCCAAAACTACGTGGAGAAATTGCTAAAAAATGAAGTTATAATTGCTCCTAAACTTTTAAGATATTTGTTCAGTAGTAAAGATAAAAGTATGCATTGAAGTGAGAAAAGATATCTGAAAGGACTCCTGTGCTTGCTTATGATTGCATGTTTAAAGTTATTGTATTCAAAAAACTATTAGCAGCGCCACTGAGAGTCTAGCGTCCAGCGGCTTCATTTAAAACAATACTGGAATTGATGTTGCCGCAAACCACACACAGGAGGTAGGATGCGATACTGCCAAGTATGTCGAAAAAAACGGCTGGTGACCCAGGGGTGGACCTTATTAACTATTTTGTCCTATTATGCTAATTATCACTATTTTGCGATGAGAATTTACAAATATAAGATTTAAGAAATGACAGGAGTTAAATTAAAATTGAGTTTTGAAACTGAATAGGCCTTTCCCTAGTAAAGGCCTATTACTTTGTGCATCTTCATACTTAATGCCAAATTTTGGAACTGGCATCAGGCCAGAGGGACTTTCACCACCTTTATCAATATGACCTTATCTGTGTTGCAATACAGTGTTGTGTTAAACTGAAGTATATTTTACGTGAACGAAATCCTTAAGTGCTCTACAGAAAATAGAAGAATAATCCATAAAGCTTATGAACCGGTCATGAAATCGATAACTTATACGACATGATTTTAACTATCTAAAAAACTCAAGGAAATGAAATTTCAATAAAGTGCTAAATAATCAGCGTTCTACAAATATAAGAAAATGTTACGAGACAGGTTTTCAAAAATATGTTGCATAAACCGCAAAGCAGTAATTTTGCTGACTTTAAGCTTCAAATTAGCTCTTTATTTTTATTAAATGAAAAAGAAAACAAGTGTTTAAACTGTCAGTAAGGAGCAAGAGTAAAAATTAAAAAGATTACAAATTAGTCTATGTATGAAGGCGGTTGCCCCTTTCCTGATTATCGCTCTCAACGCTAAAGTCTTTAAGCTCTTTAAAAATAGCTCTTATTCAATATGAACACCTAGTTTTTGACTAGTCTTTTCTAGACAATCAGGACAAAAAGTCAACCTTCATCGTAAAGAGCGTGGGTTGAAAAAAAGGGCTCCCAACCTCGAATACAGAATAATTTCTGTTTGTTTCAAGTTTTCGTGTTGATCCTTAGTTACAGTTTAAAAAACTAGTTTTCAAATCATGCCGGGAAATCCTCTTCTGTCTTTCCCAAAACTACGTGGAGAAATTGCTAAGAAATGAAGTTCTTATTTTTTCTAAACACCTACTCCTGCTCACTTTTATCTACATCGTCTAAACCAATATGACCTTATCTGTGTTGCAGTAAAATATTGTATATAACAAAGGATGTTTTATTTGAACGAAAATCATTGTAAAACTACAAAAGTATAATTTTTATATATTATATAAAGCACCAAATAAGTATTATCAATCAACAAATATTAGAAATAGAAAACAAAGATTCTTGTTTGTAGAGTACGTGTTTGTATGCATATAGCTACTACAATATGCCATTAAATTTTACAAATAAATTCTACTGGCTCTGTTTCTAAGTTCCTCTAGTTCCTTTTCATTGTCAATCTCATCTCCACTGCCAAGAAGTGCGGGAGTTACAAGTCTGGGAGATTGAGGTTTAGATAAAGCGTGCGGTTGTTTTACATTTGGAGAGCCTTCTTCGTCGTCCACTAAAGTATCTGAATAAACTGCACAAAGAGCCATGAGCCTTGCCCTTTGATAGTAAATAAAAAGACTCCCCCAGTCAAGTATTTCACTGAGACGTTCAGTTCGGTTTCGTTGAATTACTCTTTGTCTTTCTGTCAAAAGAGTAAAGTTCAGCATGTACCTGGTGAGCTGATTAATAGACTCGTCGAGACTTATGTTTTGACGGTCTACAATATGTATACCGTAGCTCTCAGGGTCTGGAATATGATCGGCCATGAAACACCCAAAACCAGAGAGATTTGTCGTAATCGATGGAATTCCCATGACTGTGCACTCGGCAGGAGTATATCCCCATGGTTCATAATAACTGGGGAAAACGCCAAGATTACATCCACGAATAAATTCTTCGTAGTCGAGATTAAAGAGGGGATTAGTTGACGAAAGAAACTCCGGGTGAAAGACAACTTTTACCCGGTCCCAGGAACTATTCAGAAGCTGACATCGTCTGAGTGCATTAAGTACTTGATCTGTATCATCCTGGACAATATTATGCGTAGTGATTGGTGGCGGAAGGGACCGATGGCTAGCAAACAAACATCGTTTAAGACAGACAACGTCATCTTTAGAAAGGAGGTCGTCAGATTCAGGCATTTTGCCACTTAAACATATTTCAAATAATTTCTTACCAATATTCTTTTGGACATTTTCTATAGTATCCTTTAAGCTTTTTGCAACTGCCTGTCCCTTTAAACTTTCGACATTAAAGTTGTTTGTCTTGGCTGGAAGAATAATAAACGCAATCACTGTCACATCAGTGCCAGACTCTTTCATCAAGTGGTTAAGTCTCGTCAGACTTTCAATAAAAATATCAGCTCCTTTGTTTCCGAATTCGTATCTTCCGGCAATAAAAAAATAAAGGGTCTTAGCTAAATCAAAATCGAGATGACCATAAAAATGGCCTCGAATGAAATCATGAATTTTTTCCTTGTTAATTGCATGGAGGTTTTGAAATTCATGCAGTGCACTGAATCTCTTGATATTTAGACCGTTTGGTGTTATTACATCAGGCTTTCGTTTTAACAAACATTCAGCTTCCATTGCTGTTATATCAGACACTGTTGTAAAAACATGTGCCATGTGTGTTGCAGCTCTTTCCAAACAGTATCTGTGATATATCTGCCGATTTCCAGCTTCGACGTCAATGTCAAACTTGTTCAGGTTGTTATAAAAATCTGTGCTGCCAGCGCACAAGTAGCGTCCAAGGAGTGTTGCGTGTGTAGTAAATACTGTTGCGACTTTTATTTTCCATAGCCGCAGCAAAATAAGACCTACTCCAGATAACCACTCATGAAAGTGGCACACTGTTTTTGGAGAATCAGCTCCACATATACTTAAGAAATGACTAAATTCAGCAATAAACTCTGCTACCATAAAGCCAAATAAAACAGAATCATTTGATTCCACATCAGAGTCTGGAATTCCAATATTTGTTTTCTCAAAAAGTTCATGCTTGTAACAGTTCATTTTATGTGATACTGAAGTAATATCAAATAATATAACTAAAGGATTTCCGTCAACAAGCCAGCTTCCAGTGTGAACTAGAAGCCCTGCGTCACGCATCTTGCAAACAGCATCGTAAAGAGGACCAGGAGAAAACTCAAACTCGTCTATTTCTTCTCTAGAAGACTTTCCTTTATAAGGGCCAAGAAGGACATATTTGTCTTTCATCATTTCAACAGAATGACCGGTTTTGGAGCGGATGACTGTATATATTCCTCCGACTTTGTTAGCCACTTCCCATGCACATTCAAAGGTCCAAACAGGAGATTCTACATTCAAAGGATGCTGGCAGTTCTCCTTGATATGTTCTGGTGTGGTTTGATTTTGAGTTGAGCTGACTGGATCCATGTTGCGTTGAATCGTGGCACCTGCAAAATGAAAAAGAATATAAAAATAAGGAATAAATTATTGATTCTGTCAATCAAAAATTACTGAAGCTAGGACAAGTATATATAATAATATAAATAAAATAGGACAAAATAATATAAGTAAAATAAATAAAATACAAAACAAACAAATTAACAGATAAATAAAATTAATAAAATAATGAAAACATAGAACTTCCTTTGATAAAGGGGCATTAGATTTTATAATATTTATAGGTTCTATCACAATGGTTAGTAAAAAGAGTGAAAAAATGAGCCTTTTGCACTATTTACGGAAAAGTTATAAATCAACGAGCTTTTCGAAGATCCTTTTTTTGGGGGGAGGGGGATTCAAAAGTGAGCCTTTGAAACACAAAAATGCGAGCCTTTGAATTTCACTATTTACAGTTTTTCTTGGACAAAAATTGTTCCATCGATGTTTTGATCGATTAAACCTTTAATTACAGCACTATTTGATAGGCCTTCCAGACCTTTTTAAGCCGAAAATGATTAGCGTGAAAACAGATTTATTTTTTGTTGAATCTTGTTAATAAAGAGTTTGCGTATTATCGACCTTTAATATAACCATTGTTTTCAAATATTTAAAATCTGAAACTATTTGAATTTTAGTGTGTTGGTCAAATAAAGAATTGAAAAAATGGAAATCAGGTAAAAGGCTATATTAGAAAAGTCAAAATCAGAAGCCTACTCTCTTTGTGAGTACCTACTTTTCGAAAAAAAATTTTGGGAAAAATTGTTTCTTTTTTTAATTCTTACTTTTATTGGACTTGAGAGCTCCCTGTGGTGCTGGGAGAATTCACCAATGAGCCATTTATCTTTTTAAGAAACTAAAACTCGGAAAGGGTTTTTAATGGTACTGAAACAAGCATAAGACAACAGGAACCGCTGTAAAGAAAAAAGTCCAAACTTGGCAAACTAAAGAAACAGAAATCACTGCAAACAAAATTGGGGCTACAAAATTTTTGTCACTTCATGTCATACACATAGCTGGTGAGACCAAGATTTTATCTGATAAATCTATCCATTATTTTTGTGTGGTGTTCAATGACTTTGCGGCTATTAAAATACTATTTCTTTTTATGCTTAAATTGCAAGATAATTCTAATTGTATACTGAGCTTTACTCTTATCACAGCAGGTATAAGACTATGAAAAGAGTTGTAGATTAGTTTGTTCTTGTTGTAGCGTTGTAGATTAGTTTGTTTTAGCTCCCTTATATACACAATAATTTCTATTCGTTTTAATGTTGCTCCTTAGTCCCAGTTTAATTTTTTATTTAATTTGAACGGTTTTGAACTAATACCAGGAAATCCCCTCCCTCCGGTCAAAATATCTCTTGAAAAGCTCCTCTAGAAACATGTATGAAGGCAACAATAGAAACATGTAGCCATACATTTTCGGGTGGGGGAGGGACAAATTTTCTGCTGGGGTTTTTTCGACGGGGAGCGAAGTTTCCAGGGAGTGAAATTGTCAGGGTAAATCATACACTGGGGGAATTTGCCAGAATTCTTATACAAAATTCTTTTTATGTGTCTTGCTTTCTCTTTTCTGTCTCAATTTTAAGTGCAGAGGGCTTAAGAGTAATTTTCCGGGGTAAATATTCACCGGGATTGAATTAACTAGAGGATATTTCAATGGGGAGGGGATTTATCCATGGAGGTGAAGCCAGATTTCCTGGCATTATTTAAAAAACGACATGTTTTTTTCAGCTGAAAGTAAGGAGCAACATTAAAACTTAAAACTAACAGAAACTATTATGTATATAAAGGGGATTATCCACTCCTCAACACCTCGTTCTTTACGCTAAAGTTTGAATTTAGTCCCAGTTCTTTAATAATGACTCCTGAAACACAAGGGCCGCTTAATTAGAACAAGACGTTTTTTTTAAGTACTAAAAAACTTTAGCGTAAAGAGCGGGGTGTTGAGGAGGGCCCCCTTTTTATACGCAATAATTTCTGTTCGATTTTAAGTTTTAATGTTGTTCCTTACATTCAGTTGAAAAAGTATGTTTGTTTTATTCAATAAAAAAGGAGACATCAGTGCAAAAAAATTATTTTCTTTGTTGTTCAAGGTGGGGACTGTAATTATCCTACATAATGTTTTCGATCATGCTGATACCAATGATGGACTTGATGATTACAATTCCAAAATCACCATAAATTTGTTTCCACAATGACTTCTACTTTTAAAATTAACCGAAATTGTTAACATTCCAGAATCAGTGTTTTAGCTAATTTACGCATGTATTTACCTAATTAAAGCAAGTTTATCGGATCAACTTAATTTACACCCCTCCTAAAAACATCTTGGATCCGCCCCTGGGCAAACAGAAATATAATCTCCCCCACATCCCGGGAAAAACATGTCTGACTCCACATCCTAGCCAATAAAAATCCAGATCATCGGCAAATCCAGGGACAAAGGAGACGACATGTGTGGAAAAACGAATAGACACAGTGAAAGAGATATGAGGCATTCTTCCCTTCTTAATCTTGTAGAGAGCCCCTTATTTGTACTAGACAGCATATTAATGTGATCATGTTGACATCCAATTTATTTTACAATACAAAGGGGACACCCAGTTTGACCCCCCCCCAAAAAAAAAAAATTGCGGACCCGTAAACTGGTCGTAATTATGAAAGCAAACATATCCTTTTTTGAGACTGTCAGACAAAGTCCACGGGTGGTAAACTTCTTCATTTTGTTAGTAAACTCCCTACTCCAGGCCCTCAAATGTTTACCTTAATCTTGGGTAGTTTTATCCATTTTACATCCATATTTTTCTATTCAAGAAATAGTTTATAAATCTTTAAGATATTACAAATAAGGATATAAATTTTTTTTTCATATTTAAGAAGTTAAATATATTTGTAAACAAGATTTAGCAAAGAACTATAAAACACTCCATTTGTTCTTTTCTTGAGATGTAACTCTATTTTTGAAGGATCTACTTCATTTAATATTTATGATGGATTACTTCACAATACTGAACAGAGACTAAAAGTAGATAGATCGGACCGTTGTTTCAAAACTTCGAAAAGACACAATACGAAACTACAAAACTGAAGAACAAAAATTTACCTTAGTGTTTCAGTAAAAAGACGAAAAATTTAATGCTTCCAATTCAATATTCCAATGAAGACTGACTTAAATTAAAGGGAGGTTATCAAGTTATATAAAATGTAAATTCATATTTTGACCTGATTATTGTCATAACTAATTGATGTACTCAATTCATAATTCATAAGTGATTTCATGATGCCTAATAAATTCCATGAGCTTCTCCTGTTTTGGCTTTGGTAATGTTTAAAGAAAATATACCAAATGTATTGAGGGATTGAGGCAAGATGTATATACAATTCTAGGGGGAGGGGGAAATATTGAAAAGGAAGTCTAGCTATATAAAAACACAAAGTGTGCATCCTGGTTGTCAAAAAGGCGTATCAGCAACATTTCGTGACCGGCTTAGAGCATAAATTTGAAACTTGTACTGATATTGAATTTGCATGCAACTGCCATTACTATTACTACTACTATCTATGCTGCTGCCACTACAACTATATAAAACTATGACTATTTACGACTCTTTGCGACTTGAACTACTAGTTACTGTTTTAGCCACAGGGCCTGGGAAAAACAAACAAATAGTTCAAAACAATAATCCAACAGCGAGTACAAAATACAATGAAAAAGTCTTGTGCATACATTCAACAATATTTTATGTAATTGCCCACTTCCCTGTCCCTAAAAAAAAATATCTGGGGTTGATTCAAAATGTAATATATTTTGCATTGTTTTAAACAGTCGCAGCATCATTTGAACCCATTACTCACTGCCATCCCCGAAAGGGGTTGTGATCTTGATTTTTAAAATCATACTTTGAAACTCAGCGCATTACTAAAGGTGCTACCTGCAAAATGCGGAAGGTGGGGTTTCATTTCCAGAAGAAAATTCACGGAATGGCGTGTTTATTTTTTGTTCTTTTTTTTCGTTTATTGTCCGTCACCAATGTTTGATTTTGTCTGATAGAGGGTTAAATTGCTGTTAATTGAAAATTGTGAGATTGCCAGTTCATTCAAAGGTATCGAAAAACTGTGTAGTGACCGGTACTTGTCTATTATATAAATACACTAGAGAAGTGAAGTTTGGTGAATGCTAGGGAAATTAAACAAAATATGATGAAAATACAATGCTTTAGTAACAAAATTATGAAAACTACCACACATAATTATGGAGGAGGATCCTCCCAGACCGCGTAACCTAACCAAAATACCCCATAAATATTTAATAAAAAAAAGCTATAATGTCGTTTCTCAATGAGCCGAAGGTTATTGTTTGGTATAGACAGCGTGAAAACGGGGTATACGCAATACAAGTTCTCGAGTGTGTTTTATATTTTAGACAAGTACCAAGTGACCTTCCTCCCATTTGCGGAGGGCTTGATGAAACACAGAAGTTAAACAACTTTAGTACTGGTGGGTTATATGGTCACTTTTATATATTTTACATGGAAACCAGTCACGAAAAACCCGCCAAACGGGTTAATTGCAAAGGAAATGCAATACAAAGCGTGGTTTTCATCGCGTTTACGATATTTAAACTGTTGTTTTTTGGGTTTTAAGGAGGGGGAAAGATGCCTAGGTTATGTTATGTATTTAATATATGCTATGCTTTACCTCCCACCCCCCTAATGTGCAAATATATTGCGCAAATTTGCTTATAAGCTATTATATATTCATCCTATTTTATTTCATTAGAATTAACCAAACTTGAATTTTTAGAAGTGACCATATAATGCACCAGTACCACAACATTTTTAACTTGTTGGGGGTGAAAACAACATATACTTTCATTTTAAATCTAACCCCCTCCCACCAGTTAAAAGAGATGTTGCAACTGCGCTTGTGGATCCTGTCCTAAGTATTTGCTCAGAGTTTTAAGTCTAAGCAGAATTAGCCGTAGGGCTGGGGGATTCCAGTCCGAATTTGAAAAGTCAACCAGAAATCAACATTCAAAAAAGTTTTATTTCAAATGAAAGTAAAGAGAATCTTAAAGGGGAAACTTAGCACGATTTTTTTGTTTTTTGGATAATATTAGTTGTAGGGAATTCTCTTGGGAATGAGCAGAGGGGCGTTTATTTTCCGCTGAGACAGGGGGCAGATTTTCGAGCCATATTTAAAAAAATGAACAGACATTTAAGTAAAGAGAAAATTTTCAACTAAAATTAAAGAGCTACATTAAAACTTAAATCGAACATAAATTATTCCGTATATGAATGGTAAGCCCCCTCTCAATCCTTCACTTTCTGCGCTAGAATTCAACTTTTTGTCTCAGTTCTTGAAAAACGACTTCTGAAACACGACGGCCTTTTAATTGAAATAAGAAATTTTCTTAAGTACAAAAACTTTAGCGTCGAGATCGATGGATTGAGATGGGGCTGGCTCCTTTCACATATGGTGCGAATAATTCTTATTCGTCTTAAGTTTTAATGTTGCTCCTTACTTTCAACGAAAAAAATTGTTTTTTTATTTAATTAAAACCTAGATTCGTTCCTCAAAGTTTCATTTACCTAACTGGGCTATTTTTCATGATAGCCAAATGGCCCTCTTGTAGAATTTCACTAAAAAAAAATGCATTTCAAAGTTTAAAATGTTTAGACAACACTTTTTCATTAAGCATTTAGGATTTTTGATGGATCATTACACAGTATTCAAATAGATTGAAGTAGTGGCGGATCCAGGGAGGGGTGAGGGGGTGCAGGCCCCCATAATATAGTCTAAAGCAGTGTAATTTACTTAATTAACGCAATTTTATCGGATCAAGTATTCCCCCCCCCCCCAACCCCTAAAAAAATCCTGGATTCACCAATGGATTGAAGAGAGATGAAAAGTAGGTAGATAGGACCAAGGGCGGATCCAGGATTTCTTTTCGGGGGGGGGGAGGTTACAAATTTTTTACTCAGTTTTCGACTAATTTTATTGATTTTTACCTAGGTTTTACTAATTTTCGACTCGGTCAAAAATTTCGGGGGGAGGGGTTCAAAGTGGGTAACCCCCCCCCCCCCCCCCCACCCCCTAGATACGGCCTTGGATAGGATTCTAGTTTCAAAACTGCAGAAAAAAAACAAACAAACAATGAAGATAACATTTTACATAAGTGTTCCAGTAAAAGGACGAAAAATTATTTCTTCCAATACAATATTCCAATATTCCAATAGAGACTTACTTAAATAAAAGGCAGTTTATCAAATTATATTCAAATTTTAACCTGATTGTTCTCATAACTAATTGATGTACTCAATCTATAATTCATAAGTGATTTCATGATATATTAAAATTTTTATGAGTTCCTCCTGCAAGTTTTGTCTTTGGTAATGTCATATTTTTAATGGAATATTTAAAATTTATTAAGGGGATCGGGGACAAACGCATATAAATTTTAGGGAGAACGCGCAATTGTTGATAGGACAGTTTAACTACACAGTTTATACAGTTTGTTAAAAGGGCGTATCAGCAATATCTAATGAACTGCTTAGAGTATTAAGTTGAAACTTACAAGAGATGTTGAACTAAACAAAAGCACCGTGTATATGCTACTGCTAATGATACTACCCATGCTGCTGCCACTTTAACTATTTATGACTGTAACTGCGACTTTTTACATTATACTACTACTATTGCACTGAATCAATGGGGTTTAATTGCATCCAATTTGTCTGGTAGCACAGATAAAATATCTCATGAACAGAATTCAAGGAAAGTGAATACAACATGTCCACTATTTTGAAATCTATACTTAGTGAATTTCTATTTTCGATGTCTAAGTGACAATATAATAATAATCTGTATTTAAAAGCCAATTAAAGCCATATACAAAAAGACAAATACTAAAGAAAAATTACACTTCATTTGACATCCTTCCCATCAATACAAAATTTCCTACTGCCACAATATAACGGGGAGTCCTAGACCTCATTAACTCACAAAGCAGCCTATCTTCCCCCTCCTGGATAATTAATCCCCTTAAATGAGATAGTTGCTTACACCGGAGGAGGAAATGGCCCAACCCATAATCATTTTCCCCACATCTCAAGCAACTACACCCGGCCTCCGGACCTTCCCTCTTTTTCCTTGCAACCTTAGTATAAATTGGAAGACAATTTGATCGAATCTGAATCCAAATCCTCAAATATTTAATGGGCAAAACCAGCTTGAAATAAAACTCCTGACCAAAATTCTCTTTTACTTCTCTATACATAGTAAGACTCGGAGATTTGTCCACAGCTGCTTGCCATAGTTGCACTTCTTGGTCTTCAAGTCTTGCACTAAATTCCTTGAAGAACTTTTCATGATCCTCTGGCCCTTTTCCCTTCTCCCACAAACTTGAAAATCCATTCTCATCTAATATCCTTTTGATTTGTGCTGTCCATGATGTTTTGTTACACTGAAGGAGAAGATCTTCATATGCTGCTCGGGCAAGTCTAGTCTGGGGAAGTTCTAGAAGTCTTAACCAAAATTTGATGATTTGGGTATATCTTTTCAATATTAGCCTCAGTTTTATAATCAGCAGGCTAAAAATGACTGAAATCCAATCTATATTTCTATTTTTTCAGTTTACACACCAATGTACATTATTTCATGAAACATCAAGTGATTCAACTTATTTAAATGATGCTTTGAAATAAATTTCTATAGAGGGATAGATAAATATTTTCATATATAATTATTTCCATAGAAATGGAATATTTTCTTTGGCAAAAACAAAGGAAAAAAATACTGAAAACAACAATTCAACGGGATTTCTGGGGAGGTAAGAGTTGGCCACATTTTGGAAACAGTTATCCCATTCAGTTCGTTAATGCTTCAGTTAGCCGTAGGGGCGAGGGATTTCAGTCCTGATTTGAAAAACGATAAAAAAATTAATATTAACAAAAAATCAGATGAAAGCAAAGAGAATCTTCAAGCGGGAATGGCCCACAGGAAATTTTCTCTGGTGTAGTTTTCCATTCAAGAATTTTCTTGGCGGGAGGGGGCTTACACAAAGGGAGGGGACACATTTCACAGTATTCTTTTTAACGACAAGAAAATACATCAGAAAAAAGTTTCTCAATTAAAAGTAAAGAAAAACATTAAAACTTAAAATAAAAAAAAAATCATTCCGTATTATACCTCCTTAAACTGTTTGGTGCAATGTTTTTAGCTTAATTTTGATGATTTTTTGCCTACATTTATTTTTCTTGATTTTTTTTTAATTTGGCGCCTGCAACTGCCAAAAATTGATTTTCATTACCAATTAGCCGCATTTTAGGATAGGCTACAAAAAGGAGCAAAATCGCCAAACACAAGATGCCATTGGTGATTTTTCTTTTCGACTCTAGTACCATTTTCAAATTTCTATGCTCTGTGCTAGCTATGACAAAATGCTAGTATCCCTCTTATATCTCTCTCTTGTCAGCTTGGCCGTCACTTTAGCTCAAGAACTTTCCCTTGAAATTTGCACCGCCTTCAAAATTCTAGGGAATTCGAAGTTTTCTATTATTAAATAAAAAAAAAACAAGTTTTTTAAACTGAAAGTAAGGAGCGACATTAAAACTTAAAACGAACAGAAATTATTTCGTATATGAAAGGGACGGTCCCCACCTCAACGCCTCGCTCTTTACGCTAAAGTTTTTTTATTGTTTTAAAAATAAAGTTGTGAGACAGAGTCAAACTTTAGCGTAAAGAGCGAGGCGTTGAGGAGGGGACAGTCCCTTTCATATACGGAATAATTTCTGTTCGTTTTAAGTTTAATGTCGCTCCTTACTTTCAGTTTAAAAAACTTGTTTTTTTTATTTAATTTCTGATCGTTTTTTAGTTAATGCAGCTTTTATTTTGGCTCGCCGTCATTGAATAAGTAAAAAAAATTTACATAAAAATTTTACTTTTCTTTTGCTAAATGGCTGTCTCTAAATTTGGTTCTGACGTAATTTACAAATTAACTTACGTAACGAACTTCTATATTCGTATATTTTTCTTCTGGCAAAAAATACAAAGTTGCAGATTTTTGCAGATATGAGCTTGAAACCTATGTTATAGGGTTTTCTGATACGCTGAATCTGACGGTGTGATTTTTATTAAAATTCTTTCACTTTTAGGGGATGTTTTCCCCCTCTTTAAAAAATCAGGTAAATTTTCTCAGGCTCGTAGCCTTTGATGAGTAATACTAAACTTAATAAAATTCATATATTTAGAATCAGCATTATAAGCCCATTCTTTTGATACATTTATTGACATCAAAGTTCCGTTTTTAAAAGTTTCGATTACTATTGAGCCGTATCGCTTGTTTTTTTTTTTATTGTTTTTTTTATTACGTATATGTTATTACATATATGATGGGGTTCTCCCCTTAGTCAATACCACGCTCTTCACGTTAAAAGTTAAAAAAAATTTTAATTCACAAACCCCTGAATCACAAAGGCCGTTTAATCAGAATAGATAGCTCTTTTGAAAGCCCTAAAAAAAAACTGTAGAGTAAAGAGCGAGGTATTGACTTGGGAGAGAACCCCCTCATATACGTAATAATTTCTGTTCATTTTAAGTTCTAATGTTGCTTCTTACTTTCAGTTGAAAAAACTTGTTTTTTTAATTTAATTTCTGATCGTTTTTTAAATAATGCTTGGAAATACGGCGCCCCCTTCATAGAAATGTCCCTCACCCCAAAGAAACATCCTCCACGGAAAGATTCTCCCGAGTAACCCCCTCCTCCAGCCCCCCCACCAGAAAAAAAGTTCTTCCTGAAAATGTCTGTATACTTCCCAATAACCAATACAATATGTAAGCAATGGGCAAAGTTCATAACTTGCAGCCCTTGCCCTGGTAACTCTGGGGATTAAGTCATCGTAAAAGACATATTTATTAGATTTTCGACTATGCTGAACAAAATGGCTATCTCAAAATTTTAATTGGGTGACTTTGAGAAAAAAATGAGCGTGGGAGGGGGCCTAGTTGCCCTCCATTTTTTTTGGTCACTTAAAAAGGGCACTAGAACTTTTAATTTCCGTTCCAATGAGCCCTCTTACGATATTATAGGACCACTGGGTCAATACGATTACCCTGGGAAAAAAAAAACAAAAAAAAAAAACAAACAAACAAATAAACACGCACCCGTGATCTTTCTTCTGGCAAAAAATGCAAAATTCCACATTTTTGTAGATAGGAGCTTGAAACCTCTACAGTAGGGTTCTCTGATACACTGAATATGATGGTGTGAATTTCATTAAGGTTCTATAACTTTTAGGGGGTCTTTCCCCCTTTTTTCGAAAATCAGCCAAATTTTCTCAGGCGCGTAACTTTTGATGGGTAAAATTAAACTTGATGAAACTTATATATTTGAAATCAGAATTAAAATTTGATTCTTTTGATGTATCTATTGGTACCAAAATTCCGTTTTTAGAGTTTCGGTTACCATTGAGCCGGGCCGCTCCTTACTTACAGTTCGTTACCACGAACTGTTTGACATTCGTATTTTATAATCGTGGTTATAGGCCGAAGGGAAAAGCTAGGTTGCGTGATGGGAGTTCAGGATAGTTCTCCTTTAATTTGTGAGTTGAATACTTGGTCATTTGTTTATATTAGGTTAGAAGATTAGAAAGGGCCTACTGACTATATATATATATATATATATATATATATATATATATAATATATATATATTATATATATATATATATATATATATATATATATATATATTATATATATATATATATATATATATATATATATATATATATTTATATATATATACATGTATATAAACCTAGTTTACAATCTTAGAAGACCTAATTTAGTCTTGGGGTTTCCAAAAATGAAAAATTGGGAAAAAATTAGATGGACCGCAAGCTCTGAATGCAGCCTCTAGAACTTCAGAAGATCTAATTCTGATCGAGACTCTTAGAATCTTAGAAGACCTAATTTATTATTTGGACTTTGAAGGATTCATTCCAAAGCTATTTTCTAGAGTGCAAAAGATTTAGCTCTAGTCCGGCTGCTCTACCATTCAACTCAACAAATTATGTTTATCACTACTAAACATCAGGCAACTGCTTATGGTCATTTTTCCATATTTTAGTTTCAACAGTTCTAACCAAGTACATGCCCAGTGAGGTTGTTAGGGCAGATGTCAATCAAATCAAGTAATTCCTTATAATTTGGCTTTTTTGCCGAGTTGACAAATATGATTCCCTAGGCAAGCGAGCAGGCTGACCATTGGACCCAAAGTCTGAAACTTTTACCATTTCTTTCGCATATTTTCCCTTTGGTATATGTCTGTCTTTTTATGGTGTGTGTCAGTTTTATTAGTTTTTCCTCTCCCATGTTGCTGTGGCGTTATATTTAAAAATAATAAAGCTAAAAATACGGGTGACTTTCATTCGTCGAGAGGAGCTCAGCTGGTAACGGTACAAGGGGAAATAAAAAATCCATTAATCTTGAATTAAAACGAATGTTGAATAGATGATCGACAAAAAATAAAAACTGAGAATACCAATGATCATGACAAACAATCATGCAGCGCCAAGAATGTTCTTTTTTTCTTTTTAATTTTTTTTAAAGTGTTTGTTATTTTTCTATGTCTAAATAAATTTTATACGATTTTCTCTTGTAGTGCTTAATTTCACATGTCACCACATTTAAAAATTCCATATATTGTTCTACTTGGGCTAGTGTATGTATTTCCTTTAATTTTTTATAAGTTTCCTTTATGTTTCAGATTTTAATTGCTTGTTCATAACATCCCATTTAGCTGACTCTATAAAACATTTTTCCCTGAGAAAGGTGGCCAGAGCATGAAAATTTACTTTTGTAGGTTACTGTGATTTTTTTTGAAAGGAAACATGGATGTCAACAGGGATGAGCTGGGCAGCGATCCTTAACCCCTTTGTGAAACAAGAAGAAAATCTAAACTGTACATAAACAGGAAAATGAGAAACATCTTTAAGGGGGGAGGGGTGAAGGGAGTGTAACAATCTTGGCTAGAAAATTTAGCCAATGTCCTTTTCACCCCCTCTTCCCAAGAACTAGTTTATGTCGACTTTTAAATCCAAAGCTGAGCTATTGTTCAATAGATTTTTTTATTTGAAAGCTTCCTAGTGATAATGTTTTGTTTTTATAGCAGATTGGCAGTTTACGCTACAGTCAAGTTAGAAAGGAAATGCTGATGAGGAGATCTTGCTTGATGAAACAACTTTCATTTCCAAAGATATAGGCAATAAAAATGCTATTGGGATCTTATGGAAAACATTGTTTTCAGAAATAGTCTTAAAATTGTATACCAAGAGCTCCGGCTAAATTTTATTTTTAGTTACTTGAGTAAGTATACACTATAAATCATACATGGTTAGAAAGACCTTATTCTGGAGCGTGGAAGATAATAAAATGTTATTGTTAGACCTAAGTCCATGTGCATTTCCCCCATTTGTCCTTGGGTCTATTTAGAACCAAATTGTTTTCGTTTTAATGAAGATATTACTACCCATTGACAATTTAGAGTTACTTGATTTATTGTCATCACACATATTATGAAATTTGCCTCGTTCCCATATAATTTTCACCCTTCTAAGGAAAAGTATTCTGGCGACATCCTTGCTGGAGTTAGAGCATCCCAAGGCAGTTTGTTCAGAGCCGTTCCTAGGGTTGGTTGTGCCCGGGGAAATATTAATTACACCCAATTGTTAATTACACCCAATTGTTAAGCAGACTTAACGTGTAAATTATTTTCAAACTTATGTTCGTACTTTTGGTTACTATTGTCGTTCTTTACAGATTCTTTATTACTGTAAACGGTTTGGTCAAGTGTTTTTAAACTTTGAAATTTTTGTTTCACTTTCCATGGACAAGAGTCAATTTTCATACAGTTTACCTAGCTAGCTACAGTTTTGATTCTGATTCCTAGTGTATGCTTGCCCATAAAACTCGGGTTTAGAAAATTATGTGACATGTAAAAATATTTTATAGTGAAATTTATAAACATAGTAAGTGTACAATTAAAAAAAAAGGAAGCCAAGATATGTTTTACTGCTAACAACTTACTGCAGCACCAACCCGCCTGAGGCCAACATAGCTACGCACGGTCTTCCTCCACCCCAAATCTATTATCACCCCTCCTTGTTTACATCCTCCCAGGAAGTTCCCATCTCCTTTAATATTTCGTTACGACATCCTCCCACCCCAATAGAGGTAGATCTGCTTTTTGTTCGACCCTGGACGATTGGGCGAAAAGGACAGTTTTCGGTAATCTATAATCCGTAGAACGTGCCCTAGCCATTTTAACATTTCTCTCATTATAGCCCTAGAAAGCGGGATTGAAGCACACTTTTCTTAAAGCCTACTGTCTGAGATACGGTCAGTCAGTCTCGTACCCAAAAAAATCCGTAGACAATTCCTCCGAAAAACATTGAGAAAATTTTCCTCCGTTTTTCGGAGAGCCCATGCTCAAGAACCATACTTCACATATTGTAAGACATGTTGTAATGTGAAAAATACTGGAATACCGTAAAAATGTCGAGATTGCAAAGGAAGAGGATGGGGTTTTGAAAGTTCCCCTGCATTCCTTCTTACAAGAGATTTTTATTCTGGATTCATAACCTGTGTTCTTTCTAACACGAAACGGCTGCATAGTGGATAAAGCAAAAGTGTAGAACTGTTCATAGCCAATCGATTCATTCCATCTGTTGAAGTCCAATTTGGAGCCGGTAGGAAGTCAATCTTTTTTTTTTGCAGTGTGAATTTTAACGTTTCGCCTGAAAATATTTCAACTCAACCGTTGGCCGGTCATGACGCATCACTTTTCAACGAAAATAGGATGAAATCTAGATTACAAGTCAAAACGGTGGTTTTTACACGTATAGCGGTGTGAGCCTACGGACACAGCAATTACAACTTGATACTACCCAGATTTGAGTCATTCAGTGGTGACAACTCACAAGAATTTAGGGGGGGGGCGAAATGTGTTTTCAAAATCTAGGGGCAGAGCAAATTTGTAAGTTTTTTAAAATTAAAATACTAAATTAGGCATTTACTAATGACTCCCATAGCGTTCTTCAAAATCTAGGGGGAAAGGGGCAAATATCCCCTCAAAATGATGCCACTGGCGTCATAAATTTCAGATTGAAAAATTTTAGAGAAGCTTCCTCTTATCCTTCACGTTTAATTAAACTCTTAGGTATTTAAAGGTATTGTAATATTAATTTTAAGTATATTTTCCTATTAATATTACGGTTTTTCACAAAAAAAGATAAATGGAAGAGAAACAGGACTGAACAGTCCTTCCTCCATATTTGCTTTCGATGGGAGGATAATTATCATAATCATGTAAAGTGGAATAAACTTACTGTAGCACATAGCATGCCAGGTTCTAGTACTTATCCTAATTAATGGTAATATTGTTGCTTAGACACGTACGAATTTCTTTCCCCCTGCTTAGGTCTATTAATCACTGGGAGAAGAGGACTGCAAAACGAATAAATAGTCTTGTTTGACATCAATACTTTAGAATTTTAGCCTTTTATAGTCACTTTATTTAACGCACGGTTGCCATTTTCTTTTACTATGCTAGCGCAAGTGATGAAAATCCTTAGTTGAAATTGTGATTTGTTTCTTACTGCAATTCAATTCTCACTAGCTTAATTAATAAAAACTTACCCAGCCTGGAAGATTGATACACTGAAAACAAGAAAGGAAAATGTTTATATTGCTGGCCAGGGCATTCGCTGGGGGAAAGTGGCTTGGGCAGTGCACCCCTCCCCCGATACCTTAAATTTTCTTGAGGTGCTAGCCACTTTTAATCAAATTTTCATTTTTTTTTATAATGCCACACCCCCGAAAAAAATGCTGGGTAAGTGCCTACTGTTTGTACTTCAGGCCAAATTTGTTTCTTAAAAAAAATCGTGTTGCCGAAAATCTGCTGATATAAAGAGGCTGAAAACCAACCTTTGGCTACTTGTAAAATTAACAATTAGTTATGTAGTGTCTATTAATTTTAAGGAAATGAAACTTCTTAAAAATATTGATCAGGGCTGCCAGTTGGGAGCCAGGGGGAGGTAATTGCCTTTTTTGTAATTTTCATTGAAAAAAAAATCGAAAATTAAATTTGTCCTCCCCCAAAAATTCAGGAAAATACTTTTGTTGTGGCTTCATTAAAAAAAAAATGAAATGTCAAATATTACAGCCTTGAATGAACTGAAGAAAATTAAGCTTTCTGATGCGCTTGAAAATCTGTGCGCTAGAGACAGCACAGAAGCTTTCTGATGATCTAAATAATATAAAAATATTTAAAGCTTTCATCTTTAAATTTATGAAGAAATGAAAAGCTAAATTTTGTTGTTGCTAGTCTGAAGAATTGAAAAACATTATATGCTAAAAGTTACGCATACACAGGCTATTCAAGGACTTTTCTGCTCCTATAGAGAACATCCTATTTCTTGGATTGGTTTTGTGTTTTCAATATGTGACTTGTATTATGAAAAAAAATAAAGAGTTTATCAAACCTTATGTAAACAGAAGTCGTGTTGACCATTACTGACATCATAAAAAGAATGAACGGATCATTCAAAATCAAACAGTTCGTAATGATGAACTACAAGTAAGACTGAACCATGCCAATAGTAAATGCCACTCTGAAAGAAAGTAAAGGACATTATCTCAATATTAAAGCCTTTTTCATTTCCGAATTCTTTGACAGCTCGGATCATTTTGTTAACAGTTTTTTCGTATCTCCTAAAAGTCGACCCAAAAGTAAAATTTTCAGAAACCCCATTTTATCAGGAGTAGCATCGCGATGTCTCAATTTTGTTTATATTCACATTTGGACATGACCTCGAAGGAGTTGATAAAAAAAACTTACACCAGGAATAATGCGACAACAGATCATGTGTTTGGTTAAATCTATGTTTTGTGCTCTACACTGCTAAAAATTATAACTATCTTAGGTATAAAAAGAGCGGGAGAATCAGAGGTTCATTTTTGATATTACAGACTTTATGGCTACATCACAAGTGATAAGTGCCACTAGTCCTCGTAATTACCTCACTTTTTATTTTTGAGACATTTGTTAAAACTTCTCTTAAACGCAACGAGAGACAGATTTTCCTAAAGTACCTGTGCTGGAAAGGTGTTCCACGCAGCAACGGATCGTCAAGTGAGACTCGTTTTTAAGTTATCCTGGGGGGATGTATCCGGACAAGGTAGTCCTAAGAAGCTGTAATTTGGGAAGTTAAAATGCAGAGGGTTTGCTATGTCCGAAATGAGTATTAGCAACTCTCCTGATGGAGGATAATGCACGGAAAATACCGGCATGCACATGGCGTCGAAACGATCCTGGATCTACTTCTGCGGTTCGCGCCAGAGTTTTTGGAAGTTGCTGCACGAACTACTCGATTTTGGGCACGTTGAGGAGTAGCGGTGTAACTATTTGGAGCACCAGCATAGAGAGCACATGAATAATTTAACCCTTATGTGCAGAACTTAAGCTCCTTTTGCGATTGATATGTGGTTTTATTACACTAAACCGTAGAACCTTCCGCACTAGCATTACTCAATGGGATTCCATACCTGAAAATAATTTTGTGAGCTTCAGATTCGGCTGACCATCTCAAAGACAAAGGGGCTCATTAAAAAATTCTCCCAGGGGACTAGCAACTATTTAATGTTATTGAAGATCCGTGGTTTGAATATAAAATTTGATTTAAAAGACAATGAAATTTTACGCCTTCTCTGTCGGAGTGGTTTTCAATACAAAGCGGTTGTCACCACAGGAACTTCCAAAGCTGTTAAATTGCTCAAATGATACTTCCTTTGAGCTGATTTTTAGCATTTTCCTAGCAGGTATGCTAGAACATATTTAGGAACTGTCTTTTCCTGAAGCTTAAAAGGAAAATTTTGCTCCGTTTAATAAAAACAAAACAACAAATTTTAAACTTTCTAATGATGTAAGTTTCCTTATCAAAAAAGAGAAGTTGTCTTTGAGCTTTTAACGCCAAACACCCGAAAAAGAAAGCCAAGCTACTGCGAATCTATCTGATAATCTTTAGTCAAATGACTTAAAAAGCTCTTTCTTATCTTTTAGTGGTTAGTATAAGAGCACAAAGGGAAAAAAAGGGAAAAGAAATAAACAACACTAGTATACGACGGCCTTTAGTTGAGCATTCCTTTGCATAATTTACCATATTAATGATACAAATGACAATTTTTCTACAAAAATAGGGAGTGAGATAAAAAGTAAAAACGGGAAGGAATCACCGGAGACAGAGGGAAAGACTGTGCCATATATCTTCATAGTTAAATTTCCAACAGTAATGAGCCTCATAAACAAACAAAACTCGATCACAGTACAGCAAACTCTAAAATAAGATAGATTGGAAACAGGATCTACATTTAATATATTACAATTGCAGATTTAAAAGTTATTAGCAGAAGAAAGTGTCCTTCGTCTCTTCTAAAAGTGCTATTCATCTGGTTTTGAATGCACAGCATCTACGAATTGAGGGGAAACTTTTACCCCTTCCCTAAAAAGGGGTGAGATTAAGAATATATATATATATATATATATATATATATACATATATATATATATATATATATATATATATATATATATATATATATATATATATATATTATATATATATATATATATATATATATATATATATATATATAATATATATATATATATATATATATATATATATATATAATATATATATATATATATATATACATATATATATATATATATATATATATATATATATATATATATATATATATATATATATATTATATATATATATATATATATATATATATATATATA
>CM051265.1:15046533-15059033 GCA_027921565.1 Artemia sinica | reverse complement strand
GGGGTTTGAAGGGCTCTGTCGTTTTATTCCGTGTGATTTTTTCTTTACATGGTGTTCGTTCAAAAAGCGAGGATTTCTGTTAATTAAATAATTCTTATATTTTTTTCCGTTCAATTGAAAGCGAGGATTTCTGTTAAATAAATAATTGTTATACCTTTTAAAATAGCTTTACGGGGTTTGAGGGACTCTGTCGTTTTTATTCCGTGTGATTTTTTCTTTACATAGTGTTCGTTCAAAAAGCGAGGATTTCTGTTAAATAAATAATTCTTATATTTTTTCCGTTCAATTGAAAGCGAGGATTTCTGTTACATAAATAATTGTTATACCTTTTAAAATAGCTTTACGGGGTTTGAGGGGCTCTGTCGTTTTATTCCGTGTAATTTTTTTCATTACATGGTGTTCGTTCAAAAAGCGAGGATTTCTGTTAAATAAATAATTCTTATATTTTTTCCGTTCAATTGAAAGCGAGGATTTCTGTTAAATAAATAATTTATACCTTTTAAAATAGCTTTACGGGGTTTGAAGGACTCTGTTGTTTTATTCCGTGTGATTTTCTCTATACATGGTGTTCGTTCAAAAAGCGAGGATTTCTGTTATATAAATAATTGCTATACCTTTTAAAATAGCTTTACGGGGTTTGAAGGGCTCTGTCGTTTTATTCCGTGTGATTTTTTCTTTACATGGTGTTCGTTCAAAAAGCGAGGATTTCTGTTAAATAAATAATTCTTATATTTTTTCCGTTCAATTGAAAGCGAGGATTTCTGTTAAATAAATAATTGTTATACCTTTTAAAATAGCTTTACGGGGTTTGAGGGACTCTGTCGTTTTATTCCGTGTGATTTTTTCTTTACATAGTGTTCGTTCAAAAAGCGAGGATTTCTGTTAAATAAATAATTCTTATATTTTTTCCTTTCACTTGAAAGCGAGGATTTCTGTTAAATAAATAATTATTATACCTTTTAAAATAGCTTTACGGGGTTTGAGGGGCTCTGTCGTTTTATTCCGTGTGATTTTTTCATTACATGGTGTTCGTTCAAAAAGCGAGGATTTCTGTTAAATAAATAATTCTTATATTTTTTCCGTTCAATTGAAAGCGAGGATTTCTGTTAAATAAATAATTGTTATACCTTTTAAAATAGCTTTACGGGGTTTGAAGGACTCTCTCGTTTTATTCCGTGTGATTTTTTCTTTACATGGTGTTCGTTCAAAAAGCGAGGATTTCTGTTAAATAAATAATTCTTATATTTTTTCCGTTCAATTGAAAGCGAGGATTTCTGTTAAATAAATAATTGTTATACCTTTTAAAATAGCTTTACAGGGTTTGAGGGGCTCTGTCGTTTTAATCCGTGTGATTTTTTCTTTACATGGTGTTCTCTTCAAAAAGCGAGGATTTCTGTTAAATAAATAATTCTTATATTTTTTCCGTTCAATAGAAAGCGAGGATTTCTGTTAAATAAATAATTGTTATACCTTTTAAAATAGCTTTACAGGGTTTGAGGGGCTCTGTCGTTTTATTCCGTGTGATTTTTTCTTTACATGGTGTTCGTTCAAAAAGCGAGGATTTCTGTTAAATAAATAATTCTTATATTTTTTCCGTTCAATTGAAAGCGAGGATTTCTGTTAAATAAATAATTGTTATGCCTTTTAAAATAGCTTTACAGAGTTTGAGGGACTCTGTCGTTTTATTCCGTGTGATTTTTTCTTTACATAGTGTTCGTTCAAAAAGCGAGGGTTTCTGTTAAATAAATAATTCTTATATTTTTTCCGTTCAATTGAAAGCAAGGATTTCTGTTAAATAAATAATTGTTATACCTTTTAAAATAGCTTTACGGGGTTTGAGGGGCTCTGTCGTTTTATTCCGTGTGATTTTTTCATTACATGGTGTTCGTTCAAAAAGCGAGGATTTCTGTTAAATAAATAATTCTTATATTTTTTCCGTTCAATTGAAAGCGAGGATATCTGTTAAATAAATAATTGTTATACCTTTTAAAATAGCTTTAAGGGGTTTGAAGGACTCTGTTGTTTTATTCCGTGTGATTTTCTCTATACATGGTGTTCGTTCAAAAAGCGAGGATTTCTGTTATATAAATAATTGTTATACCTTTTAAAATAGCTTTACGGGGTTTGAAGGGCTCTGTCGTTTTATTCCGTGTGATTTTTTCTTTACATGGTGTTCGTTCAAAAAGCGAGGATTTCTGTTAAATAAATAATTCTTATATTTTTTCCGTTCAATTGAAAGCGAGGATATCTGTTAAATAAATAATTGTTATACCTTTTAAAATAGCTTTACGGGGTTTGAGGGACTCTGTCGTTTTATTCCGTGTGATTTTTTCTTAGTTAAAAACCATAGTTTTCATGCCCCCTCCTGTGAATTGGGCATTATCCACTTTAATTTCCAATTAAATGAGCTGACTATATGATGTATGAAGTATTGTTTTGAATCTGTTCCCCGTGAGTGATAGATAGTGAGGTAATTATTGTTCTAATAGCGTGAGCTAGTACGATTTTCGCAAATAGGTAACCGTTAAGCGAGTATATTTCGGGGTTTGGAAGTTTTTGAAATCAGTATAGTCTGAAATATAGAACAATATATACAAATAATGGATAGTTCTTCAAATGTAAGCCTCCAACGTTTGATGTAAGTTCAAATAATATGACCTTTCGGTGTGTTTTCCAATCAAAAATATGTAAAATACAAAGAACTATGTTCCATTGATTATAAAGGCATGGCTATAAAGGGATTGTCAGTGAAAAACTCACAATTGAGCCATTCTATTGCGAAAACACACAAAAGTTAGAAAAAATGCAAAATACGATGAAATTACGTTCCCATGGTTCTAATTCGTATCCTTTAATTAGGGAGGTCAAGGCTTGGCAAAAAAAAGAAGGAATTTTCAGTGAAAACTCAAAAATATAGCTCTTAATATGGCTTTTCAGTGTTTTTTCCAACGAAAATACGCAAAATACGACGAAATTACGTTCCCATGGTTCTAATTCATATCCTTTAATTAGGGAGGTCAAGGTTTGGCTAAAAAGGAATTGTCAGTGAAAAACTTACAAATTTAGCCCTTAATATGGCTTTTTGGTGTGTTTTCCAAAGGAAAATATTCAAAATACAATGAAAATATGCCTCCCCCCCAGAAATTTGAGTTTGAAGGGGGGGGGAGATTTTAAACGACTATTATATTTTCTTTTTTCTGCGCGCACTTTTTATCATTTTCATTAATAGCACTTAATGATTTTTTGTGTTCTCGCAAGAAAAATACCTCGTCTTTTAAGATACTTAGCCGTAGTTAGTTGAAACTGTGCATAAATATCGTAATTTTTTGTCTAATTGTGTGTGTGTGTGTAAATTTTTGTGTGTGTGTAATTTTTTTTTGTGTGTATGTTTTTGTGTGTGTATAAGTTTTTGTGTGTGTGTAAGTTTTTTTGTGTGTGTGTGTGAGTTTTTGTGTGTGTGGGTAAGTTTTTTTGTGTGTGTACATTTTTGTGCGTGTGTAAGTTTTTGTGTGTGTGTAAGTTTTTGTGTGTGTGTAAGTTTTTGTGTGTGTGTCCTGATTTTTGTGTTCTCGCAAGAAAATGGTTCGCCTTTAACATGCTTAGCCGTAGTTAGTTGAAACTGTGCATAAATATCGTAATTTTTAGTCTAATTGTGTGGCTACTAAAGGAACAATGAGCAATTTTTTCTGTAGGCTAAATATCTTCGCAGTTGACCTTTACCCCCTATTTTCCGAGGGGTGTTGACACACTGACAGCATTATGATGCTTTGGTGATGGTTAATCGGTGTTCTCGTTGACGGTTTTTGGTTGATTATCATCATTTTCATTAATACCACTTAATGATTTTTTGTGTTCTCGCAAGAAAAATACCTCGCCTTTTAAGATACTTAGCCGTAGTTAGTTGAAACTGTGCATAAATATCGTAATTTTTTGTCTAATTGTGTGTGTGTGTGTGTGTGAATTTTTGTGTATGTGCAATTTTTTTTTGTGTGTGTGTAAGTTTTTGTGTGTGTGTAAATTTTTGTGCGTGTGTAAGTTTTTGTGTGTGTGTAAGTTTTTGTGTGTGTGTAAGTTTTTGTGTGTTTGTGTGTCCTGATTTTTGTGTTCTCGCAAGAAAATGGTTCGCCTTTAACATGCTTAGCCGTAGTTAGTTGAAACTGTGCATAAATATCGTAATTTTTAGTCTAAATGTGTGGCTACTAAAGGAACAATGAGCAATTTTTTCTGTAGGCTAAATATCTTCGCAGTTGACCTTTACCCCCTGTTTTCCGAGGGGTGTTGACACACTGACAGCATTGTGATGCTTTGGTGATGGTTAATCGGTGTTCTCGTTGACGGTTTTCGGTTGATTATCATCATTTTCATTAATACCACTTAATGATTTTTTGTGTTCTCGCAAGAAAAATACCTCGCCTTTTAAGATACTTAGCCGTAGTTAGTTGAAACTGTACATAAATATCGTAATTTTTTGTCTAATTGTGCGTGTGTGTGTGAATTTTTGTGTGTGTGTAATTTTTTTTTGTGTGTGTAAGTTTTTGTGTGTGTGTAAGTTTTTGTGTGTGTAAGTTTTTTTTGTGTGTGTGTGAGTTTTTGTGTGTGTGGGTAAGTTTTTGTGTGTGTGTAAATTTTTGTGTGTGTGTAAGTTTTTGTGTGTGTAAGTTTTTGTGTGTGTGTAAGTTTTTGTGCGTGTGTGTGTTCTGATTTTTGTGTTCCCGCAAGAAAATGGCTCGCCTTTAACATGCTTAGCCGTAGTTAGTTGAAACTGTGCATAAATATCGTAATTTTTAGTCAAATTGTGTGGCTACTAAAGGAACAATGAGCAATTTTTTCTGTAGGCTAAATATCTTCGCAGTTGACCTTTACCCCCCTATTTTCCGAGAGGTGTTGGTGCACTGATGGTATTGTGACACTTTGGTGATGGTTAATCGGAGTTCGCGTTGACGGTTTTCGGTTGATGTGGCGTCATTTTCATTAATAGCACATAATTCCCCCTCCCCCCTTTATAAAAACTGGACATTAGATTACGTACAGGCTTTTACCAAGAACACTAAATCTCATGTAAGCTTTTACCAAGGACATTAAATCTTGTATAGACTTCTACCATGGACATTAAATCTCTCCCCGTAGGTAAAAAAAAACCATATCCGGCTAATTGATGAATTTTATACAAGAAAATTATGGTTATATTGAAAAATATTAAGTAATCCTGTTTATTACTTTATAAGAAACGTAAAAGTTTAAGCATTAACAATCTGTCGATTCTTAAAGACGATTGCAACTTCAAAGGAGGCTATATTTTCTAAGGTGTGTGTGTGTTCTGATTTTTGTTTTCTCGCAAGAAAATGGCTCGCCTTTAACATGCTTAGCCGTAGTTAGTTGAAACTGTGCATAAATATCATAATTTTTTTTTTGTCTAATTGTGTGCGTGTGTAAGTTTTTGTGTGCAAGTAAGTTTTTGTGTGCATGTAAGTTTTCGTATGCATGTGTAAGTTTTTTTTTGTGTGTGTGTGTGTAAGTTTTTGTGTGTGTGTAAGTTTTGGCATGTGTGTGTAAGTTTTCGTGTGTGTGTGTGTGTGTGTGTAAGTTTTCGTGTGTGTGTGTAAGTTTTTGTGTGTGTGTGTGTAAGTTTTTGTGCGTGTGTGTAAGTTTTTTGTGTGTGTGTGTGTATAAGTTTTTGTGTGTGTGTGTGTAAGTTTTTGTGTGTGTGTAAGTTTTTGTGTGCATGTAAGTTTTTGTGTGCATGTAAGTTTTTGCGTGTGGGTGTAAATTTTTATGTGTGTGTGTGTGAGTAAGTTTTTGTGTGCGTAAGCTTTTGTGTGTGGGTGTTAGTTTTTTTGTGTGTGTGTGTGTGTAAGTTTGTGTGTGTGTGTGTGTGTAAGTTTTTGTGTGTGTAAGTTTTGGCGTGTGTGTGTAAGTTTTCGTGTGTGTGCGTAAGTTTTGTGACGAAATTCTTTAAGCGTTTAGGGTTAACTTACCTTTTTTTGGGATGAGTATTTAGGGTTCTCTTACATGCTGAACCTGAAAGTGTAATTTCAGAGAAATTCTTTGAGCGTTTAGGGTTAACTTACCTTTTTTGGGATGAGCATTTAGGGTTCTCTTACATGCTGAACCTGAAAGTGTAATTTCGGAGAAATTCTTTGAGCGTTTAGGGTTAACTTACCTTTTTTTTGGGATGAGCATTTAGGGTTCTCTTACATGCTGAACCTGAAAGTTTGTTCCCTGACATGTTGAATCTGAAAGTATAATTTTCGTGGCGATGGACTATTCTAAAGAATAAACGGTTGGGACTTAAGATATTTATTGCTTAAACATAACTGTGCATAAATATCGTAATTTTTTTGTCTAAATGTGTGTGCATGTAAGTTTTTGTGTGCATGTAAGTTTTCGTGTGCATGTGTAAGTTTTTGTGTGTGTGTGTGTGTGTGTAAGTTTTTGTGTGTGTGTAAGTTTTGGCATGTGTGTGTGTAAGTTTTCGTGTGTGTGTGTAAGTTTTCGCGTGTGTGTGTAAGTTTTTGTGTGTGTGTGTGTAAGTTTTTGTGCGTGTGTGTAAGTTTTTGTGTGTGTGTGTGTAAGTTTTTGTGTGTGTGTGGGTAAGTTTTTGTGTGTGTGTAAGTTTTTGTGTGCATGTAAGTTTTTGTGTGCATGTAAGTTTTTGCGTGTGGGTGTAAGTTTTTGTGTGCATGTAAGTTTTCGTGTGCATGTGTAAGTTTTTGTGTGTGTGTGTGTGCGCGTGTGTAAGATTTTTGTGTGTGTGTAAGTTTTGGCGTGTGTGTGTAAGTTTTCGTGTGTGTGTGTAAGTTTTCGTGTGTGTGTGTAAGTTTTTGTGTGTGTGTGTGCGTGTGTGTGTGTGTGTGTGTGTGTGTGTGTGTGTGTGTAAGTTTTTGTGCGTGTGTGTAAGTTTTTTTTTGTGTGTGTGTGTGTAAGTTTTTGTGTGTGTGTATGTTTTTGTGTGCATGTAAGTTTTTGTGTGCATGTAAGTTTTTGCATGTGGGTGTAAGTTTTGTGTGTGTGTAAGTTTTTGTGTGTGTGTGTGTGTGTGTAAGTTTTTGTGTGTGTGTAAGTTTTGGCGTGTGTGTGTAAGTTTTCGTGTGTGTGTGTAAGTTTTCGTGTGTGTGTGTAAGTTTTTGTGTGTGTGTGTAAGTTTTTGTGCGTGTGTGTAAGTTTTTGTGTGTGTGTAAGTTTTTGTGTGCATGTAAGTTTTTGTGTGCATGTAAGTTTTTGCATGTGGGTGTAAGTTTTTGTGTGTGTGTGTAAGTTTTTGTGTGTGTAAGCTTTTGCGTGGGTGTAAGTTTTTTGTGTGTGTGAGTAAGTTTGTGTGTGTGTGTAAGTTTTTGTGTGTGTAAGTTTTTGTGTGTGTGTGTAAGTTTGTGTGTGTGTGTGTGTGTGTAAGTTTTTGTGTGTGTGTAAGTTTTGGCGTGTGTGTGTAAGTTTTCGTGTGTGTATGTAAGTTTTGTGGGTGTGTGTAAGTTTTTGTGCGTGTGTGTGTGTGTGAGTTTTTTTTGTGTTCATGTCATTTTAAGATCCGTAAAAAAGTTAAAAAAAAATACCATGTTAAAAAAATTCAAGAAAGTATTTACGAAATGGGGAGGGGACTCTTTGAGGTTGGAAAATGGGTTTAGGAATGACATTATGAAAGGAACTTGTTCAGAAAAGATATAATAAAGCCATAAAAAAGTATTAAAAAAAATGGAGAGGGGACTCTTTGGGGGGGGGGAGGCCCGGGGAGGTCTTTGGGGATCCGGGGGCCCTTGAGCACCGATTGGTCTTTTGGGGGCCCGGGGGACCTTTGGGGACCGAGGGAGGGCCTTTGGGAGCCTGGGGAGGGTGTTTAGGGGTCTGGGCGGCACTTGAGGGCCGATTGGTCTTTTGGGAGCCCAGGGGACCTTTGGGGACCGGGGGAGGGCCTTTGGGGCCCAGGGAGGGCGTTTGGGGGTCTGAGGGGGCCCTTGAGCACCGATTGGTCTTTTGGGAGCCCGGGGGACCTTTGGGGACCGAGGGAGGGCCTTTGGAAGCCTGGGGAGGGTGTTTAGGGGTCTGGGCGGCACTTGAGGGCCGATTGGTCCTTTGGGAGCCCGGTGGACCTTTGGGGTTGGGGTAGAGGGATCGGAACCCTTTGGGGTTGGGGTAGGGGGATCGGAGCCCTTTGGGGTTGTGGTAGAGGATCTCACAACACTGTTCAAATGGAACTTGTGTATTATAACGACCACAGAGTTTCACCATTAAATTCTCTTCTAAAATCTCTTCAAAAATCATATTTTATAATGTCTCTAACTGTTTCGTCGGAATAATTCCATAAAATGGCTAAAAGGGTTTCGCCCAAATAATCCCTAAACGTAATTCAGCGTGTTCCTTTTGTTTGACATCCCTGCGCTGGTACATTTCAATTATTTGGAAACCTGATTCCCGCACTAAAACAATTCATCGCTAAGATCTAAACTTTGCCTCGGAAACGATTCTCTTGTTAGAACTCCAAATTAATTCCCCTTTCGTGAATCAATTCTCTTTAGAACAACAAATTAATTCCCCTTTCGTGACAATCAATCAATCATGACATCATCTGTCACGTGTGATCTAAACTTTGTCCCGGAGACAATTCTCTTTGGAAATGCATCAAAGACATTAATTAACTTGACGTCATCTGTCAGACATTCCCTGGAAACAATTTGATTAATGACTGACAGCACAGGTGTTCCCCGGAAACTCATAACATTTGGCTCGAGCGTGCCCAAAACAACAACAACAACAACATTGACCTTGGCATTCGCTGAGAGCGTGCCCAAAACAACAACAATAACATTGACCCCATTAACCACGTGTTCCCCCTTATGACTCTATCGCGTGCCCAAAACAACAACAACAACATTGACCCCATTAACCACGTGTTCTCCCTAATGACTCTATCGCGTGCCCAAAACAACAACAATAACATTGACCCCATTAACCACGTGTTCTCCCTAATGACTCTATCGCGTGCCCAAAACAACAACAATAACATTGACCCCATTAACCACGTGTTCTCCCTAATGACTCTATAGTCCATGAAAGTGACAAAGTTCCTGTTTTTCCATTCTCACTGACAAAGACCATAAAAACATCAAATAAATTGACCAACACACATAACCATCCATGAAAACAGACATAAATGTGACAAAGTTCCTGTTTTTCAAATTCTCACTGACAAAAACCATAAAACCATCCATAAATGTGACAAAATTCCTGTTTTTCAAATTCTCACTGACAAAAACCATAAACCACGTGGTTCGCGTCGGAGTAGCGCCCCCCTTCTACTATAATCCAGCTAATCCAATAGAAGCCTGTTGCTGTTGTGCGTTGAGAAGTTTTGTTGCGTGTCTCCCCCTCCCCATATAGTCCTTGGGAATCGGTGATGCAAAGAGCGATTTAACTTCAGGTAAGTCATTTTTGTTAGTCCACAGTTTCTTGTTGTTGATTGCGGCTATATCACGGGCTTAATATCAGGCCATATCGATTAACACATCTATTCTTAGAGTACTATATCGCTACTTCATTCTAAATTGAGTATCACCTTAAGTAGTAATAAAATAGTACCATATTGAGATGGAGTACTATGCCAATATTGGATGGCTTGTTGCATGGTAATTATCATATTGACTACTGTGAGCTGAACACGACATTAAATTAGCGCCTAAGCCTACATTTAGTTTGCGCTGTTTAAGAAATGGGTCAGCTCTGTTAGTCACCGAGATTACACCCCCCACTTTGACAGTGTTTTTTTGGAAATATTGGAACCCGGAGTTATTCTGGAACTGCAGGATGAAAAAGAGTGAAGATAGGGTAGTGAGATACAAAGAAGATGATGTAATACATGATAGATGTTAAACTTTTAAGACGGGCAACCTCTATGCGGCAGAAAGTTAATACTGTTGCCCCAAAGCAAGCTCAAGGTGTTGAAATGCCTCGACCTGTCCAAACTCACTTTTGTTCTTTTTCTCGTGATCGAAATCAACAGATTGAGGGGGGATAAACCCTCAGGTCATGGAAACGCAGATATTAGCGCTCGAATCCAATATAAAAATGATTTGCCTCGTTTTGTGTTTTCCCGTATGAACGAAATCAAAATGGACGTTACCAATTTGATGTGTTTAAATGATTTTTGAGATTGTGCTTTCCATCGAAAAGCTCAATGGGTTAAAAAGTATTAACCCCTCAAGTTGCAAAAACTGTGTAAACTGCCTTTTCCCATAATTTCGTACCATAGAGTGACAATTGTCGCAGGGGCTAGGCCAAAATATCATGTTGGAAACTACGGAATTCACATAAAAATTGATAGCTTTGAAGGACATTTTGTTATGCAGTGGTGCGTTTCATTCTTAGCCAAATCATTAGCCAGTCAATACTTTACTTATTATGCACAAATAAAAAATAATATAATTAAATAGAAAAACTGTTTTCGCAGGAAATCAAAGTGGGGCATCACATATTTATAAGAATTATTCGAAACTACGGGGGAGGGGGGGATCTGTGAATATGACAAATCCTTGAAGAACGCATGCACCTTTTAACTATTGCCTTATACTGAAAATACTACCCTTTTTGATGCTACTAAACATCCTACACATTAAAGAAACAGCTATTTGCTGGTAATTGGAAGAATTATATTTGCCTATTGCCTTTCTGAGCTGAATTATACTAAATTTGAGCTTAAAGTGTTGTCGTTTTTAGTGTTACTAAGTTATCTATAATATAAAATAAACTGTAGCCACTTGCCAACTGCGATAAAATTCTTTACCTATTCCATTTTACAACATTTGAACTGAAAATACTGCCCTTTTTGATGCTACTAAACATCCTACACATTAAAGCAACATCTATTTTCTGGTAATTGGAAGAATCATATTTGCCTATTGACTTTCTGAGCTGAATTGTGCTGAATTTGAGCTTAATGTGTTGTCGTTTTTAGTGTTACTAAGTATTCTATAATACAAAAGAAAAGGTAGCCACTTGCCAACTGCGATAAAATTCTTTACCTATTGCCTTTTACAAGATTTGAGCTGAAAATTTTGTCCCTTTCGATTGTAGTGAACGTTTAATCTATTAAAGCAAATTCAGCCGGTTTGTAATTGCGAAATTATTCCTAAACGACTACCTTTTAGAAATATTGAGCTGCAAATTTCGTCGTTTTTGGTGTTACTACACGTCCCAAATATTAAAGAAACATTGCCATTTGGTAATTGCGAGACTATTTTGTCCTTATTGCCTTTTACAACATATTTTGCCTTTTTCCATATTCCCGGGCATTTCAGTTATTAAAGTAAACGTAATCAGTTGGTAATTGTAAGAGTTTATTTATCCACTGCTTTCATAGCATTTAAGCGAAAACATTTGACGTTTTCGGTGCCACTTCCGTACTGTGTAGCAGACGCAGCCAACTGGTAATTGTGAGAACGTTTTTTGCATATACTGTAAAAAAAAAATAGTTTGAAATTCAAAAAACTTTGTTTATAATGTTTATCAAAAGAAAATAGATTTTCAACAGCGGAAAATCGTTTGAATTGAATATGTCTGGGATTCTTGAACTTCCTAATCGTTATTGAATTTCCAACTTGTTGAGAGACAAAAATATTGGATTTAAAAACCCATTTTAATATGTTGAACGGTTTACTGACCAACCTGTAAAATCGTCATATTTGGTGATGATTCATTAACTTTCCATGGCAATCAGAAATATCACAAGATTAACATTTCCACAACCACTCGGATTACATTTATCTCACGCCAACAGGCCATGATAATAGCCGGGAACGATCCTCAATAACCAATTTCTTTCTCGGTCCTATTGAACATCATACCAGTGGCGTTAATTCAAGAGAATTTAGGGAGTGTTTGTCAGTTTTTAAATTCTTTTAATGAAAATACAAAAAGGCACCTTTCAATGAAAATATCCCCAAAAAGGTGCACTAAATTTAAGGGATGGGCTAATCTAAACAGGGCGCATGACTCCTTTCCCAACTGAAGCCACTGCTCTAATATATTAAAACAAATTTAGTTAGGGTACTTACGTTTATAGCGACCACACTGCTGTTCTTGGTCTGAGTAAAACCGGTTTCTTTGTCTGCATTCAGGGATAATTAGCTCAGTCTTATTCAGAAGCGCATCCAGGATTTTTGTTCGTGGGGGGGGGTTCTAATTTTTTTTAGGGTGGGGTTACATAAAAAAAAACTCAAAAAACGCATACAAAATTTGTTTATGTCCATTTTTGTTACGTTTTTACGAGTCAAACAAACATTTCGGGGGGGGGGCTTCAAACCGGGTAAACCCCCCCCCCCCCTGGATACGGCCTTGGTCTCATTGAGATAAACTACTATGCGGGTATATTTTAATTAAATATTTAACATATAGAGTTGGTTAGGTTAGTTATTTAATATAATGCATTCTGGGGGCCTGCTATTCATAATTTTCTGCTGTAGTTTCCATACTACGACAGAGTAATATATTATATATTTTCATCATATTTTGGTATA
>CM051265.1:14894033-15041533 GCA_027921565.1 Artemia sinica | reverse complement strand
GTAGCAGCCCATAAAACATTAAAAGATGAGTCATCAATGAAAAATCTCGACAGCCTTGCGCGTAACGGTGGTGAAAATTTCCCTAAAGTAAATTTTGACTGTTTAGAGGGAAAATATCCGGTGTCCTTAAAAGAAATAACCATATTTGAAAAAGCAAATGAAAATCTTGGGTTAGGGGTGGTTGTTCTCCAGTATGACACAGAATTTGTAAATGGGGGAAAGAAACCAAATAAAAAAGGAGTTTTATATTCAGTTAGGACACCGATGGTAAATAATATTAAAAATTGGGTTTGGGTTATTTATGAGCCCCCCAAAGATGTAAATTCCTATGGTCATTTTTTCCCAGTTACGGCAATAAGTCGACTCTTATCCCAAGGCGTTCAGAAAGGGGAACGCCACTATTGCCACATGTGCCTTTCTCCATTTAGATCTGAGCGAACATTCTCGGATCACATGAGACATTGTAAAATTCATGGCAATCAAAGAATAGAAATGCCGGCAGAAGGCAAAGATACTTTACAATTTAAAAACTTCCAAAATTCCCTGCTACAAGTTGATAAAGTATCTTTAGACTGTGAATCAAGACTGGCGGAGGTATCAGACCAATCAAGGCCAAATATAGTCAAGGAACACAAACTAGTTGCGTGTTCCTATGCGCATGCCCGTCGCGATTCCAATAATAAAATGCAATTGGAAGAGTTGTTTTTGGCTATGGATGAGGAAGGTAGCATGCAGAAGTTATTGGTGTCTTTAATAAAAACAGCAAACGGTGCAATTTCACGATTGCGTCACACCAACTACCCAATGTCATTATCAGATAAGGAGCAACTGGCACTAGAAAAGGGGACAATTTGTTGGGTTTGTAGGGGTGTTCTTGCCACAAAAGACGCGATCCAGGATCATAATCATCTTATTGACCCCAATTCAACGGGAAAAAGTAACTTTCGGGGGTGGGCTCACAATTCATGTAATATAAAAATTAAACAGCAACTCTTTCTTCCGGTTTTTATACATAATTCTAACTACGATCTGAAGTATGTGCTACCAGCAATGGCACAACTTCAAAAAAATGGAACAGTGGATGATGCATGGGTGATAGACAGCTTTTCCTACAAAATCATTCCTAAATCATCGGAAAAGTTGCTTGTTTTGGAATTTATGTGGAGATATGTTGAAGACGACATTGAGTACACGAATAAAATTCACTTTTTAGATTCCTACAGTTTTTTCCCCAAATCTTTGAGCGAATTAATTCAAGTGCAGAAAAACAATGAAACTTGAACGAATTCAAGTGCAGAAAAAGTCCAGAAAAACTGGTATTGATCACAAAAAAGAATCATCTCGTCAAGAGTCTTCTGCTGGAACACAATTAAAGAAGGAGGAATTGGATTCAATTGTATTGAAAATTGGAAATCTAATGCCCCACTCATATCGTGAACAAAGTAAACGACTCCTAACCTATCTCATGGAAAGTGGTCAAGATCATATTCAAGTTGATAGCAATGGGAAGGAGATTATAATTCAGGGCAAGAGCTATAATCTACTCGATTTAATCTATGATATGGTTACAAATCGTAAAGGACTATTATCATTTGACGCTCATCTATACAACTTTCTAAATACATTAAACTTTCCCAAAAGCCTTATTAGCAATAAACAAATTTTAAAAAAATTAAATGAACATGTACCATTGTCAACACCATTAAAATAGGAAGAAGAAGAAGAATATTTTAAATCAATTTCGGAAAATACTAGCACACCACTGATAGCTAGACAAAAGCGAAGACGTATCAAGTCAACGTCACCACCACCACCACCAACCATCAGTATACAAAAGGGTAGCGGACATTACACTACACGTTTACATTCAAAATGGTTGAAGTTCTGAAACGTGATTATGAAAATATTGGTGAAGTGGGGAGTTTAAGTTCCCCCACCACTCTTTCCAAAGTCACTGGTGTTCACGCTAAAAGTGTACAAGACTATCTACAAAATGAATCAAGTTACACTCTGCATAGAAATCATAGACTTCGTGCTAATCATTATCGAAAAACTAAAGCCTTTTTCCCATTGCATATAATGCAAGCAGATCTCCTAACTCTAGATGAGATTCAAAGACGTCACAATACACCGTACAAGTACATTCTACTTTCGATCAGTTTTTTTAGTCGCTATGCATATGCCATTCCATTGCGATCAAAGAGAGGCATTGAAGTTGCTCAGGCTATTGAAAGTATTCTCGAACAGGATTCGTATGAAAAAAAATCAAACGGATCGCGGTAGTGAATGTGTTAATCCCCATGTTGCAAAAGTACTAGCGAAATATAATACACTGCTCTATCATAGTCATAGCCCTATAAAGGCTGCATTGGCCGAACGATTGATAAGAATTATTCGACTTTTAATTTCAAGATATTGTACATTGAAAAATACACCGGCTTTTATTCATGATTTAGATAAAATCATGTTGATTTATAATCAACGACCTCATCGATCATTGTACAATTCAACCCCAACGGAAGTTCATCATTCTGATCATGATACAATTGACACTTTTCTAAACAATATTCCAATGAAACGATTGTCAAGAAGAAAAATAAATTCAATGTTGGTGATACTGTTCGAATTAATAGAACAACTAATGTTTTTGAAAAGGGGAATTACTTGTGGTCCACAGAACTTTTTAAAGTGGCAAAAATCCTAGACACTAAACCCATAACTTATCGTTTGCGCGATACCAAAGATGAAGAGATTCTCGGCGGCTTTTATGACTATGAACTATAAAAAGTTAAAAATAATAGTGAAATCTATCAAATTGAAAAGATATTAAAGACTCGTACTCGCAGGGGTAAGAAACAGTTACTTGTTCGGTGGCTAGGATACAACTCTGATTTTGGTTCTTGGATTGGTGTTGAAGATATTGACAATGCCCAATGATTTCTATGTAACATTTATGTCCAATGTTTCTGATCCTCTCTACAACGACTTGAATACGACAAGTGATTTTTGGACAAAACTCTCCCCCGCCATCAAATTTGACGGTGCGTATGAAGTGGCTCTTGTCGATTGTATTCTCAAAAATACCTATGACATCCTGAGAAAGGATCGTGTGTATGATATAAAAGTTATACCATTCGATTGGTCACTCTTTGTCGACTATGAATAGGTTGAAGCACTTAAATCTAGCAAATATCCACATGCCAAATTGAAATATATTGAATATGATGATATGAGAGATTTGTGTCGTACAATCAAAAGAAAAATCTCATATCGTAGGAATGGTACATTCCCTTTTAATTATTCATTGGAACACGATAGGATTTACATTACCTCACCTGTTGACACCGAAATAATTATTCTCAATGATAATCTGAGAGACGTTCTTGGCTTTAAACAGAATATGATCAATGGGAAAAATGCTGTCACCGTTTACGGGATGGATCAAGTAATTTTTGCTGATTATCCACCTGGTTTCGCCCCGGACTCTTGCATATTTCTCTATGCATCCTTTGTGGAAACATCGAGAGTTGGTAATTCAAATGTCCCCCTCCTACGTGTTCTTGAACGAAAAACAACTCATGAACTTGTTCATCACTATAATATAAAGCATCTTCAGTATGTTCCTCTAAACACTTCGTATTTGGAACTCTGTCAGTTAACACTAAGAAGTGAATTGGGTGATCCTCTAGCAATAACAAAAGGCTTAGCAGTGATTACATGTCATTTTCGACCCATTGTCGGCGACAGCACAATCACCTAAAATGAACAATAGAAGAATTCCATTTGTCTGCCCCGATATCGATTGCTATGTTGGTGCTTTGAGTCCACGTCAAATACGCAATGGATTGGACTACTACAAGGGGCGTACTACAATGTCTGGCTATGGTCTTGGTAGCTGGTTTGCTAGGCTATTTCGTTCTGCACTACCCCTTGCCAGAAAATATCTTGTACCTTCTGCATCAAATTTTACTGCCTCCAAACTACAGGACTGGGGGTCAGGCAAGAATTTCAAGGAGAGTGTTAAGGATAATATTAGATCTTCAACAAGAGCCGTTGGTGAGCAATTAAAATCTCGGCAAAATGGGGAGGGATTGAAAAGGATGCGTGCGCGTCATTCGCTCATCAGTCTCCACCCAGGCGGGAAGCGAAGGACATCAACAAGGACTTTGAGGAATAAAGCAAGGAAGACCAATAAGCAGAAGAAGAAGACGAAAAAGATTGTTAGATCAAAGAAGGATTTCTTCTCTTAAGATGACTTATATCCCCCACAAGGAATCATATCCATCAATAAGTTCCTCATTGAATCTATTCAATGCTGAAAATGTTGATGTCAGTGTCAAGTATGGCTACTATGAACAATTTCATCCCCAACAACCCCTCTCGGAAAATATACACTTTCAAATATTTTCTAATGAAGACTATTTCATTGATTTATCATCAACATTTATTTATTTAAATGTTGCGGTGAAGAAAAAGTCAGATAATACAACTCCAACTGTTGCCGACGGTCTCTCCTACGAAAACTGTATTCTACACAACCTATTCAAACAAATTAATGTATTTATTAATGGAACATTGGTAAGCACTAGCAATAATTTATCCAACTATGCAAGCTACATACAATTTATGATGATGACACCAAAGGCGTACAAGGAGTTGAGAGGACTATCATTGGGCTATGAATATCGATCAGGTGTTGATACTGATGGTGAGTTGACTACTGCAGTGAGCCAAAAGTATCATCTGGTTGGAAAATTAAATCATGAGATATTCAATATATCTCAATGGTTACCCCCAATGTCAAGATTGACATAAAGTTAAAGCTGGCCCCATAGAATTTCATTTCGAGAAAAACACTTCCTGCAGCACCCGATGCAAATGTCATTATCACATCGGCAATTCTCCACGTCCGAAAACAACAGGTTATGAGCTCTGTTGCATTGGAAGTGGAAAAGCTAAGAGCCAATTGTAACAACATTAAACTTATTGTCCCCCCTACGATCACACATCAACGTCACATTGCCACCGGCTCTCGTAGCTATAGCGATTCATCATTTATCAATGGAGAAATCCCATCAAAATTGGCTTTGGCCTTTGTGAAGAGTGGCAGTGCCGTTGGATCCTGGACTGCATCCCCCCATGATTTTAATTTTTTTGGTCTATCTAGACTTGTGTGTAAAGTGAATGGTATTCCACTGTACACTCCATCAATTGACCAAAAATCCTATAGAACTCTGTACGAGTTGACCATACAATCCCTAGATCATGACTCTCAACTATTTGAAAATGGAATAACCGATCCAATGTTTTCAAAAAATCATGGGGTAATTGTTTTGGACTTGTCGGGGACTCAGGATATGAGCATAGTACGAACAGGGAATGTACGTTTAGAGTGTACATTTGCCGATGCTTTGACTGAGAGTATCACGCTAATATCATTGAGTCAATTTGAAACCTATTGGGAAATCACAAACGATGGCAGTGTTCTACTAGACCTAGCACCATGAACACAAACCAAATAATCAACGTATTTAGTATGGATCCATACATGTCCCAGTACAAGTCCTATTGCATACCTTCGGACTTCATTGAAAAAATTCCAAGTGTTAACAATACCCTAATCAATGTTAATAGCAGTCCATCGACATTGAAGACTGGTCATTGGCTATGCATCTTTCAAACAGCAAAGAATATTGAATTTTTTGATCCTGTTGGCCTATCGTATAAATTCTACACTCCATACATCAGCAACTTTATTGAAAGCAGTGGGAAAACCATTATTCAAAATCAACGAAGAGTACAGGATTTAACGACTAAGACATGTGGCTTTCATGCACTACTCTTTTTCATGTTCAGATGTCGTGGCTTTACCTACAAGCAGTTTCTCGACATCTACGTTGACTTACCATATTGAATGACTTTCTAGTGGAAAATATACTTACAAGCGTATTTAATATTGATTTTAGTGCCCTACGAATAAAATGTTCTAAAAATGTATGTGAAATTGTTTATTAATAAATGATAAAATTTATATACATGATAAAACGACTTTTTTACTCTTTAGATTTCATCTTCTACTAGGTATAGGTATTTGTCGACAACAACTAATGCAGGTAGATTATCTGAATTCACAGTGTACTGATCCTGATTTAGTGCAATGTCAGGGTCACATTTTCTACAGTAGAGTGTAACTTCACTCTTGTCATATCTCTTTGTATAGTCAATGATACTATTCTCATTCATTCTATAGAATTCACATGTTTCAATTTGCCTATTTGAAGCAATTTCACAAACAGTGTCCTCAAGTGTCGAATCACATTCCGTCACAGCCTAATAAAAATCAGTGGGCTTATAATCATAACACCCATTGTCTTCACAACGATGACTTAGAAACCATATTCTTTTGTTGTTCCAACAGTTGAATCGCTGACCCGGCTCCTCCTCCCAGAACAATCTAAAACCACGACGATACCAATCTCGTAGCAATAAACTAAAATCACGGTTAGGATTCTTTCCAATCATACCGGGATATGTATTCTCCCACTGATTACATTTATCATAATGGCAATTGGAGCATAGGTGCCCTCTAGGATGAGAGTCACACACCTTTTCAAGACAGGAATTACAACCTTTAATTTGTACAGCATATCCTCTGTGCAATTTACACGGGTTGCATAATCTACACTTTTCATCATACTCATCAATCATTGTGCAATTCTCACATGATGACCAGCTGCCCAGTGTGTACATACATAGCGGGCATGTATGGAACATTTTTTCATGTGTTGACACTCTCACTGCCACAATGAAACTGAGCTAGCAATAACAAAAAATTGACTGAGATAGAGAGAGGAGTAAATCATCCTTGAGCGCCATCTTTCTCATGAAAAAAAAGTCCTAAATTTCTAAACTAATGTTTAAAAGCATATCCACAATATCATTTTGCCGTGTCGTGATCAATATATCAATAAATTGTGTAAATGCATTTGGACCACGACGTAGAAGCTTCATACAATAGTCTAATGATGGAGAATCAGTTTTCATTATATCGACAAGCATTCCCCGAGAAAATATCTTCCTTTGAATAGACAGCTCTAGAAAATCATCATCTAGAATCAAACGTTTTTCCATAAGCACTAGATTCCCCATGATTCGCTCTTTCTCAAATCTATCCATTTTTTAGTCCTAACACTCTCACAACCAACTACAGACTAACCAGAATTTTTTCTACTCTAAAAAATATACGCTAGTCTACTATAGAAAGAAAAATACCTTCGATTTAGAAACAATTTTATTGAACATAATTACAATAATAATATTCACTGATACATTTTGTTCTCATCAATATATTTCGATAGGACATCTAATGCTGACCGAAGTTTATTTATATGGAGAATATTCACTTTTCCAGAAAAACATAACTGCTCCTCCTGCTTAAACTTGCTTAATGATATCACGTATCTAGCATACATATCGTCCCATTCAAGGCGTAGTCTACAGCCTCCGGTTATTTCTACAGCCACATTGGGTACTCGTATATCGTTGCTGCTGCTGCCGGCTCCATCATTAATCTCCAATAATGTAAATGCACCACTCATTTTTCTCTACTAATATCCTCTCAAATAAACTATTCTCTCTGAATTCAATTCTCTTACTAATATGAATTGTAATGAAAACCATTCCTTTTATTCAAATCCAATCACCAGTCAAGTTATCGTATATGGAGTAACCTCCGCTCTCTCTCTGATTGGCTCCTAAAAAACGGATGTTGACTCAAAAACCAGTCTGATTGAGTTATATAATTATGATCATACTCTCAAAACATGTTAGACTGAATTATACCTTGCCAACTTTTTTTTTGCAATGTGCATGTGATACTGTTGTGCCCCAGACGTGGGTTTTCTTGTACGGTTCTTGTATAGTTCCATGTGCAATTGACAACAATAGCAATAACCAGTCTGGTAACCTGCCTTGGAAAGGTGCCAAGGAACATAGTTCCATGGAAATGGTACTTAGACCTCTACTAACACTAAGATAGGCTTACATAATTCAAACATCCACAGAAACAGATGAGTTTTCTTTAGTATACCTTTGTCTTTATGGTACTTTAGGGCTCATGTTTAATTTTTCACTTGGTTATTTTTACTTGGCTTGTGAAAATTGGCTACAACTTCCCCCCCCCTCGATTTTGAGGAAATTATGCCTCCGATGTTGTACTAAATCTAAATCTTTTATTAGGAAGTATTTATTATCTGGATCGAAGCGCTAACCATGGGCGTACGTAGCTTCTTGTATAGGGGGGGAGGCAGCTGATTATGTAATGAAGGGTGGGGGGGGGGGGCTGAAGTTATATTGTCAGTTCACAAAACCTTACATTGCCAGAAAGTCCAGAAAGAGCATATTCTTGTAGGCGTGAATGTAGGTGTCATATTCCCTATATAGATACTACTCATACCTATGAAATCTTTATTAATAAGTAATCACCAAAAATAATCACTAAGCTTCAGCATTAATCTTCTTGGATTAGAGCCAAATCTTTCCAAGACTTAATGGATAATTGCTTCTTGTTTGACTTTTATTCTACCATTTCGTCTGTTTATTTCCAACTTTTTCAACCATCTACCTTTTATCAACTGCTTTTTTACCCATCTACCTTTTTTCAACCGTTTTTTCAACCTTCTGCTTTTTCAACCATGTGCTTTTTCAGCCACCTCTAGTGTAAATTTGAAGTTCTAAGGTGCAGCAGTTAAAACGACCTTTGAAGGGGATAGAGAACCTCTATCCCCTCAAATGAACCTCTATCCCCTTCAAAAGGAATTTTGAAGGGGATGGAGAACCTCTATCCCCTCAATGAACCTCTATCCCCTTCAAAAGGAACTTTGAAGGGTATAGGGAACCTCTATCCCATCAAATGAACCTATATCCCCTACAAAGTTCAATAGAGAATTAATTTTCCTACATTATAAAGCGATCTTTCCTCTGACAGAACAACCTAGCATTTCTTTCGCTTTAAATTTTGAAAAACAGACTTCTGTTGGTACTAACCGAAGATCAAGATGGACCAAAGCACAATCGGATTTCTACAAATTCTGAAAATTCAAAGTTTTAAATCATATTAAAAGAGCATAAAAGAGCATAAAAAGTTGGTTGAAAATATGTTTCTTTATCTCCATTAGCCTCATCCTTCAGGGCGACCACAGCCAACAAACTTTTTTTTTTCGTTTTTTGGTTCTCCTGAAAAGTTAAAAAAAAGGTGTATGTAGCCCTTTTAATTATCACATCCGAACTGGCTGTATAAACATGTTTCTTTTATACATCATAGATACTACAAAAGTGATTTTGACATCAGAAACTCCATGTTTCAATGGCTTCCAGTATTGAAAAAGACTCAAATTTTATTAGAGAAAAAGGGAAAACTTGTTCCTTTAAAATTTTTAAATGTTTAAAATGTTTCTTTAAAACCAAATAAGATACGAAAAAACTTTTAAACCAATCCATGGAGCGTTTTTAAGAATATATGTTAGGAATATCAGCTGGACAAAACAACTGACACGATGCCTTTTGAATTAAAGTAGTCAAGGTGACAGAACCGGAGGTGTTGACATTAAGTTCGATTTGACCTGGAATAAACAAAAAATCGGTGTTATTAGGCCCCTGTCTTAAATTTTTTTATTATACATTGCATTGGGGAGTACGCAGTGGAGAGGACAGGGTCCTGACCACATAAACCCTAAATTTTCCTAAATTTCTTTGCACTCCTTGATCAGATTGCCAAAATAAATCTTTTTATTAACCCCCCTCCCCCAACAAAAACCCTACGAATATGTCTGATACAGGATGCCATATACATATATATATATATATATATATATATATATATATATATATATATATATATATATATATATATATATATATATATATATATATATATATATATATATATATATATATATATGTATATATATATATATATAAATATATATATATATATATATATATATATATATATATATATATATATATATATATATATATATATATATATATATATATATATATATATATATATATATATTATATATATATATATATATATATATATATATATATATATATATATATATATATATATATATATATATATATATATGTGGAGAGGACAGGGTCCTGACCACATAAACCCTAAATTTTCCTAAATTTCTTTGCACTCCTTGATCAGATTACCAAATAAATCTTTTTATTAACCCCCCTCCCCCAACAAAACCCTACGAATATGTCTGATACAGGATGCCATCTCCAAATATTTCCAGAATTTCATAAGCTAATCAAAAGATGCAGAAAAGATTAAATATGGCTTTAATTACAAACAGTTAAAGCGCATTTAAAATAAATGAAGGATTTTCAAATTGCGAACCGATGTATTATTAGGTGTACACAAGTCCGAGAGAGGCAAAGGTGTCTTTTTATTCTCATTGGTGAGTGGGAAAGGGAGGGCCGAAAAACAAGATAAACTTAATCTTAGGGTAGAATTTTTCCAAAAGGAGTTGGTGTTTCGAAACAACCGCTTGGAGATTCCCTCTATGCTCAGGGGCTTCACTTCGCAAAAATTTAGAAGAAGGGGAAAATTAGTTTTCAGAATCTGGGGGGGGGATTATTTTTTTAATTTTTTAAACGAAAACACAAAACAAAAAAAAAATTTTCGGTAAAAATACCACAAAAGATATTTTTCAAAAGCCACCCCCCCTCCTTCCAACTTACACCACTGTCTGTGCATAGGCATGCATAAAGCCTTAACGTGAGTTCAATTTTGCATCATGGTTGGAGAAGTAGCTGCAACCTAGTAAAGAGCGAACCACAGCCCATATGCCAAATTGGCCCATTATGCTTTAAAACTAAATGTTGCTTTAAAATAAATCCAAAGGCATTGTGTTAAATGGTTGCCAATAAGACATCTCAGTAATATATCGAGAACGACTGGGGGTATTAAATTAAAAAAATACTGTTTGTGGTCAAGATTAAAAAATGTTGAAAAATTTTCTCCAACATACAATTGCAACCCCTATGGATTCTTATAGATGATTAAACAAAAAAAACAAGTTTTTTAAACTGAAAGTAAGGAGCGACATTAAAACTTAAAACGAACAGAAATTATTCTGTATATGAAAGAGACTGTCCCCTCCTCAACGCCTCGCTCTTTACGCTAAAGTTTTTTATTGTTTTAAAAAATAAAGTTGTGAGACAGAGTCAAACTTTAGCGTAAAGAGCGAAGCGTTGAGGAGGGGACAGTCTCTTTCATATACAGAATAATTTCTGTTCGTTTTAAGTTTTAATGTCGCTCCTTACTTTCAGTTTAAAAAACTTGTTTTTTTTATTTAATTTTTGAACGTTTTTGAATAAATGCAGGTTTTGATCTTGGCTCACAGTACATGAATAATTAAAACAAAATTTTCATATTAATTTACTTTTATTTAGTTAAATGGCTTTCTCGAAACTTGTTTAATTTTATTTACGAACGTTTTTATTAGTAATAAATATACGTAACTTACGAATTAACTTACGTAACGAACTTCTATATTCATATATTTTTAATACATTTATTAGGGGGTTCGCCCCCTAGTCAATACCTTGCTCTTTAAGCGAAAGTTCAAATTTTGTTCCAATTCTTTAGAAATGACCGCTTAATCACAAAGGCCGTTAATTAGAATAAATAGCTCTTATGAAAGTACTAAAAAATCTTTGGCTTAAAGAGCGAGGCATTGACTACGGGGTGAACCCAATTATATATGTAATATTTTCTGTTCGTTTAAAGTTTCGATGTTGCTGCTGTTGCAGTTGAAATACTTGTTTTTTTATATTAAATTTATGATCTTTTTTTAAATAATGCTGGGAAGTCCGGCGTCCCCTTCATAGCAATGTCCCTTCCCCCATGAAAACTTCCTTCATGGAAAGATCCTCCCACATAACCCCTGACCCCCCCCCCCCCACTACCTTGAAAAATCTCCCCTGAAAACGTCTGTATACTTCCAAATAACCAATACTATATGTTAACATTGGGTAAAGTTCATAACTTTCAGCCGTCCCCCCGGGAAGTTCGGGGGATTAAGTCATCCTAAAAGACATAATTATAATATTTTCGATTATGCTGAACAAAATGGATATCTCAAAATTTTGATCAGGTGACTTTGGGAAAAAAATGAGCGTGGGAGGGGGCCTAGTTGCCCTCCATTTTTTTGGTCACTTAAAAAGGGCACCAGAACTTTCAATTTCCATTCCAATGAGCCCTTCCACGATATTCTAGGACAACTGGTTCGAAACGATCACCCCTGGGGAAAAAAAAAACAAAAAAAAAAAAACAAACAAATAAACACGCACCCGTGATCTTTCTTCTGGCAAAAAATGCAAAATTCCACATTTTTGTAGATGGGAGCTTGAAACCTCTACAGTAGGGTTCTCTGATACGCGGAATATGATGGTGTGATTTTCATTAAGGTTCTATAATTTTTAGGGGGTCTTTCCCCCCTTTTTCGAAAATCAGCCAAATTTTCTCAGGCGCCTAACTTTTGATGGGTAGGAATAAACTTGATGAAACTTATATATTTGAAATCAGCATTAAAATGCGATTCTTTTGATGTATCTATTTGTATCAAAATACCTTTTTCTAGAGTTTCGGTTACCATTGAGCCGGGTCGCTCCTTACTTACAGTTCGTTACCACGAACTGTTTGATAAAATAAAAAAAACAAGTTTTTTAACTGAAAGTAAGGAACGACGTTAAAACTTAAAACGAACAGAAATTATTCCGTATATGAAAGGGGCTGTCCCCTCCTCAACGCCTCGCACTTTACGCTAAAGTTTTTCATTGTTTAAAAAAAATAGAGTTGTGAGAAAGTCAAACTTTAGCGTAAAGAGCGAAGCGTTGAGGAGGGGACAGCCCCTTTCATATACGGAATAATTTCTGTTCGTTTTAAGTTTTAACGTCGTTCCTTACTTTCAGTTAAAAAAACTTCAGTTTTTTATTTAATTTTTGAACGTTTTTGAATTAATGCAGGTTTTGATTTTGGCTCACCGTACATGAATAATTAAAAAAAATTTGAATATTAATTTTGCTTTTATTTGGTTAAATGGCTTTCTCGAAACCTGTTTAATTTTATTTACGAATGTTTTTATTAGTAATAAATATACGTAACTTACGAATTAACTTACGTAACGAACCTCTATATTCTTATATTTTTAATACGTATATTAGAGGGTTCGCCCCCTAGTCAATACCTTGCTCTTTAAGCTAAAGTTCGAATTTTGTTCCAATTCTTTAAAAATGACCCCTTAATCACAAATGCCGTTAATTAGAATAAATAGCTGATACGAAAGTATTAAATAATCTTTGGCTTAAAGAGCGAGGTATTGACTAGGGGATGAACCCAATGATATACGTAATGTTTTCTGTCGTTTTAAGTTTTGATGTTGCTCCTTACTTTGAGTTAAAAAACTTGTTTTTTTTATATATAGTTTCTGATCTTTATTTAAATAATGCTGGGAAATCCGGCGCCCCCTTCATAGCAATGTCCCTTCTCCCATGAAAACTTTCTTCATGGTAAGATCCTCCCACATAATCCCCGACCCACTCCCCCCTACCAGAAAAAATCCCCTCTGAAAACGTCTGTATACTTCCCAATAACCAATACTATATGTTAACATTGGGTAAAGTCCATAACTTTCAGCCCTCCCCCCGGGGACTTCGGGGGATTAAGTCGTCCTAAAAGACAAAGTTATTATATTTTCGACCATGCTGAACAAAATGGCTATTTCAAAATTTTGATCGGGTGACTTTGGAAAAAAATGAGCGTGGAAGGTGGCCTAGTTGCCCTCCATTTTTTTTTGGTCACTTAAAAAGGGCACTAGAACTTTAAATTTTCGTTCGAATGAGCCCTCCCACGATATTTTAGGACCACTAGGTCGATACGATCACCCCTTGTAAAAAAAAAAAACAAAAAAAAAAAACAAACAATCTTTCTTCTGGCAAAAATTGCAAAATTCCACATTTTTGTAGATAGGAGCTTGAAACCTTTGCAATAGGTTTCTCTGATACGCTGAATATGATGGTGTTATTTTCATTAAGGTTCTATAACTTTTAGGGGGTCTTTCCCCCTTTTTTCTAAAATCAGCCAAATTTTCTCAGGCGCATAACTTTTGATAGTTGGGACTAAACTTGATTGTATATTTGAAATAAGCATTAAAATCTAATTCTTTTCATGTATCTATTGGTATCAAAATTCCGTTTTCTACAGTTTTGGTTACCATTGAGCCGGGTCGCTCCTTACTTACAGTTCGTTACCACGAACTGTTTGAAAACTTAAAAGATATACAATGTTTTTTTTTTCCATGAAAAAGACTATGTAAATAAAAAATGAACAGAAATTAATTTAAAAAACATTTTCCACAAGATAAGTTTTTTTTCAAAGAAAAGTAAAGAGCTCCATTAAGCCAAGAATGAGAAAAAATGAAGCCAAATAATCTTCCAAGCGTAAAACAACCACAAATCACTATTAATAAACAAATGAAACTCAAAACGAACAGAAATTACAATAAATAGCCCAGTCAAACTCAAAATGAACAAAAATTAACATGAGCAGGGCTGATAATCCCTATGCCTTCTCAAGACCAGAACACAATTTGCGCTTTACTGAAAACAAAATATGTTTGAAATGTTTTCACCTTTCTTACTTTTATGAATGAAAAATATCAAAATCTTAACGAAGAAATGTCAGCATATGTCAATTTAACTGACATTCCACGGTCCTTTGTTTTTTTTCAGTAAAGAGCAAATTGTGTTCTGGTTTTCAAAAGAAGTCTAGACCATTCGTTTCAATTTTAGTAGAATGCTAACTTATACTTCTATAGCGCTATGTTCCTTCCCATTCCTATAGCGCTATGTTCCTTCCCATGCTATTCTAAAGCACTATGTTCCTTCCCATGCTATTTGCTTGGCTTATGTTCCTTACAGTGCTATTTTACGGGACCTCTACAACTTTTCAAAGAGAGTGAATAGCTTCTCACAATGTCGTATGGATTCTACGAGACGTATAGGAATTACCATGCTATTTGCTTGAAGCTCTTCACCTTTTCAAAGAGAGTGAGTCCCCCCTCATATGGCCTTATACTTTGCATAAAGCTATAGGAATTACCGTGCTATTTGCATACAGCTCTACATCTTTTCAAAGAGAGTGAGTATCCTCTTACACCTATGTTCCTTGGTACCTTTCCAAGTAAAGTGATCAAACACGTCATAACGTTTTTTTTTTCTTTAACCAAAAACTAGAAATTGTCAAATTGCGTAATCAAAGGATGGTCTCATTCTAGAAATACCGGTTTACAGCTAGTTATAATCATGTTATTTTTGCTATATATATCGAACAAATTGATCGTTCAGGATCAGTATATTAATAGAAGTTGTAATAAGCCTATAAGAATCAATTTATTGACTCGTTCTAATGGACAATAAAAGAATTATAATGGTAAGTAAATATACATTATTCGTGGACTAATAAAAGAAATAACCTTTTTTATTCCTATCTATCATTTGAGTTTCACACAGAAAGGGAACTTCTGTAATTATGCAAGCTCTCGAAGCTACGACAAATTTCGCATGTTCATAACAGCTGTTTAAATATTTTGATTAGAAGGCTGTTGCTTTCTCGTGAGATTATATGTCACTGCACTCTTAATTAAGCAAACTTAAACGATCTTCGCTTGCTCAGTTAACAATTTATAATCAGCTACTTGTGTTTGGGCGCGTGTCAATTTACTCAAGGCGGGGTAATTATTGTAGAGAAAAAAAAGAGGAGGAGTTGGGGGAAGGGGTGCCCCCTATTAATATTCTGAATAAAATAATAGTTGAAATTGTATTTTTTTTTTCATGTATCGTAATTAAAAATATGTTTTATGGCATTCCAATACACTTATAGGCTATTTGAGTCTAAATCTTTCTTATGCACCTTACAGAAATATCACGTTTTTAAGTGAATAATTGAACAATATCTCTCCTTTAAATACAAACAATATGGTTAATGTATTTGGAGTGGGCTTTGGGGTGGTGGGAGGGTAGCCCACCATTAATATTCTGAATAAAATAATAGTTGAAATTGTATTTTTTTTACATGTATCCTATTTAAAAATGTGTTTTATTTAGTAGCTGGTAAAACATGTGACTAGAAAAGACTGAAATTGATTTTTATTTCCAGGACTCTGATATTCAAGGGTCCAGTCAAAAGCGAGCAAAGCTCAATCGTGAGACTGACCCCACTGAAATGGACACAATCAGAAGCATGAACTTGAGGAGAGATAGTGTGATCCATTTCGCGCCCCGAACAGATTATAGCGATCTAGCTGTAAGTCCCACGGTAATCACCATTTATCAGATAGCTTTCAACTTTATAGCGCACTCACATTTTCGGTTTACAAATTCCTTTTTTTAACAACTTTCTGATCATTTAACTTTTGCATTCGACTCAGAGATGGCGTTCATGTAGCTAGGTTAAAATTAATCAAGCTCTATTTTGGGTACTTTATATTGGGTGAGGGGTGGGAGGGGGGCGAGTATTTACTCAATATAATTCTAGGAGGGGGGATTAAGTTTTGAGTGTGGGGATGAAAAATTGGTAGTCTTTTAACTTTATAAAGGGATGTTGTAGAAAAGGGCGGGGGTGGGGAAGAAAACCATAACTTTGCTGCATGACTTTTGGTACTTATTTAGTACCCAGTAAACAATCGAGTGGTACTATAACGAAATGGTTCATTGGAAAAAATAGGTTGCCACTTCTTACTGAGCTAATGCTAACCCCTCGACTGATATTTTTTTTTATTGTATTGCTATTAGCCAAACGTTGTGTTTTGTTGTGTGTGTGTGTGTGTGTTTGTATGTGTATGTGTATGTGTATGTGTATGTGTATGTGTGTATGTGTATGTGTGTATGTGTGTATGTGTATGTGTGTATGTGTGTATGTGTATGTGTGTATGTGTGTATGTGTATGTGTGTATGTGTGTATGTGTGTATGTGTGTATGTGTGTATGTGTATGTGTGTATGTGTGTATAAGTAAACGACTTATAACATATCTCATGGAAAGTGGTCAAGATCATATTCAAGTTGATAGCAGTGGGAAGGGGATTATAATTCAGGGCAAGAGCTATAACTTCCCTAAAAGCCTTATTAGCAATAGGCAAATTCTAAAAAAATTAAATGAACATGCACCCTCAACACCATTAAAATATGAACATGAAGAAGAAGAAGAAGAAGATTTTAAATCAATTTTGGAAAATACTAGCACACCTAGTGAAAACTTGACAATGGTGAGGAGGAATAGCAAACCACTGATAGCTAGACAAAAGCGAAGGCGTACCAAGTCACCACAACCACCACCAACCACTAGTATACAAAAGGGTAGCGGATGTTACACTACACGTTTACGTTCAAAATGGTTGAAGTTCTGAGACATGTTTATGAAAATATTGGTGAAGTGGGGAGTTTAAGTTCCCCCACCACTCTTTCCAAAGTCACTGGTGTTCACACTAAAAGTGTACAAGACTATCTACAAAATGAAACAAGTTACACTCTGCATAGAAATCATAGGCTTCGTGCTAATCATTATCGAAAAACTAAAGCATTTTTCCCATTGCATATAATGCAAGCAGATCTCTTAACTCTAGATGAGATTCAAAGACGTCACAATACACCGTAAAAGTACATTCTACTTGCAATCATTGTTTTAGTCGCTATGCATATGCCATTCCATTGCGCTCAAAGAGAGGTGTTGAAGTTGCTCAGGCCGTTGAAAGTATTCTCGAACAGGATTCGTATAAAAAAATTCAAACGGATCGTGGTAGTGAATTTGTTAATCCTTAATTCTCATGTTGCAAAAGTACTAGTGAAATATAATACACTGCTCTATCATAGTCATAGTCCTATAAAGGCTGCATTGCCCGAACGATTGATAAGAACTATTCGACTTTTAATTTCAAGATAGTGTACATTGAAAAATACATCTGCTTTTATTAATGATTTAGATAAAATCATGTTGATTTATAATGAACGAGCTCATCGATCATTGTCCAACTCAACCCCAATGGAAGTTCATCATTCTGATCATGATACAGTTGACACCTTTCTTAAACAATATTCCAATGAAACGATTGTCAAGAAAAAAAAATTTAATGTTGGTGATACTGTTCGAATTAATAGAACAACTAATGTTTTTGAAAATGGTAATTACTTGTGGTCTACAGAACTTTTTAAAGTGGCAAAAAACCTAGACACTACACCCATAACTTATCGTCTGCGAGATACCAAAGATAAAGAAATTCTCGGCGGCTTTTATGACTATGAACTACAAAAAGTTAAAAATAATAGTGAAATCTATCAAATTGAAAAGATATTAAAGACTCGTACTCGCAGGGGTAAGAAACAGTTACTTGTTCGGTGGCTAGGATAAAACTCTGCTTTTGATTCTTGGATCAGTGTTGAAGATATTGACAATGCCCAAAGATTTCTATGTAACATTTATTGCCAACGTATCCGATCCTCTCTACAATGACTTGAATAAAACAAGTGGTTTTTGGACGAAACTCTCCCCCGCCATCAAATTCGATGACGGAAAGTATGAAGTGGCTCTTGTCGATTGAATTCTCAAAAAAACCTATGACATCCTGAGAAAGGATCGTGTGTATGATACAAAAGTTACACCATTCGATTGGTCGCTCTTTGTCGAGTATGAATGGGTTGAAGCACTGAAATCTAGCGAATATCCACATGTCAAATTGAAATATGTAGAATATGATGGTATGACGGATTTGTGTCGTACAATCAATAGAAAAACAACATATCGTTGGAATGGTACATTCCATTTTAATTATTCAATGGAACACGATAGGATTTACATTACCTCACCTGTTGACACTGAAATGATTATTCTCAATGATAATCTGAGAGGCGTTCTTGGCTTTAAACAGAATATGATCAATGGGAAAAACGCTGGCACTGTTTATGGGATGGATCAAGTTATTTTTGCTGGTTATCCACCCGGTTTCACCTCGGACTCTTACATATTTCTCTATGCATCTTTTGTTGAAACGTCAAGAGTTGGTAATTCAAATGTCCCCATCGTACGTGTTCTTGAACGAAAATCAACCCATGAACTTGTTCATCACTATAATATAAAGCATCTTCAGTATGTTCCTGTAAACCCTTCATATTTGGAACTCTGTCAGTTAACACTAAGAAGTGAATTGGGTGATCCTTTAGCAATAACAAAAGGTTTAGCGGTGATTACATGTCATTTTCGAACCATCGTCGGCGACAGCACCTAAAATGAATAATAGAAAAATTCCATTCGTCTGTCCCGATATCAATTTTGCTCTGAGTCCACGTCAAATAGGCAATGGATTGGACTACTACAAGGGGCGTACTACAATGTCTGGCTATGGTATTGGTAGCTGGTGTGCTAGGCTATTTCGTTCTGCACTACCCCTTGCCAGAAAATATCTTGTACCTGCTGCATCAAATTTTGCTGCCTCGACACTACAGGACTGGGGGTCGGGTAAAAATTTCAAGAAGAGTGTTAAGGAAAATATTAGATCTTCAGCAAGAGCCGTTGGTGAGTAATTGAAATCTCAGCAAAATGGGAAGGGATTGAAAAGGATGCGTGCGCGTGATTCACTCATCAGTCTCTACCCAGGTGGGAAGCGAAGGACATCAACAAAAACTTTGAGGAACAAAACGAAGAAGACCAATAAGAAGAAAAAGAAAAATATTGTTAGATCAAAGAAGGATTTTTTCTCTTAAGATGACTTATCCCCCTCACAAGGAATCACATCCATCAATCAGTTCCTCATTGAATCTTTTCAATGCTGAAAATGTTGATGTCAGGGTCAAGTATGGCTACTATGAACAATTTCATCCCCAGCAACCCCTCTCGGAAAATATACACTTTCAAATATTTTCCAATGAAGACTAATTCATTGATTTGTCATCAACATTTATTGATTTAAATGTTGCGGTGAAGAAAAAGTCAGATAATACAACTCCAACTGCTGCTGATGGTCTATCCCACGAAAACTATATTCTACAAAACCTGTTCAAACAAATTAATGTATTTATTGATGGAACATTGGTGAGCACTAGCAATAACTTATCCAACTATGAAGGCTACATACAATTTATGATGATGACACCAAAGGCATATAAGGAGTTGAGAGGACAGTCATTGGGCTATGAATATCGATTAGGTGTTGATACTGACGGTGAGTTGCCTACTGCAGTGACCCAGGAGTATCATCTAGTTTGAAAATTAAATCTAGTTTGAATTTAATTGAGATATTCAATATATCCCAATGGTTACTCCCCAATGTCAAGATTGACATTGCAACTAGCCCCATCGAATTTCATTTTGAGAAAAACACTTCCTGCAGCACCCGATGCAAATGTCATTATCACATTGGCAATTCTTCATGTCCGAAAACAACAGGTTATGAGCTCTGTTGCATTGGCAGTGGAAAAGCTAAGAGCCAATGGCAACAAGATTAAACTTCTTGTCCCCCATACGATCACCAATCAACGTCACATTGCCACCGGCTCTCGTATTTATACCGGTTCATCATTTATCAATGGGGAAATCCCATCAAAACTTGGTTTGGCCTTTGTGAAGAGTGGCAGTGCCGTTGGGTCCTGGACTGCATCCCCCCATGGTTTTAATTTTTTTGTCTATCTAGAATTGTGTGTAAAGGGAATGGTATTCCACTGTACACTCTATCATTTGACAAAAAATCCTATAGAACTCTGTATGAGTTGACCATGCAATCCCTAGATCACGACTCCCAACTATTTGAAAATGAAATAACAGATTCAATGTTTTCAAAAAATCATGGGGTAATTGTTTTGGACTTGTCGGGGACTCAGGATATGAGCATAGTACGAACAGGGAATGTACGTTTAGAGTGCACATTTGCCGATGCTTTGACTGAGAGTATCACGCTAATATCATTGAGTCAATTGGACACCTATTGGGAAATCACACCCGACGGCAGTGTTCTGCTAGACCTAGCACCATGAACACAAACCAAATAATCAACTCATTTAGTATGGATCCATACATGTCCCAGTACAAGTCCTATTGCATACCATCGGACTTCATTGAAAAAATTCCAATACCCAGTGTTAACAATACCCTAATCATTGTTAATAGCAGTCCATCGACTTTGAAGACAGGCCATTGGCTATGTATCTTTCAAACAGCGAGGAATATTGAATTTTTTGATCCTCTTGGCCTATAGTATAAATTCTACACTCCATACATCAGCAACTTTATTGAAAGCAGTGGGAAAACTATTATTCAAAATCAAAGGAGAGCACAGGATTTAACGACTATGACCTGTTGCTTTCATGCACTACTCGTTTTCATGTTCAGATGTCGTGGCTATACCTACAAGCAGTTTCTCAACATTTACGTTGGCTTACCTCGATTGAACGACTTTCTAGTGGAAAATATACTTACAAGTGTGTTTAATATTGATTTTAGTGCGCTACGAATAAAATGTTCTAAAAATGTATGTGAAATTGTTTATTAATAAAAATAATGTATGTACATGATAAAAATGACTTTTCTACTCTTTAGATTTCATCTTCTACTAGGTATAGGTATTTGTCGATAACAACTAATGCAGGTAGATTATCTGAATTCAGGGTATATTGATCCTGATGTGCTGCAATGTCAGGGTCACATTTTCTACAGTAGAGTGTAACTTCACTCTTGTCATATCTCTTTGTATAGTCAATGATACTATTCTCATTCATTTTGTAGAATTCACATTTTTCAATTTGCCTATTTGAAGCAATGTCACAAACAGTGTCCTCAAGTGGCGAATCACATTCCGTCACAACCAAATAAAAATCAGTGGGCTTATAATCATAGTAGCCATTGTCTTCACAACGATGACGTAGAAACTAAATTCTTTTGTTGTTCCAACAGTTGAATCGCTGACCCGGTTCCTCCTCCCCAGAACAATCTAAAGCCACGACGATACCAATCTCTTAGCAATAAACTAAAATCACGCTTAGGATTCTTTCCAATCATACCAGGATATGTATTTTCCCACTGATTACATTTATCATAGTGGCAGTTGGAGCATAGGTGCCCTCTAGGATGAGTCTCGCACCCCTTCAAGACAGGAATTACAACCTTTAATTTGTACAGCATATCCTCTATGCAATTTACACAGGTTGCATAATCTGCACTTTTCATCATACTCAACAATCATTGTACAAATCTTACATGATGACCAGCTGCCCAGTGTGTACATGCATAGCAGACATGTATGGAACATTTTTTCATGTGTTGACACTCTCAATACCACAATGAAACTGAGCTACTATCAACAAATTGAGTGGGATAGAGAGAAAGAGAGAGAGAGGAGTAAATCATCCTTGAACTCCATATTTCTCATGAGAAAAAAGTCCTAAATTTCTAAACTACTGTTTAAAAGCATATCCACAATATCATTTTGCTGTGTCGCGATTAATATGTCAATAAATTGTGTAAATGCATTTGGACCACAACGTAAAAGCTTCGTGCAATAGTCTAACGACGGAGAATCAGTTTTCATTATATCGACAAGCATTCCCTGAGAAAATATCTTCCTTTGAATAGACAGCTCTAGAAAATCATCATCTAGAATAAAAGGTTTTTCCATAAACACAAGATTCCCCATGATTCGCTCTTTCTCAAATCTATCCATTTTTTAGAGTCCTAACACTCTCACAACCAACTTCAGACTAACCAGATTTTTTTCTACTCTAAAAAAAATACACGCTAGCCTACTATAGAAAGAAAAATATCTTTGATTTAGAAACAGTTTTATTGAACATAAGTATAACAAAAATAATCACTGATTCAATTTGTATTCATCAATATATTTCACTAGTGCATCTAATACTGCCTGAAGTGTATTTATATGCACAATATTCAGTTTCGCAGCAAAACATATTTGCTCCTCCATTTTAAATTTGCTCAATGATATCACATATCTAGCATACATATCATCCCATTCAAGGCTTAGTCTACAGCCTCGTGTTATTTCCACAGCCACGTTTGGTACTCGTATATCTTTGCTGCTGCTGCTACTGGCTCCACCATCAAACTCCAATAGTGTAACTGCACCACTCATTTTCTCTACTAATATTGTCTCAAATAAACTATTCTCTCTGAATTCAATTCTCTTACTAATATGAATTGCAATGAAAATCACTCCTTTTATTCGAATCCAATTACTAATCAAGTTATCGTATATGGAGTAACCTCCGCTCTCTCTGATTGGCCCTAAAAAAATGAGCGTTGCCTCAAAAACCAGTCTGCTTGCATTATACAATCTCAATTATAGTTTCAAAACGTGTTTGATCACTTTGCTTGGAAAGGTACCAAGGAACATAGGTGTGAGAGGATACTCACTCTCTTTGAAAAGGTGTAGAGCTTCAAGCAAATAGCATGGTATTTCCTATACGTCCCAGCAAAGTATAAGGCCATGTGAGGGGGTACTCACTCTCTTTGAAAAGGTTTATACGTCTCATAGAATAGCATGGTAATTCCTATACGTCTCGTAGAATCCATACGACATTGTGAGAGGCTATGCACTCTCTTTGAAAAGGTGTAGAGGTCCCGTAGAATAGTACTGTAAGGAACATAAGCCAAGGAAATAGCATGGGAAGGAACATAGTACTTTAGAACAGCATGGGAAGGAACATAGCGCTATAGAAATGGGAAGGAACATAGCGCTATAGAAGTATAAGTTAGCGTTCTACTAATTTTAGCCATTTCTTATTATATATGAGTGTTGTTTTGAGAAATTATGTGCTATGTATTTTTTGTCGTTAGAAGGTAAATTTACCTTGTTGTGTTTTTTCTTTTTCTTTATATTTTCCCATTCATTTACTCTGCATCTTTTCGTTTGTTTGTAAGAGGGCCAAAATGAACTTACCTTATCAAAGAAGGTACATCTTTCCTTAGAAGGCGTAACTGGTATTCGGGGACCAACAGATTGTTAACCTTTGAATTTTGGCGCACGGAAAACCTTTTCGAACTTAATTAGTTTTGCTGATTTATCTTCATGGTTCAATATGACGACACTGGCAAAAATGTCGTAAAGGCCTAAATATTGAAACAACCAGGACCGTATCCAGGGGGGAGGGGTAGTTTATTTTCCGTAACCCCCCCCCCCCCCCCCCCGAATTTTTTTTTGAGTAAAACCCCATCCGAAAAAAAATCCTGGGACGGCCAAGGAAACAACCTTTTTTTTTTTTTTTTTACAAAGTCACGATTTAATGTTAAAATAGACCTAAGATGGGTCGAAGAGGAGGTAGAGAGAAGAGGAGGTGATCTCCTTTCCTCTTTAAGATACTAGATTGTATCATGAGGAAGACAAGTCATAACTCGGGTTATTTTAAATGCTAGTCAATGGCAGTGAACTGCTTATTTTCCAGCAATAGACAAAGAGGGGCAACTTTCCAAAACAAAAAAAAGACAGCGTTAGGTTTGATGATTGTTATTGATTTATTCTTTATAATGTTATGAGGGTAATCAGGCATTTTATTATGCCCTAATACGAAGTAGAGCTCAGGGCAATCTTGAATCTATTGTGTGTAAGATAAGTCGTAACTTTGCACTCTCAGGTTTTTATTTCGTTGGGTGGATTCGAATTGCCTATTTTGTAGTCAGAGACAACAAAAGGCGTCAGTTTTCCTAAAGGGAAAAAAGAGGGCTGGCAGGATTCTGTAAAAATAATGATGAGTCTGATTTCAGAGGGCTTAATTTTGAAGGAAGTAGAGCCAGTATGTAAATATTTATAAAAAATAAAAACAATTATTAGCAAAAGCAAATAATACCTGTTGCTACCAAAAGAAACCTAACGTAGTATAAAGTGATTAGTGATATCGCTAAATTTGTTGAATTCTGAAAACTAGTGCTTTACTAATAACACAAAATAAACGCAACAAAATGAGATACGGAGCAGAAAAATTCCTTAGGTAACCAAAATCAAATACTACTTTATAAGGCTATAAGGCGTAGCTCACCGGCCATGAAGTCAGTAAATTTTACTATACAATTTTAATTCTTTCAAACCTTGCATAAGATCATTTTTCAGTAAAATTTCAGTTTCAAGTTATTACTTGAAACTGAGAAGTTGAAGATAGAAAATACCGTTTTTTATGAAACATTATCCTTTGAGTATGTACGCCTATTATACGTTTATATACGTTATGCGCACTTATATACGTTATACGCGTATCAACGCATAAACAACGGCATATTATGAGATATGAACCGCATAAGAATTAAAAAAAAACAAAAACTGAAGGACATAAACCGATTTTAGATATATTAGTAATATAACTTACAAACATTCATGTCATTACTATTGCCATTTATCCGCTGCATTACCACAAAAAAAATTTGAGCCTCTTATAAGAAAGTATATTTTCGTTATGTTTGCTTCTTGGACTTAAACATTTTAGGAGAACTAAGACCATTTCGCGAAAAAAGTGTAAAAAATCGAAAAACAGAAGTCAGCAAAAAAGCAAGAATTTTTATAATTGCTACAACTTAAGGCCTTAATTCCTGAGCTGGAATGTGAAGTCCAAAGAAGATAAAATTTTTCTTATCTTTGCGCTATCAATTCAATTCAAATTTTACTCCAAATGAGTCCTTGGCTGCGTTAAACCAGAAATAAGCTGAAAGAGAGCATTGCAAGCCCTCGAGGTAAGACAGTTTTCGAAGAATTTCAGGAACCTTTTTGAAATTCCTATAAATCTCTTTTCGTAATCGAATAAAAAAAAAGAATGTTTTTTTCCAACTGAAAGTAGGTTAAGTAGCAACATTCAAGCTTAAAACGAACAGAAATTATTACGTATATGAGAGGGGTTGCACCCTCCTCAATACCTCACTTTTTACGCTAAATATTTTTTTAGGACACTTGAAAAAACCTATTCTTCTAATTAAAAGGCCCTTATGTTTCAGGAGTCTTTCTTAAAGAATTGGGACAAAAAGTCAAACTTTAGCGTACAGAGTGAGGTAATGAGGAGGGGGCAATCCCCTATACAAGTAATAATTTCTGTTCGTTTTAAGTTTTCATGTTGAAGAAAACTTACTTTCAGTTGAAGAAAACTTGTGTTTTTTTGTTTAATTCCTGATCGTTTTTAAATAATGCCGGAAAATCAGGCTTCCCCTCCATGGAAAATTCTTTCTTCCCACGGAATATCCCTCCATGGAAGGTTATTCTCACTTAAAATACAAAAATCTCCCCTGGAAAATTCACCCCTCGGAGACTTCCCTCCCCTTGGAAAATTCTCCCCGTGGAAAATCCCTCCAGCAGAAAATTCACCCCCCCCACACCTGAAAAGTGTATGCACACTGCCCAATAACAAATACTGTACGTAAACAATTTGCAAATTTTATAACTTAAGAAACTTTCCCTAGGGACTCTGGGGGTCATGTTATCTCAAAAGGCATAGTTATTGTGCCTTTCAAATAAGCTGAACAAAATGGCTATTTCAAAATTTTGATGGGACAACTTTGAGGAAAAAAGGGGGTGGGAAGGGCGATAGTTGCCCTCCAATCTTTTTGGTCACTTAAAAGGGCACTAGAACTTTTATTTTTAGTTCGAATGAGCCCTTTTTCAGTATTCTAGGACAATTGGCTCGATGCGATCACTCATGAAAAAAAAAACTAACAAACACGAATTCGTAATCTTTCTTCTGGCAAAAAATACAAAATTACCTATTTTTGCAGATGGGAGCTTCAAACTTATACAATGAGGTTCTCGGATAAGCTCAATCTGATGATGTGATTTTCATTAAGATCTCTTGACTTTTAGGGGGTGTTTGTCCCCTCGTTTAAAAATCAAGCAAATATTCTCAGGCTCGTAGATTTTGATGTGTAACGCTAAACTTAATGAATCTTATATACTTTGAATCAGCACAAAAAGTCCATTCTTTTGATATATCTATTGGTATCAAAATTATGTTTTTAAAGTTTCGGTTACTATAGAACCACGTCGCTCCTTACCGTTGCTTGCCACGACCTGTTTGATAAACTTTTATTACTAAGATGGATCGAAATAATAGTTACCATTTCTTAATCATTTTCAAATAGTATTTTTTTCCCACTTGACAGTTATTTTTTTCAAAACACGTTTTTAAACTGTTGAGTATGGGCCATGGTTTGCTCTTTACTAAGTTGCTAAGGGGACTGAGAGGGGTTGCATTGAAAAGGAGAGACTACAAACCTCTCGTTATTGGTTGTTGATCATGTAGATTTGTATCAAAATGAATCAAGGCAAATCTATAAAAAAAAGCACGGAGATGTAAAAATTAATTTTTAAATGATGCCTTAAACAGCTCTCTGTCATCTTGCAGTAGCCTGCTAGTTGTGTTAGGCAGCAGATGATCTATAAAAATATTCAGGGGATGGGAGGGGGAATATACAAGAGAGGCAAATGTAAACCTTGGGTTAAGTGTACTAGACCATGTAGATCATGATCTACATATTTCCCTTTTTCATATTTCCCAGCCTTCCCACTCCAAAAATATCACCCAAAGCGCCGTTTTGTGTGCCATATGCAACTTAATCATGGTTTTATCAAGCCGAATTTATGAAAAAGAACGTAGATGTAAAAAGTAGCTTTCAAATAAGCCTTAAACCTCCAGATAATCAAGATGTTTGATTGCTTGGCTGCTTTGGACTCTGTAGCCCGCAAAAACCTTTGGCGAACCACGGTAGAAGAGGCATACCGGTTTAATTCATAGTGCTGTTCAAGGCCTACTATAAACATTGCAAAGTGGCTGTAAGAGTGCTGGGTGAAGCCCTTCAGTTTGGAAACTGGTGTAAAACAGGGATGCGTAATAACCTCTATTTTGTTTAACTGCTGTATAGACTAAATCCTAGAAAGATCAATCTCGAGTTTTGACGGTTTTGCTATTGGTTTGGGCACTAGTCTGCCTAACCTGGACAATACAGATCACATTGAAATTCTTGCCACTGATCTAGTAACTGCCCAATCAACGCTTAATAAAATATCACATTTTTTTCTGCTACTGAACATGAATATCAGCACGGCCAGAACCAAAGTATGGATCTGCATATAAAGTCGGATTATCAGCCTGTGTTTTACGGACAAAAAATGGAAAAAGTTGGTACTTTCATTTACCTTGGCTAACTAATAGATTCTCGCAGGGCTGTAGCCTTGACGTGCACAACAGAATCAACAAAGCCCAAGGCATCATCTCAGAGCTCCGTCACCATTTGTGGAACTGACAGGAGACCAGCATGAAGACATGTGTGTCTATATAGTTCTGTTCTCTTCTATACAGTCGATACTTGGTCACTGAAGGTGCATCATCTCTTTAAATACCGCTGTCTATGTAAAATCCTCAGGATTCTATACTTCGACAGAATCTCAAATCTTGATGTGCGTCACTACTGCTGTAAAATAAAGCACACCGCTGTGAGCGTCAAACAGAGATGAACGCTTTGGCTTGACCATGTCCTGAAACGGTCAGTTGACCGCATCGTCGAGCACGTGCTTCTAGCTGCTCCTTTGTCAGACTGCCGCAGGCGACTGGGCGGTCAATTGGAGAATCGGTGGACAACTGCCAAAATGACCTCGACTCCATTGGCAGATTTCAAAAGTTTGGCTGAAAATGGATGAGCCGACCAATGGGAGTAGACAATTTGGAGGTTCTAGATGCTGGGTGATGCATCCGCATCTGGTCCCGAAGCAATTGTAAGTAAGTAATTTAACTATCTGTGATGCTGTAGATTCCCAATAGCGGAGACAAAAAAAAAGAAAGAAGAAACATGTGTGCTGCTCATAGAAAAAGCTGATTTTGTTTGGTATTCAAGATGGGGAAGGGGACTGTAATTATCGTGTAAGTGGTTTTCGACCATGGGAACTCTAGTGGTGAACTTTTTATTTTGATCTGACTTTATTTTCTATGGATTAACTTTCTTTTTCAAAATTCCTGTAAATCTTTTTTCAAAATTACGTTTTACTATTAAACTAATGGAAATGATCGTTACCATTCCTGAATCAGCTATAAATTGCCCTTTTTGCCACCAAGGAGTTTTAGAAAAGGGTATCTTTTCATTACTCTGGGCTTGCTAAAAAACTTGGGTACGTCCGTGACGTAAATGTATTGATTTTGATGATAATTCTTTTTCAATTAGTAAGAAAATTACATGAAGTGATAATTAATGATGATTAAAATCATTGTTTAACTGTTTATTAAATTTTATTAAATGATAGTTATAATGATAATTAAGTTTATATTTAAATTAAAAGAAACCAATTTACACACCTTATGCTCATTTTCTAACTGTTCCTTCAATGTACAATCTGTATCGAACTGAAAATTACAAACTGGACAAAAATAACCCGTCCCATATTTTGTATGCATTGTCTCTTCAATGTGTAATCTTAAATCTTCTGGCGAAGCGAATGTACATGAACATGTTCTGCATAAAATTAATCAAGCCGAATGGACAGACAGATGGCGCTTCATGGCTGTGGTATTGACTCCAATATGGTCACACTGGCAACAGTGAGCGAAGTAGACACTATCGTCAGTAGGAACATGATGAACAACGCATTGATGATAGACCATGAAGAATCGTTTTAAAGTTTTAAATCCACAAAATTCACAGACATTTGGGTCAACAGTAAACATGGAATTTTTTAAATATTAAATTAAATAATATCTTATCCATATTTTTCATATTTAAAAAAATATTTTTATTACTTATTCTTTTTGAGTTTTTAATTAATTTAATTAATTAGATCAATCAAATTTAATTAATAATTTATTAGTTAATGTAATATATTAAATTAGATTTTACTATTTAATATTAGTTATTTGATTTAAAAAAATACTTACTATTTAATTAATTTAATAAAATAGATTAACTGAATATATAATTCAAATATTTTAAATAAAATTCAAAAATATTAGATAGACAAAGAAAAACATAAGATGTGTCTATTTATCGGATGACTTTACAACAAAACGTTATGCTGTTCAAGTGCTAAAGGAAAAACTGAGTGAAATACTAATTGAAATTAATAACCACAACAAACATAAAAACAATAAGACATAAGTACTTTCAATTAATGGGCACCCACAGGGGGGCAGGGGGCGCCCCCCCCCCCCTGGCTGGATGATGCTGCCTTAGTTTTATATTTTTGTTCTGAGATTTCTATTATATAGCATTGAAAGTGCCAATTAGACCGGGTTGCCCCCCTGGAATTCAGCTTATCGGCGCCCATGTTCCTATTTATTAAAGTTTTGCTTTGAAAGCGTTGACTTTGTTAGAAAATTAAAGTTCAGGATCAAGTTTGTTCCAAACATTAAGGCCAAGTGGTCAAAGAGAGAGACCTGCTAATGTTGTGGGATGGTAGCCAACCACGGTCTGTTCCCTACTAGAAATAGTAGGTTAATTGTGGTAATAAGATGAAGAATGAAGAACGATAAGACGGACAGAAGAACTGGGCAAATTTTGAACAGAGCCGTCAATTTATAAACATAAAGAAGAGTAAATGAGGACAACATAAGGCTACTCCCCTCCTACATTTTGAAAAATATTTTTTTTCGCATCTCCAATATAAAAATCAGAAAAATGACTCCCCCTGCCTTAGATTCTCCTGAATTAGTGCCCCTGGCACCACAATTACAGCTTATACTAGATTATATGGGATTATTCTCCTGAATATACTAGTAAATGCAAGCCATAATTATGTAAAGATCCCTCCATGATTCCCCTTGAGGTAACCATGTCTCATGAACGAGTAAGGTTGATGAAGATACAGACAATGATCGAATGCAGAAAAAAAAATTCTAAAAATATGGACTTGTTCATGTGGGTAGGTTTTCTGTCTAATCGGAATTTAGGATTAGCCAAATAAATTGATTAAGTTGATAGGGTTACAATTTTCGATACGTTTGCTATTCTAACCTTTTCCAGGCGCCACTATGGTGCCACATAGGAAGAGCTCCCTTTTCAGGAATGAGACAGAGGAAAGTGCAGTAAAATGAGCTAACTCAAATTATCATTCAGATAGAATAAACCCAGATTTCCTTGTGCTTTTTCAAAGTTCAGTCGAAGAAACCAAGAGTCTTTGCGGTGTTCAGTATTCTAAACTATTTCTAGAAGATAAAACTTCTAGTCTATAGATTAATGATGCTTCTTGACATCCGTGCCTTGACATTAAGGCAGCACCAACCCCCTCATTGCCAATCAAAGGTGAATATATCACTCAAGGTCATATCAAGGGGCAGGGATAGGGGGTTTCAACCTCCCACCCAAAATACTTTTCCAACTCATATAAATATAAAAAAAATGAATATAAACAAATTTTTTATGCGTCTTTTAAAGTTTCCCCCACCCCAAACGAAAACAAATCCTGGATACGGTCCTGATATTACGTCTTGTGTAATTTACATGCCCATTAAAAGTAGTAAGTGCCCTTCCATTTACCGTGCTGATATACACGTTTGGTAGGGAGTACGTAGTCCCTGAGTCCCAAGTTCAAGGTTACGGGGAAAAACCCAGAAATGTTTTTGTCAACAGAGACCTTGGGAAAAACCTTAGTTACATAACATGTTTTTGAACAATTTAAGATTTTGGGAAAACCTAATTAGTTTCTCAACAAGAGAAGACTTTGGGGGAAAACCTAGTTACTTAACTGATTTGTCGTTTTGCAAGGTTTTTGGGAAAATCTCCATTGGGTAATAGCAATTGTGATTGGTTAATTTTTTCTTGATATAAAGCCGGGACTATGGGGAAACCCATGACCATCTGAAATGTAAACATAAGGTGAGAAATCAATAATCATATTATCATTAGTTTAACAATACTCGACTGGTGCAGAATAGTTAAGGGAATAAATTATGTCTAGGAAAGGGAATTTGGATTTAGTGATTCTATGGAAAAGGTAAGTTCTCTTTTTTATTATGCATAGTGAATATAGGTGGAAGAGAGATAGTTTTATTAAGATATATATTTATAAATTTCGTAGCTATTGAATTATCAAGTAAATATCTAGTGGGCTATATAATTTATAAACAAATATATATGTATTTCCTTCCATTTTCGTAATAAATTATTCCAAGAATATACTAGGATGAACATCAAATCCCATTTCATGTTTCACTTTTAAGCAACATTTCTTCAATAAAATTCCATTATAACACAATAGCACTCTGCTTAATACTAAACGCCCTACCCTGAGAAATGTTAGCGGTATATCATGAAAACGATTGTAAAACGTTTGAAGGCTATGGAATTCAAAGGTTACACTAGAGAGGAAAATTGAAATTGCGAAGAGAATATAAGATGTCGTATTTTAAACTATGGAAAAGAAATAGGAAATGATATTTTTTAAGACGAGGGGAGTGAAGGATTGAAAAGAAATAGCCAAGCATTTTTTTTAAAGAAAAGTAGTTATTTTATTTCATTGGGTTTAACATTAAAAATAGAATTGTAGTCATTTGAGTTAAAACTTTAGGCATATCAATGAGATTTTTTTGAAGTAATATGAAAATAAAATTCCCGATATTTGAGGTGAAATTTGTGCCACGTCAATGATTTTTCTTTCTGAAGAGAAGAGAGTCCTGCTCGTTTAGTTTGAGGACTTTTTTTTATAGACCAATGTAAATTCATTAAGTACCACCGAGGTCAATAAAACATAGAAATTTAATCTTATATTAGTAACAGTGAAGAAAAAGTGAGTGAATTTTGTACTAGGGGAGGGAAGGGGAATTCAGGAGATTTTCCGGTCTGAAATACCTTCAGGATTTCTCTTTTTTAATTTCATTTAAATAACACGGAGCCAAACTCCAAGTCAGAACCATGCAGATTTAAAATGGACTTCTGATTTCGAAGAGGCAAGAAAAATATTTTCTTTAGCTTTGTGTCTTACTCTGCTATGATAACTCAGCCTCAAGTCCCCAAAAAATGTAAAATAAATAAATAAAAGTAGTGGGGGCCCACTGGATTCCACAAGGCCCGCAGGGGGCATACTTTTGGAGCTACTAGCCCCTAAAGCGTTTATTACGTATACCTGGGTCTTTTAAAATACTATAGTAGTTGTTTGTTATGTAATGGTAAAGAGCACCTATTTATTACCGCATAGGAACTGTTTCTTTACTTATGCAAATCTTTTCTTCAAAATTTCTTTATCCTCTCTCTCTCTCTTTCTTGTGTATGTTTGAACACAATCCTCTAGAAATTAAAACTGAAACTGTTTTTTTTTCTCAGGATTGAAAAGACTATATATATATATATATATATATATATATATATATATATATATATATATATATATATATATATATATATATATATATATATATATATATATATATATATATATATATATCTATATATATATATATATATATATATATATATATATATATATATATATATATATATATATATATATATATATATATATTATATATATATATATATATATATATATATATATATATATATATATATATATATATATATATATATATATATATATATATATATATATATATATATATTTAACAAATAATTTGATTTTTTTTTCTAGACCGATGCCAAAAAAAGACAATCAAAAAGACCAAAAAAAAAATAAGAATTGTTTGAATCAACTAAGTTGTTTTTTGAATAATGAACAAGTACTAATTTGGGGTATATATTTGTACAATAGGGGAATATTGGTAAATTAATCCAACTTTACCCACTCACCTAATCTGCAACCGTATTGTTCAAATTATAGAAGTCAAATGCATTCTGTTACCCGTCATTTGTCTTTGTGCATATGAAAACCGGTTTTCTTAAATCTTACATTCAGCGAACTTCTCGAGTGTGTACTGGATAATACGGAAGTACCCTCTACGGCACCAAAGGTTTTTCTTTAAATATCTGGATATACCTTATTTTATGCATAAATAATGTTTCACCAGACATCCAAAAACGTATTTTGAACAATCCTACAAAACAAATAATTGAGAAATAACGGCATGTAAAGGGTTAAGTTAGGAAATGAGGTTAGTAGCAGGCTCCATATTGAATCAGGAATTAAACAGAGTTGTGTTCTATCACCATTTATATGGTTTATTTTGATAAACCTATGGAGAGCTTCACTTATCTGAGTCGCGTCATTAGTAAAGACGGTGGGTGTAGTGAAGATCTTAAAAGTAGAATAGCCAAGGTCCACTGAGTTTTTCTTTACAATTGAAAAAAAGATCTGAAATAATAGGAAGATAAGTCTGCGAACCAAGATCAGAATATTTGAAGCTACAGTGACGGCAGTGGTCAAGTTAGGTTTTGAAGCGTAGACGTTCCAAAAAAAAAAAAAAAAAAAAAAAAAAAAAAAAAAAAAAAAAAAAAAAAAAAAAAAAAAAAGGTTGAAGATTTGCGAGATATTTGCCAGAGAAACTGCCAACGGATTGTTTTGGGTATCCAATAGACTGTCATTATCTCAAACAGTAGGTTATAGAAAATTGGGGCTCAATAGCGCTTTCTAGAACCGTAATGAAAGAAAGGTTGAGATGACTAGGGCACGTTCTGCAGACGAAGCATGTCAGATTGCCAAAGATTATCCTTGTCGGCCAACTGTCTAAAGTCAAACGAAAAACAGGTAGTCCCCAGATGGAATGGGAGGATTCATAAGGAAATATTTAAGAGAAATGGGAACTTTCTGGCAGGGTGGTAAAGAGTGAGGCTTTGAATATATTGGGATGGAGGAGAAGCGTACATGAATGAATCTTAAAACGAAAAAAGCTTTAATTAAATATGGGAATCAAAATTGAAAAAAAAAGTACTACACACATAAAAGTAAGGGTACTTTCTCCTTCCCTCTCTGTAAAAATCCAAAAACTATTGCGCAATTGGCGCTTTACTGAAAATGATTTATATTACAAATATTTTTCTTACATACTTATTCCAATATTGAAAATAAAAATGAAATTACAGTAAAATAAAATTTTGAAAGTTCGCGCTTTTAAGCAGCAGATTTCATTATATATCAAACATTTAGTTTAATCTTATTTTCTTCCCAAGACCGTTCACGACAAATTCACCACCTTTCGTAATTGAAAAAAAAATGTTAAGACTACGGTATCATTGAATTGTCACTGAAAGCGAATTATATTACAAATATTCTCTTTTCCAGTTATTATAACATTGAAATAAAAATAAAAATTACACTGTTTAAATTTTAATTATTATAAAAAAGAATTTTCCTTTGTCAATTTTATTTATTTAAATACTTAAATAGAAGGCTTTACAAAAACAGGGTTCAATACCGCTTTCTGGGACCATAATGAGAGAAAGGCTGAGATGGCTAGGGTACGTTCTGCAGACGAAGAATGTCAGATTACCAAAGATTGTCCTTGTCATCCAACTGTCTAGGGTCAAACGAAAAACAGATCGTAGCCGGTTGAGATGAGAGGATGCCATAAGGAAATATTTAAGAAAAATGGGAACTTTCTGGCAGGGTGGTACAGAGTGAAGCTTTGAATAGATGGGATGGAGGAGAAGCGTACATAAATGAATAAACAAATCTTAAAACGAATAAAGGAAATGATGTGCTTTTCAGCAGCTGATATCATTATGTACCAAATATTTAGTTTAATCTTATTTTCATCCCAAAACCATTCACGACACATTTAGTTTTACTATAAACAAGAATTTAGGTAATGTCTCCTTCCGTAATTGTAAAAAAAGTAAAGTCTAACACGTCATTGTCAAATTATATTACAAATATTCTCTTTTCCAATTATTACAGCATTGAAATGAAAACAAACATTACACTATTCAAATTTTATTTATTATAAAACAAAAAGAATTTTACTCTTTCAATTTTATCTATTTAAATAGAATTAAACCTTTAGCCTCCTTGTAGCATATTAAAACCGTTCAATAGCTTGTAGCAATTAGACGTTTTTCCTTGTTCTATAAAACATTACATTCAGGTCCCTACTGATATAGTGATTTTAGCCTATTTTGGCACTGCAGGCGTGGGTGGTTCTAACAGATAACAATCGGAACAAGATCCATAAAATCAGGTTCCACTCATGTTTTTAGTCTGTTGGAAAAAAATGGGTTGTGTCTATAACCGATCTAAAGTTTCTTTTCAATATTTCTGACTTTCTCCTATTTTTTCAGAGTCAAATTTCTTCAAAGCAAATAAAATCTACAAGACAACGATAACCTACTGAAAGACTTAAAAGCAGCCAGAGAAAATCTTAAAACAAACTTTCAACTCAAATATCGTGAAGTAATTCAATTAAAAGAGGAACTTGATCAGTTTCAACAAGTTCTAGAGATTGCCAAAAGAAAAACTCCGGAAGAAACTCAAGTTTCTTCAATCAGAGTTGAAACCCAACTTGCAGCTGCTCTATCTGAAAATTCACTATTGAAAAAAGAAATTACTAAGTTAAAAATTGAAAACAGTACATTTGTAAGTGAAAATGAAAGACTAGATTCAAGAAAAATTTATTGGAAATCTCACCTAGCACAAGCCTTATTATATATATCTTGTCTTTTAAGCTCAAAAAAGTCTTTAAGTCTATCTCCAAATAAAAACCAGGTCATTAGAAACAGGGTCAGAACGTCTTGAACAAGAAGTCAGAGAGAAAACCAGTTTGATGAACGCTTTAGAAAATATGATTATTCATTTGAAAGACAGAGAAAACGAATTCTTTCATGAAATGGATTTTTGTTATCGGGACTTGTTTTAATGTGATTAACTAATTTTGGTTTTTATTTATTGAATATTTTAAAACTCTTCGTTGTTTATGAAGAAAAACTCAATTGAAAGGACTTGCAATATAATTTTTTTTAATGAATATGTTTATACTTTCCCTGTAACAAATACTCTCTAGAACATCCTCTCACTGTAATTTTTTAAAACTATTTTTGACATTTTTGGAATAAGAAATGAAAATGATATGAGCATGCAAACCGTGATATTTTGTGTTGTTGTAGTTAAACATGAAAAAAAAATTCCGTATTAGTTTCTTTGTAATCAGCAGCACAATAGTTAGTTTAAAATTAATGAAAGGGGAAAAACCCCTTTTCACAGAGTGAGTACTCCCTTCAATAACCAAGATCAATCTCTAAGGTACTTTAAGTAGCAACGAACTCTTATATAAACGATTAATCTAGTCTTGAACGTTAGTTGCACAATAATTTAGCCCTAGGACACTCTTGAGACTTAATGAACTCTAAACAGACTTGACGATGATGATTCTTTAAGGCACTTAAAGGACCAATGAAATCTTGAGCAAAGAATATCTCCGACCTTGAATGCTAGTTATATAAATATATATATATATATATATATATATATATATATATATATATATATATATATATATATATATATATATATATATATATATATATATATATATATATATATATATATATATATATATATATATATACATATATATATATTATATATATATATATATATATATATATATATATATATATATATATATATATATATATATATATATATATATATATATATATATATATATATATATGTATATATATATATATAATATATATATATATATATATATATCTATATATATATATATATATATATATATTATATATATATATATATATATATATATATATATATATATATATATATATATAATATATATATATATATATATATATATATATATATATGTATATATATATATATATATATATATATATATATATATATATATATATATATATATATATATATATATATATATATATTATATATATATATATATATATATATATATATATATATATATATAAATATATATGAATTCATTGATAAATCCAACACTTTAAGCCGATACTAGAAGTAAAAAGAATATTGATTTATTTATTTTTTTAGTTTACAGGAAAATATCAGTGAATGATGTTCGGAATTATTGACAGTGTATTTGTCACTATTGCCAAAGTTGATTGTGGATTAATATTTGAATGTGTTCTCTTAGTGATGAATGAAAAATTTAAAGAAGTAGATATTCACCATTGGAATGTAAACTATAATTTACATAAGTACTCGACTAACCGATTGTATGCAACAGTAAAATTCATTAACAAGCAAAGTTGCTATGAACGACCAATAATGCCATATTCTAGCACTGGAGTTAGTCTAAATTTTGTCCAGAGTGAAATTGCTACAGTGTGTGATTTTATGGATATTAAAGTTGTATTTGTGAAGGGAGATGTTACCACTGATAAGTTACTGTTGAAGAAGTGTAGGGAGGATATCCGTCTTATAAATTTGGAAGACTTCGAATGTCCTAAGTGTCCTAAAAAAATACATAATCCTGTGAATAAAGTCAGATTTTTTTCGCAATGGATGATGAATAAGAAAATATATATTAATGGAAAGGTATCCATTAGGAACTCCAGAAATAATATAATTAATTTAGATCCTAGTCGATGGATGGATTATTAGTGATGTGCAAACATTCGATTGATTTTTTTCCATATTCAATGATATTAACAACATATAATGTTCTATGTGACGTCGTGACATTAAAAATATTTCTATGCATTATGATATTATGATTCTTAGAGCTTTTTTTCGAGTTTTTTTTTTAGAGCTTTTTTTTCATGTTAATGGTACATTTTTTTTTCTTCGTTAGCAACATTAACATATGCTTTGTTTCACTCTCTAGCTTTATACCATGTGTCAGTTATTAGGTTGCGGCATTCTTTAGACAGTGACATTTCCAGATCAGTGGTACTTCATATTCCTTGAATCATGAAGATACAGGACACTTAAAATCTAAGACATGATCTAAAACAAAGATTAATAGGCAAAAAAAGATTTGATGTAAATATAAAATGAAAAGTTGTCCTTTCTTCCATAATTTGTTCTGAATTTTCCCACTTTTTTTGAAATTGCAGACAAAATAAAAATTTCTAATCTTTCAATGTCATATTCTCTTTGTTCTTGACAGCAAATACGTCATTTATTTTTATTACACGACTGCTGCCATCTATTTTGTTATAGTTATAGATTCTATTCTATATAGTTAGTTATGCTGCCATCTATATATAATAGAATAGATGGCAGCAGTTGTGTAATAAAAAGAAATGACGTATTTGCTGTCAAGAACCTGTGTAAAAACAACATAGTAATAAACAATGAAATTGCAGACAAAATAAAAGTGTTCTAATCTTTCAATGTCATGTTCTCTTTGTAGTTTCTCTCACTCAGTCTCTAAGCTAATTTTAACCTACAGCAGATAAACAAACCGGTTTTTCTCAGATGAACAGAGCAAAACTTCTCGAGTGTGTTTTGGATAATTCACAATTACCTTTAGATTTATTTTCAGTTTTACACTAAATACGAAAGAAAATATGGGTAGTATAATTCGTTTTCAGTAAAGCGCCAATGATGCAGTAGGTTTTAGACTTTTACAGCTAGGAAAGGAGGCAGTACCCAAACTCTTATTTGCAGTGATTTTCGTTCATTTTAAGCTTAATTTGCATATTCAATATAATTTTATCTCGTCAATATTTATTTATTCATTTATATTAGTACCTTTATTCCCACAGTCTATGGGAAGAGGCCTGTAAGTTGTGAAATTTGTCCATTGTTTACAAATAGTACTTGTTATTGGGAAGTATACAGATATTTTTCGGGGGGGGGGGGGTTAGTGTTTGGGGTGGATGTCCATTGGGAGAATCTTTCTTGGGGAGGGAAGTTTCCGAGGGGGGTGGAGATTCCAGGGAAAATTTTATTACACTGGGGGAATTTGACAGAATTTCCACACGAAATTCTTGTTAATTGTCTTACATTATCTTTGCCAACTCAATTGTGCATGTAAAGCTGTTCCGGAGGAATTATCCGGGGGCTATTTTCCGCGTGTTTGGATTTCCGGAAATGGAAAATGGAAAATCCATACCTCCTGCAGAAAATTCTTCTATCAGGAATGTAGAGGAAAATCATACAAGTTACCCCGTGCAAAGTTTCCCCTGGAAAATTCAGCCCCACAAAATTCCTTCCCTAAGGAAAATTTTCCTCACTGAACCCCCCCCCCCCCACACACACACACACGAAATTTCTCAATCAGAAATGTAGAGGGAACCCATGCATCATTCTGCCATTTCCTTCAGAACCAATTGAAGAATATTTGGTTTCTTTTATCACAAAGGATGATCTAACAGGACTAGAACTGGTATTTCTAATGTCCAAGCGATAAAATTTGAGGGCGATAAGGAAGCTCCAGTAAGGGGAAGATTAAAAAGTTTTTCTGGCACTAAAAAGAGATATTGTTGATGGCATACTAGTTCCGACAAAATACAAATTCAATCTCAAAGATTCGCTTCGATCCAATTTTATTATTGGTTTGATCTGCCCTTGGATGCTAGTCAGCTAGTGTGGTACTAGGTTAATTTAACATTAAATAAAAATCACTAATTTTTTTAGATACTTAATTTAGAAAACAGATGAAAAGCTTTTAAGAATATCAAATTACAATATTAAAACATAAGAAGTTAAGAAATGAAGTTACATAATATATGAAACGGACAGAAATTACAATGAACAACTAAATGAAAATAAATCAAAATTAAAATAAACAATCGAGTCAAACTTGAAAACAACGTAAGTTAATTGAAAATTAAATTCATTGATATTAGTGAGTAACTGAAGCGTAAACTGATACAAATTAACATGAATAATGAAACTATATGTAAAATGAACATAAAATAATACAAACAAGAATGGAACCACGCCACCTTAAAGGATAGAGTTTGGTTTTGCTTCAAACAAGGTACAAAATGCCAATGGTAGATCCAGGGGGAGGGCGGGGGAGAACCTCCCCCCTTCCCCAAGGTTTTTTCTGGCACCCTCTTATCCTGTTTTTTTCTTTTTTTTTGAATAAATTTGTCAACTTGGTCAATTATTGGAACCTTTGTCACATTCCCCCCTCCCCCCAAGACTTTGCTCATTGGCGCCGTTGTCACATTAGGCCTCCCCCAAGATTTTGCTCTAGATCCACCCCTGCAACAAGCCCACCTTTCTGCTAAAAACTTGGCGGTTGGGTGGGGTGTTGGAGGGACCAAAGGCTCACTTTGGTCCTCTAAATATATATATTTAAAATACCTACGTGATTAAGGTGAAACATGCCTTTTCTGCTAAAAATAAACAGTTCGTGGTAACGAACTGTAAGTAAGGAGCGAAACTCTATACTTAATAACAAATAGAAATTATTCTGTATATGAAAGGGGCGGTACCCTCCTCAACGCCTCGCTTTTTACGCTAAAGTTTGACTCTGTCTCACAACTTTATTTTTTTAAACAATAAAAAAACTTTAGCATAAAGAGCGAGGCATTGAGGAGGGGACTGCCCCTTTCATATACGGAATAATTTCTGTTCGTTTTAAGTTTTAATGTCGCTCCTTACTTTCAGTTAAAACAAACTTGTTTTTTAATTTAATTTTGTAAAGGAAAGGTCATGGGTTTAACTTGTCTCCCTTCCCCCAATAAAATATATGAAAACGCTTTGATTGATTTCAATTTTAAAAATGTTAAAATATGCCCCTGTTTTCTACTAAAACGTTCCTAAGACAAATAGACCAGCTGCTTCATTAATGTTCTCTGCCTTGGAAGAAGAGAAGCCCCCACAGCCTTTGCTTCAACTATTGTCAAGTCAATGGTGATATCTGAGATTGACTATGGATCATTTATATATGGATCTGCTAAGAAATGTCTCCTGAAGAAACTTGACACTACCCTCCATGCAATCTTACGAAGAGCCCTTGGTTTCCTAAAATCAGCTCCTATTGCAGCTATGTACTGTGAAGTGGGGATCCAGTTTCTTCACTCCAGAAGAAAATATCTCCTGGCAAGATATTTTGCAAAGAAGATAAGACTCAAGAACCACATTATCTACAAAGGAATCATTAGCCACCACAGCCCTGATGTCCGTTACAAACCAACTGGGATGCCCTCTTTTTGGAGATTCCTTTGCCTTCCTGGCATGGAAGAGTTCATAGAGAATGGCAGGCTGACTGTTAATGTGGATGATGATTCTCCCAGCGCCTCCAAAGGAACTGGGGAACTGATTATTCCTAAGATCAGTATTGGCAAACAGAAGGACCTTCTCCAAGCACTGATGAAAATCATATTCCTGGGAAAGTTGGCAGAATATCAGGACTACATCCAAGTTTACACAGATGGCTCAAAGACAGAAACAATATGCAGCTGTGCAGTATTTATACCCTCCCAGAGCATGTCTCTTTCCTGCCGCTTACCCCTACCTGACAATTTTCTCTTCAGAACTTATGGCAATTAAATTTTCTCTTCAAGCCATATCAAGCCAAACAGAGACCAAACATCAGAAGTGTATTTTCTGCACTGATTCACTGTCAGCTCTGGATTACCTTTCACACCAGCAACACCAAGCAAGAAATGTTGCCACGGAGATTGAAAATTTGGCTACACAAGTTGCAAGAAAGGGTATATCAGTCCTATTTATATGGTTTCCAGCACACTGTGGCATTTTTTTCCCGAAGTCACCCAATCAAAATTTTTAGATAGTCATTTTGTTCAGAATAGTCGAAAACCTAATTAATATGTCTTTGAGGATGACTTAATCCCCCACGGTTCCCGGGGGAAGGGCTGCAAGTTATAAACTTTGCCCATAGTTTACATATAGTATTGGTTATTGGGAAGTATGCAGGTGTTTTCAGGAGGAATTTTTTTTCTAGTGGGGGGTCGGGTTCGGAGTAGGGTTTACGGGAGAGGATCTTTCCACGGAGGATATTTCCTTCGGGAAAGGAACATTTCCATGAAGGGGGTGCCAGATTTCCCAGCATTATTTAAAAAAACGATCAGAAATTAAAGAATTTTTTTTTCAATTGAAAATAAGGAGCAACATTACTACTTAAAACGAACAGAAATTATTACGTATATTAGAGGGTTCGCCCTCTAGTCAATACCTCGCTCTTTACGCTAAAGTTTTTTAGTACTTTCAAAAGAGCTATCTATTCTAATTAACCGGCCTTTGTGATTCAGGGGCATGTGATTCGAACAAAATTCGAACTTTAGCGTAAAGAGCGAGGTATTGACTAGGGGGCGAACCCCCTAATATACTTAATAAAAACATACGAATATGGAAATTCGTTACGTAAGTTAATTCGTAAGTTATGTCAGAAAAAAAATTCGAGAAAGCCAGTTAGCCAAAAAAAGGAAAATTAATATGCGAATTTCGTTTTAAATATTCATGTACAGTGAGCCAAAATCAAAGCTGCATTAATTCAAAAACGATCAGAAATTAACTGAAAAAAACAAGTTTTTTTAACTGAAAATAAGGAGCGACATTAAAACTTAAAACGAAAAGAAATTATTCCGTATATGAAAGGGACTGTCCCCTCCTCAACGCCTCGCTCTTTAAGCTAAAGTTTGACTCTGTCTCACAACTTTACTTTTTCTTAAAACAATAAAAAACTTTAGCGTAAAGAGCTAGGCATTGAGGAGGGGACAGCCCCTTTCATATACGGAATAATTTCTGTTCGTTTTAAGTTTTAATGTCGCTCCTTAGTTTCAGTTAAAAAAAACTTGTTTTTTTAGTTAATTCTCATTTAGGAACAACCCTAATCCCCTTCCATGACGTTTCCCGTGTCAAGGTCTCAGATCTTACACCTCTTTGCAATTAAAACAATCGACTCTACCACATTCAAATACACGCTTCTTTTTATAAATTAATTAAAAAACTTTTTCCACAAAATAAGTTTTACAAAGAAAAGTAGAGAACTCCATTAAACCAAAAATGAGCAAAAATAAAATCAAATAATCTACCAAGTATGAAACTACCACAAATCAGCATTGATATATAAATGAAACCCAAAACCAACAGAAATCACAATAAATAACCGAGTCAAACTCAAAACAAACAGAAATTAACATGAGCAGGGCTCAAAACCCATATGCCTTCCCAAGGCCAGAACATAATATGCACTTTACCAAAAAAATATTAATGTTTTTACTTTTATAACTTTAATAAATTAAATAATATTAACATTTTGATTACTAAATATCAGTGTATGTATATTAAACTGACAATGCACATTCATTTTTTTTTTTTTTAGTAAAGTGCAAATTATGTTCTTACCTTGGGAAGGCATAGGGGTTTTGAGCCCTACTCATGTTAATTTCTGCTCGTTTGAGTTTGACTCGGTTATTTATTGTAATTTCTGTTCGTTTTGGGTTTCATTTATTTATCGATGCTGATTTGTGGTACTGACAACTTACCAGCTCTCATCAAACTACCCTCATCTCGTCTACTATCACGAAAGAACACTGAGCCGTATGACTGGTCTTGCTTGGGGCATTTTGCTTTATACCTAGAGTCATTCCTGTGGACAGGTTAAATTGTCTGAATAAAAAAAACTCGGAATTCCAGTACCAAGGTTTTACTGCGAAATAGAGATTAGCTTAGCTGGAGATTACCTGGACTCTGTGTATAGGAAAAGTGGAAATAGCGTACTCCTTACCATTACAAAATCGGTACCATATAAGAAAAAAAATTATAAAGTAGAAGATAAAGAAATGATCATCATTCCTGGCACCGAGCGGGATTCGAACCTGAAACCTTTAACTTTAGAGGCTTGGTTTCCTCCTCTAATCCAATACCAGGTAACTGTACACTTTATTTTGCAGTAGACTGATGTAAGTTAGTTGTAAATATAAAAGAAACAGATATGTTCTTGCTCTTGTATTTAATTCATTAAAAAAATCTTTCCCAAATAGAAGTTTTTCAAATAAAAGTAACGGTCATATTAAACTTGAGATTAAAAAAAATAAAGGTAAAATCCTAGTTTAGCTACTTTTTGCTATCTTGGAAAGGGGTTAGGTTAGGAAAATGAACTTTCCAGGTATGGGTCTACAGATTAAAGCATGTACCGGGAAGGTGTTTTGAAGTACCTACTTCCACTCCTTCTCCCTTTAGAGGGTTGTGACCTTTGTTGACCTTTAAAAATCTTTGCGTTATGAAAGTGAAACCTTGCGAAACAGATCTTCTGCTTCAATGTGGTACAAGAAAACTGTTTTTAACTTCACAACTTTACTCAATTTCAATTTATGAGGGTTCAAAGATCTACAAACACATTTCCTAAATTTAGGAAGAAACCCATTGATATGGTTTAAAAATCTACTTAAATAACAGGAACTGCATTTTCAGAACTAAAACTAGAGAAAAAGAAACTGGCAACTGGAAACTAAGGTAAAATTTTAATTTGTCAAAATTTCAATAGATAATAGACCTGTCAACACGGGCACCCATATGGAGGGCAGAGGGAGGGTCCAGCCCCCTCCCCTAGCTGAATGATTCTGCCTTATATTTTTGTTTTGAGATTTCTATTAGGCCTATAAAGCATTGGAGGTGTTGATTAGACCAGGTAGCCCCCCCCCCCCCCCTAAAATTCAGCTTATGGGTGCTCATGCCTGTCAAGTGGGCAAATTTCTAAGACTTAGAAATCAGAAGAGGGTTAACATGGAACATGGAAGCTTGATAATACCTTCTCAGAGTATAGTTTTGGCCCTGGATTCATTACTGAAAGTTTCATTTTTCTAACCTGGCCCCTTTCCAAGATAGCAAAAAGTAGCTAAACTAGAATTTTACCAAAATAAAAACCTACAATAACCCAAACTCAAAACAACCAGAAATTGCTATTAAAGAATAAATGAAGCTTGCAGTAGAATGCGTGGTTTGCTCACAATAAAATGCGATTTCTTACTGCAATTCGTTTCATTTATTTGTGGGTTCTAATTTCATTAATCAAGTATTATATTTTCATCATATTTTGTGGTATTTCTTAAGAAATGAGCGTCAAAGAAACAGGTTCTACATAGCTTCTATATACATAGGCGCTATAACAGATAAATACCATCAATAAATTTGAAAACGAACAAAAATCACTAAAAAAAAAGAGTTAGGGTCCTGATTCCTTCCCTGACTGTAAAAGTCCTAACTGTAAAATGACTTATGCGTCACTGGTGCTTCACTGAAAATTATATGTGTCTTGAACAGTCTTGGAAAGAACTAATAAAAGCAAACTGAATATTTTATTGTTGAAAGCTCATCAATTCAAGATTTTATTTCAATGTAATTTTTATTTTCCTTTTCAATGCTGTAATAACTGGAAAAGAAAATGTCTGTAGTAAAATTTGTTTTCAGTGAAGCGTCAATCACGCAGTAGGCTTTAGACTTTTACAATTAGGGAAGGGGGTAATATCTAAACTATTGTTAGTAGTGAAACTATATTTGTCTTGAACAGTCTTGGAAAAAAACTAAAAATTAAACTAAATTTTTGATACATAGTTACATTAATTGCTGAAAACTGATCAGTTCCAAATTTACTTTTACTGTAATTTTTATGTTGCTACTTTTTAATTATACAGAACACACCCAAGATGTGAAATTCTGTTAATCCTAATGAAATGTACCAAAAATTGATGAAATTATAATACTTTAGAAACAAAATTATGGAAGCTACGACAAAGAATTATGAAACCTGGCCGCCCAGAACGCATTATATTAAATACCTCCTAATAATCTCTTTATAATAAATATTTAATTAAAATACACGTACATTGTAGTTTCTCTCACTCAGTCTCTAAGCTAATTTTAACCTACAGCAGATAAACAGGTTTTTTTCAGATGAACACAGCAAAACTTCTCGAGTGTGTTTTGGATAATTCATAATTACCTTTAGATTTATTTTCAGTTTTGCACTAAATACGAAAGAAAATATGGGTAGTATAATTCGTTTTCAGTAAAGCGCCAATGACGCAGTAGGTTTTAGACTTTTACAGCTAGGAAAGGAGGCAGTACCCAAACTCTTATTTGCAGTGATTTTTGTTCATTTTAAGCCTAATTTGCATATTCAATATAAGTTTTTCTTGTCAATATTTATTTGTTCATTTATATTAGTACCTGTATTCCCACAGTCTATGGGGAGAGGCCTGTAAGTTGTGAAATTTGTCCATTGTTTACAAATAGTACTTGTTATTGGGAAGTATACAGATATTTTTCGGGGGGGGGGGTTAGTGCTTGGGGTGGATTTCCATTGGGAGAATCTTCCTTGGGGAGGGAAGTTTCCGAGGGGGGTGGAGATTCCAGGGAAAATTTTACACTGGGGGAATTTGACAGAATTTCCACACGAAATTCTTGTTAATTGTCTTACATTATCTTTGCCAACTCAATTGTGCATGTGAAGATGTTCCGGAGGAATTATCCGGGGGCTATTTTCCGCGTGTTTTGATTTCCGAAAAAAACTACGGAAGGGGGCATTTCCGGAGTGATCGAGAAACCGATTAGAGATTGAAGGCTTTTCAAACGAAAGTATGATAAGGATAATTTTTCAGGCTGAATCGTCCGCAAGAAATTTGATACGGAGGGGGGATTTTCTGTGAGGATGGAACTGTCTGGAGGGAACTCGACAGGGAGGCGTGTATTTTACTTTGGATGAAATTTTCACTGAAAATTCCCATGAGCGGGGGGGGGGTATATTTTATGGCGGCTGAGCCAGACTTACCTGCATTATTTGAAAAAACGAACATAAATTAAATTTAAAAAGCATGTTTTTTAAACTGAAAGTAAGGAGCAACATTAAAACTCAAAACGAACAAAAATTATTCCGTTTATGAAGGGTTGCCCTCTCCTCAATACCTTGCTCTTTACGCTTAAGTTTGACTGTTTGTCCCAATTTGTAAGAACTGCTGCTGAAACGCAGGGGCCGTTTAATTAAGATAAGATTTTATTCAATACCAATGCGCATACAATAATAAATCCACTCTGCTAGTCCCCCCAAAGGCTCCTTGGCCTGTAAAAAGGGAGTATATACGAATCACAAACTTAGAGAACAATAGCCAATTACTTACTGAGAAAAAAAAACTCAAACATCAATAAAGCATAACATAATTCATTTTTCTACATATTATTCTCAAATCAAAAAGGTGATCTTCATACCCTTATACAATCCACTGGTCACAATCAGTTTATACAGAAAAAAAAGAAAAGAAACACAAAAACGAAAATCAATCAATTGAAAAACTATTGCCAACCATTCAAAACACAAAAATAAGCCACAAGAAAGGCTTCGCATAAGGTAAAAAAAAAATCACAGTCACAGAAAGAAAAGCAAAAAGGAGAAGAAAAGAAAATATAGATAAATAAAAACTATACAGTAAAGTTCATTCAGGAAAAATTAAAAATTTATTCAGGAAAAAGCAAGGAAAAACTTATCACATGAAAACAAAAAAAAATTATTAGTCTTTTGAAGGTGGCAAACGAGTGGCATTCTCTAGCCGAATCGGGAAGGGTGTTCCATGTCAAATGGCGCGCAACAAAAGGATTAAAATCAGATCTTATTGTTGGTGTATGCGGAATTTGGATATTTAGAGAACTACGGAGCTGAAAATCTGACCGATCAGATACAAAAGAAGACGTAAATCTTAAGGACCTAGGAATATCACTATGGAGCCGAAGAAAAGTGAAAGACGCACAGGGAAGAATATAAAGTTTTTCAATATCAAGTAACAGTTTAGTTGCCGAACGATTTACATCCTGGATAAGATTTATAGCTTTATCGTAAGTATTCGAAAGCGGTTTGAGAAAAGAAGGGAAAGTAGACATCCATATGACTGGGCAATAGGAAACATAAGAATGAATTAAGCTATAAAATAGGATTCTTAGAATTGGTCCTGGAAATCTATGTTTAAGTTTTCTTAGAATTAGAATAGAAAGCTTTTTTTAAAAGTGCTATCAGCTTATTCATTATATCAACTTATCAAAAAGAATCACCCTCTCTACAGAATGTCAGCAAAATGTCTTCTTTACATTCACGCACAGCAAACTTAAACTCGTAAACGCCTCCATTATTAGCTTTTGCTATTAAATCATTGACTGATTTTGCAAATACTATTAGCGCAGTGTCATCCGTAAATGAAGTAATATATAGATTCTGCAGATAAAAGCGCATCATGTCCACGTAAACTAGATAAAGTAAAGGGCCCCAACACAGGGCCCTGGGGTACACCACACTTCACAGGAAAAGACGATGAGACTACATGATTTAAAACGACTTTAAGAGACCTATCGTAAAGATAACTCTGAAACCATCTCAGCCAAAATCCCTTTATTCCAAGACTTCCCGTTCGATGAAGCAACATTTGGTAGTCAACAGTGTCAAACGCTTTTCTAATGTCAATGAATATAGACATAGGTACGTCACCTGAGTTTAATGCACAGCTAACAGTTTGAACCAGGTGCTGTAAGGAGTGCGTTACGGAATGACCCTTATGAAACCCAAACTGTGTCTGACTCAAAAGCTTATTCATCTGAAGGAAATTATAGACCTGTTTATGTACCACTTTCTCCAGTCTTAGGCAGCGCTATTGCGCTGCCTAAGTAAAGAACTCTGTTGGCACAATGTATTATTTATTTGTTTTTTTTTGGTTGGTTTAAGACCAGGGTATTGTTTAGAATCAATTGAATAAGAGACAAAATTCTAATCAAACGACAGACATAGATGTCAGTGAGCAATTGTTTCCCCTAAAAAACGTTAGAAAATACATTTTTATTCATGTTTTCATTGAACAAAATAATAAAATAAAATAAAAATGCTCTTTCCTGAATTTCGAAATGTACTTCATATCTTCATTCTCTTCTTTTTCTTCTAATTCACAGCAGGCGGGCTATTCAGTTAATACTATTTAGCCCTTTTCTTTTTGCTTCACTCTGTGGGCTACAGAGCTACTGGCTTGGTCGTCTCTTATTTATTAGATATTGTCAGATATCTTTCAGTAGATCTTTTGACTCAAGGAGTTCAAATATAAGATGATAGATATCGATTTCTGTGCTCTGTGTGCATGTATAGTTGGCTAGGCTCTTGGCTGATAGTGAGATTTTGTGGTGTTTGAAACATTTTAACAGTTTACAAAGCAAGGTATGTTGTGCAGACGTCAGCATATTACATTCAAATAGGCAATGGTCAATTGTTTCATTATTCATATTACAATGCCTGCAAAGAGGGGACAGGGGAATTGAACCACTTGAATTAGAAGACTTATATGAGAATGCAAGGAAATTTAGTCCATTTGTTCCAGAACGAATTCTATGATAAATTTTAGAAAGATTCTTATTGGGAAATGGGGAAAAGATAGGATTAATCTTATTAAAATTAATATCTGATAGCCTCCATCGGTAAATATCTCTAATTGGGATTGGTCTCCCACTTGGCTGGTCAATATTTATAGCATTTTTTGCTATTTCATCAACCTGATGATTACCACTTATGCCAGAGTGGCTAGGAATGTACTGAAAATAAGTTTTTATGCCACTTGAAGCAAGATTATCTATAATACTGAGACAATGATAAGTGTCAATGTCCAACTTATATTGAGGAGCTGAGGCCAGCAACTCAAGGCTTGATAGAGAGTCGGAATATATGATAATATTATTTGAATTTGCAATCAAATTATATATGAATTATATTTGAAATTATATTTGATAAATTATTATATAATCTCTCGCCCATTGCAATTTTCAGGTGAGGAAGGAAAACACCACTTGCAACCTTCTCATTCATTTTTGACCCATCAACAAATATTTGGAAGTGATTTTTATAGGTAATTGTATTAAGTTCTGCAAATTTTTTCTGGACAAAAGCAATGGGGGTTAAATCTTTATTCCACTTTGAGAAGTCATTATTTATTATGGGACTTGACCAATTCCATGGGGGGGAACGGGGGAAAGTAGGTGCAATAGACTTTGCTGGTATGGGGAACTTCTTCTGAATATTGGCATACTCATCTGCAATGCCTCTATACATAGCTGGATTTCTTAACCAATTATGTAGTGTGTGTGAGCTATTTGATTCAATTTTTGTAAGATGTTTTGTCAAGAGAAAGCTACGTCTCTCCCTTATTGTTGTTAATCCACTCTCCATAAGCAGAAACTTGGTGCTTGTGGGTTTCCTAAGACCAAATATGAGACGTATTATATCATTTTGTGTTGTTTCAATTTTTTGCATCTGCGTCTTTGCACATGCACCATAGACGATGAGCCCATAGTCAATATGGGGTCTTATATGTGATTTATAAAACTGGAGTAAGGTTTTCTCCTTACAGCCCCAGGGTGTGGAAAGAAGTCTTTTTAGTATATTTGTTTTTCTATAGCATTTTTTTATTGTGTTTGAAATTTGGAGGTGGAAATTAAGTTTTTGGTCAAGCGTGAGACCTGGGTAATTAATATGATTATCTTCTGGAATATTTGTTTTATTTAGAGTTAGTTTTGCATTAAAATGGTTTCGCTTCCGGTGAAATTGGATTATTTTTGACTTGGTGGGTGCAATGGGTAAATCTGAATGTTGAGAGAATTTTTCAAACTGGAAAAGTGACTTTTGCAGATTTGACTGAACTATCTGAAAGGTGTTGCCAGATGACCATAGCACCAGATCATCAGCATATTGTAGATTCGTGTGGGGTATGTTCATGTCCCAGAGATATAGGGCAAATAGGAGGCAACTGAGGACTGCTCCCTGAGGTAGGCCTTTGGTTATTGTCTTTTGGGGTGAAGAGGCTGAACCAACACAAACAATGAAACTTCGCACTTCTATGAAGGATTTAATAAAAGATACTAGCTTAGGGGGTACTCCAAGGTTTGCAAGTTTGTTTAAAAGGATTTGATGGTTCACATTGTCATATGCCCCTTCAAAATCTAGGAAAGCTGCAACTAGGACATTATTTTTTGAGAAAGATTCATTTATTGCATTTGTTAGCAAAATGAAAGCATCTGTTGAGGAGTGGTGTTTCCTGAATCCAGTTTGAGTATGAGGGATCAAATTATTTTTCCCAACAAACCAGAGGAGTCTGTGATAGATCATTTTCTCCATTATTTTCCCCAGCACAGGAGTAATCATTATGGGCCTATAAGACTCAGGGTTATCTTTGGGTTTATTTTTCTTTAGGATTGGTAGGAGGGACGAACATTTCCATATATTGGGGAACATAGAAGATGCCCAAGCGTGATTATAACAATTTAGCAGTTCTTGTTTGTATGAAGGTGTGAGATTCTTTATCCATGTAGGGTGTATATTGTCATAGCTGCCGCTAGTTTTGGTCATAATATGATGTATTGCATTATTCAATTCCTGGATTGAGAATGGATTAGTTATGTTCTCGGATCCTGGGCGTGGTTGGTAACTTGGGTTCATAGGAATTGGGGACAGTTTGCTTTGATTATTTGATGTTAGCTTATTAACAAAAAGAGTTGCAAATAGGTTAGCTTTTTCATTATCATTGTCATAATGGGTATTATTATGTATAAGCCCATACAGGAGTGGGTTGGGGGAAGTCTTTTTCCCACAGATGTGGCTTATAACTTTGTGTATAATTGGCTCATGTGTTTCTCTGGAGAGATTATTTGCAAAATTATTCCAGTATTTATATTTAGCATCTATTATAGTCCTTTTTAGATTAGATTCTGCTTGTATTTTTTTTAAATATGTAGTAGGTGATGGTTTTTTTATGAATTCTGTCCTAGCTGCCTTTTTTATTCTCCATTTATTTAGGCACTCATTTGTCCACCATGCTTAAGGAATTTGTTTAGGGAAAGTTTTCTTAGGTGTTGTCCTGGGGATAGCATGATTAGCTGTATTTATTAGTAAAGATGTCAAGGCTTCAGCATGTGTGTCAACTGTTGTGTTAGAAATGCATGAAATTTGGGTGAAACTTGTAATTTCATCATTTAGCTTATTTTGGAACATAGACCAATTTGCTTTAGTGTTGATATATTTGGAGGTATGAGATATAGTTTCAGCAGGTTCATTTAGGGAGCAAACTATAGCAAAATGGTCAGTACATAGACTATCAATTTTATTTATGTAAATTTTATTCAAAAAATTTAATGAAACAATTTGTAGGTCAATTGTGGAGAATCTGCCACTTTTGGGGTTGAAATATGTATTCAGGTTTGGAGGGGTAGCAACAGCTAATTCATTATTATTTGAAGCCATATGCTCAATAAATTTACCAGCTTTATTTGTTGGTTTATTCCCCAACAAAAGGCTGTGGGCATTGAAATCTCCACAAATAATAATATTTTTTAACATATTAGAATTATTTATATAATTAAAGAAATCCTTGGCATCTGTAGTTTGGCCATTAGGGTTATAAAAGCTTATTATGTAGGTTTTTAAATTATTCAGCCAAACACTGATACCAATTGCGTCAACATCATTTGCAAAATCTGGAAAATTGATGCCACAAAATTTTATATTATTTTTCACTAATAAAGCTACCCCACCTCCTTTTCTCTCTGAAGATCTATCCTTTCTGAGGATAGTATATCCCAGAGACTTAAATTTGTTGATTTTTGGTTAAATGAGTTTCCTGGAGGCAAGCAATATTAATGGAATTAGTATTCATAAAAGATATTAGTTCATTTAGCTTATTTTCTGTGAGTGATCTTACATTCCATTGGAGTATTGATATATGTTGTGTTGTTGATTTATTCTTTATATGACTGTGTATCAATGTTCAGCTTTGTTAAAAGTAAAGCAAGACCTTTTTTTGCTTGAATGAGCATATCATCTGGATGTAGATTTTTGCCAATTCTGCAATGATTTTTGTTTTCTGTAGTTGATGTATGTTCATGGCCTGAACTGCATTACAGTTCAGAATGAATAAGCATATATTTGGGGATTGCATTTTTGGTTGTGCATCCTGTTTGTCGGTTAAGGGGTTAATTCCTGGTAGTGTTTCTGGTTTGTTTCTTCTTGGGAGGGGGGCCAGGCTGACCTCATCTCACCGGACAAGGAGGCTTGTTGGATGGTGATTCCTTCTGATGGGGATTTGAGCTAGGGGGCTTAGAAGATGGTGTTTTATATGGGGTGCTTGATGCATTGGGGGCGTTTGACTTGGGGGTTTTGGTTGGTTTCATTGCAGGCTTGATTTGGTATTGTTGGGCAGCATTTGCTTCCATTGCTGCAAAGGGGTATGGGATGGCCTTCTCTGTTGATATTTGGAGCGTTAGAGCTCTTTTCTTGTATGCAGTGCATAATGATTTATTTGTAGATTCATGTGGGCCTTTGCAATTGATGCATGTAGGCTGAGTGTTGTTGCAAGTTGTCAACTCTTTAGGATGGAAAGCTTTACAATTACTACACTCTCGGAGAATTTCATTGCATTTGTTTGTTGTGTGTCCCAGTTTGAGACACTTCTGGCACTGGATAGGCTTAGGTTTGTATTCCTTGTGTGGTTTGATTTGCCCAAATAGGAATAATTTTTCTGGGATATTAATTTTTTCCTTCAGTGTGAATAAGAAGGATCTACTAGTTTTTAGGCCATTAGAGTTAGGTTTGCCAAGTTGGGTAACATCCTCAACTGGGATTGTGTTTCCAGCCCTATCTGAGAGCCCTTCTTTTAACTCCTGAGTGGATATCTCTGGAGGAACATTATAAACTACTATTTTTGTTGGTGATTATTTTGGGTTCCAATTAGATGCAATAATTGGGGTATTCAGAAGGGATTTTAGGTTAATTATTGTATCAGCTGATTTCTGATCCTCTACAGCTATTAGTAGAGATCCATCACGGTTAATATTAAGAGAGAACATTGATTTTAGCAATTTAAAAATTGCAACTCTTATTGCAGTGATCATTTTTATTTCAAAGGGGGTAGTAGGAGTAATTTTAAGGTAAATTCCTAAGTTTTTGGAGGGAGGATCTTGGGCAGGGAGAGGGGAAATGCTTTTGATTGGGGAGATTTTTTTTCCTTTTTTTAGAGCTTCTAGAGCTTCTTTTTTCCTTTTTTTTAGAACTTCATATCTTCATTAAAAACAAATCTGTCGGATTTTCGTTTTTACATTGAACAAAACTGAACAAAATTGACAACAGAATCAAACTGACGTCATTATTGAGGGGTTTCTGGCTCTTTGAAATTTCTGCAAATTTGTTTGCATAGTAAAAAAAAAAAATTACCATTTCCAAATCAGCTACAAATGGTAATATTTTCTTGCTAGACAGTTTTTTTAGGACTTTGATGTTTTCTCAAATGCAAGTAAAGGGCAACAATCAAAATCTAAACGAACAGAAAATATTCCGTATGCAAGTGGGCTAACCCATCCTCAACTCCCAGCCTATTTACAGTAAAGTTTTATAGTACCTTTAAAATACTTCACATATCAATTCAACGGCCCTTGTGTATCAGCAATTGTTCTCAAAGAATTTGGACAAAAAGTCAAACTTAGTGTATAGAGCAGAAAATAAGAAATTCTTTACTGTTGGTTGAGGAGAGGGTAGCTCCCCTTATATACGGAATATTTTTTGCTCTTTTCCAGTTTTAATGTCGCTTCTTACTTTCATTTGAGAAAACTTGCCGTCTTTATTAGATAGACCTCATTTGACAATGACTACAAGAATTAAACTAACTCAATCAAATTTTTACACTTGGATTACTAATTGACAAGTGTCTGAATAACCGCCTTTACCCATTTGTCCTTTTTTTTCTTGACATCATATTCTAAACCTGATTAAGTTCTCTTCTAGTCTCATAGAGAAAAATTCTGGACAAATATCAAACTGGCTAAAGAGTTTGCTGTCCACTGCATCAAAACGCACTGTTTATCTTCTGCATGTCTTTTGCCGCGTCTGCTTTTCACCTTGATTGGGTTAAGTTTTGCAGCCTGAGCAAAGCTTGTCTTTCCCCACGTCAACTGACTAGGCTTTTTCTTATTTCTTGCCCTTTTTCTTTGCTTTTGAGTACCTTTGCCAATAGTACTGGTAACAACATTAGAAATAATCCCCTCGCCCGCTAAAATTGTTATTTAAACAATAGATGCGTTCTTGAACATTGTATTTTGAGAGATGATTTTTTCTATATTTTTTGTCCTATTTTTATGGGAGCCTTTCAGGTTGGTTTCCAGATGTTTAGATTATCCATTCATCTTATATTGCAAACTTACAACACCGTGATGGTATCAAAGAGCAATCGGAAATATTACAACTCACCAAATACAACAGGCAACGAGTGCGTAACCTTCCCTTTGACTGGGGTCGCCTCTGATTGGCCAACGGATATCGACGTTTAGTGGTAGCAAACCCAGCCTTGATTCAATTATTTTAAACAAAATAGTAGGGGGGGGGAATGTTACACTTTCTCCTTTTGGCACTGCCACCCCTCCCAAATTAAGGCTCTGGATCCGTCCTTGTGCAAAATAGACTGGGCTATTGTGAGACAGTTTTATATTTAAATAGCATTTTATTAGGGAACATTTACAGGTATCTCTGGGGAGGGGGGCTTCGACAAAACATCGACAGATAGGAGAATTACATGGAAAATATACAAAATTATTGGATGATTATACATAGATCTGAGATTGTGGTGATACCACTCGTCTCCTACTTGAAATCGCTCATTTAAAACCTAATGCTCATTATTTAAATATTTTTTATAAATTCTATCCATGAGAAGCACCGTATTAAAAGTGCATTCATCGATGTAATATGATAATACAGAAGCAGCAAAAATACGTATGATTCCAAACTATAAACGGCTTCAGGTGATAAAATATAGTATTACGAACTTAATGCACAAACTTAAAATGATGTGCAGTACAAATATCCACTAGCTTGCCCAATAGTAGGTGTATAGATATAGAACCTGTGTACTGCGCACTCTGTGTGGGCATATCTGTGTGGGTAGTTTCACGCTTGGTAGATTATTTGATTTGATTTTTGCTCATTTCTGGTTTAATGGAGTTCTTTACTTTTCTTTGAAAAACTTATTTTGTGGAAAAAGTTGTTTTATAATTAATAAAAAGAAAGAGGGTCAATTTGACAGCTGGGTAGTAAGTTTAAATTTTGTTTTTGTTTCGCTATTCAGTAATTTTTTAAAATGTCTCAATATATAAGGGATTTAAGATCAAGGCGAAGAATTGTCTTTTTATGAAAGAGGTACATTTTACATGGCCGGTATAAAATCAAAACGTGGTATCTATGCAGGCAGGATGATTTTTTATCTACTCTTTCTGTCAACTATTGTAAAGAGTAGGAAATTCCATAAAGACAAGTCTACATCTGTTATGATCTATGGACGCAATATATCTTTCTGATATTTTGGTTTGAATCTAATTTTCTTTGAAGATTAAATGCATAATAATTAAGTATATTATTGATTGAAAAAAACTTATCCCTTTGTCAGGATCCTTTTTGATTAAAATTGACTGTATTTTGTTTCATTTAGCATGCAATTTAATTGTTCTTTTTATTTGAGAGTTTTTCCTAAAAGTATTTAAAAATAAACTTATTCCTACAAAAAATATCCTGAAATATATTCCCTGTCCCCCAACCACCGCTGCTATTTTGGCGTCTGCTTCCCCCCTGGAAAATTTTCTGCGGGTGCCCTAAGTATCGTAATATCAAGCTGAAATAAAACCTACTGCAAAATCACAGGACAAAGGTGGAACGCTATCACCCTGATTTTTCAAATTATTTCTTAAATTTTGCTTTACTTCTTTAAAAACCTTACTTTTCCACTTAGCAGTTAATACATGCCTTTAAGAAATTTATCAACTATGCTAAAGTTGAGGCTCTTCAAGAACTCTAAGCTGAGACTGCGAAACTGCTAGGCAATGGGAGCAAAATTGAAAATAAAAACACCAAAAATGAAATAAAAACACTAGCATGGTTAAAAAGGATAGTGGATACTGGATACTGAACGACACTTAGGATATTAAGCTAAAAATTTCAAGGGATGTTGAGGAGATATAGAAGGAGAGATTTTGTGGTATCCATCCCCCTCTTTGCTCTTTTCAGGTACTCCCTCTGCTCAACACTCATCCAAATTGTCATTTTGTTCAAACTAGTCAAAAGGTGTAATAACTATCTTTTCAAGGATGCCATGCCCCCATATACCCGGGGTAGGGTTTTAAATAATGCAACTTGCCCTTTGTTTACATGCTGGATTTATCATTAAGAAAAAGGAGAATATTCAAAAAGGCTATGAACATTAAGGTGGAACCTTGGAAAATATTGAGGGGCAAGTTATGCTGAATCGAAAGGCATTAGATCCATCCAGTTTTTTCAAAAAAGAGGATCTTCAATATTTTAATAATGGCTGAGGGTACTGAGTTTAAACTTTCACTACATGTTGAGAGGGATATTGGAAAGTGGTTGAAAGCCCGCCAGCCCCTCCTCTGCCTTTTTGTTTCCCTCCCTCCAAAAATATTTGATCAAAATTTTGAAATAGACATCTTGCTCAAAATAGTGAAAAGCTCAAATAACTATGCCTATGGAGATAACATAGCCCCTGCAACTTTGGGGAGGGATGCAAAACAGAATTAAAACAATAAAACAGAGAAGGATGTATGATCAATATTTAGAGAACAGCTAAAAGTATTAGTTGAAAATGACGACGAATGTTGACAGGGATGTAGAAAAGCTATCAGAGGGAAACCTTTCCCTCTTGCCCTTTTCAGATGCTCCAATTCCTTTGTCACTGATCAAAACTTTGGAAAAGCAATTTTGTGCTGAAGTGTCAAAAGGTATAGCAACTATGCCCCCAGGGGTGCGATACCCCCACTGCCACAGCTTCCAGGGTAAGAATTGTAAATTATGCAATGATTTTTTTTAGATGCAGGATTTTCTGTAAGAAAAAAAGGGGGGATGATTGATTTGATGTGTGTTAAAAAGGCCAAGGGTAATAAGGTGAAACTTTGGGGATTGTTGAGTTGCATGCTAAACTGAATCTAAAGATACTATGAGCAGTCTGTTCATCAAAAACGTGTGTCTGCAATATCACAAGGACAGCTGAGGGCATTAAGTTTAAACCCCCAGGGCAACCAGTCACCATCAGATTTTCTTTTTAGCTGCCCTCCCTCCAAATATATCTGATCAAAATTTTGGAATAGCCATCTTGTTCAAAATAGTAGAAAAGTCAAATAGCTACACTTCCGAGGATTACTTAACCCCACAGCCCTTGGGGAAGGTGTTGTAAGTTATATCGGTTGCCCATTTATTATATTAATTAAAAAAAAAACTTTTCGAAAAATACGTTTTTCAAAGAAAAGTAAAGGCCATTTTAAACTTAAGCTCAGGAGATACAAATACGTGTTAAAAATTCAAACTCAAAGCGACCAGAAATTACTATTAAAGAATAAATGAAACCCAAAACGAACAGAAATTAAATAAACAATCATAGCAAAAAACATACAACAAGTAATAATATAAATGAATAAATAGATCTTAAAGCGAGTAATGCTTAGGCTGAATATGAAAATCAAACTTAAAACGAAAAAAAAATATTTTTCTATTATTTATAAATGAAACTTAAAACGAACAGAAATTAAATAAACAATCAATGCGAACAAAAATACAATGTATATTAATGTAAATGAATAAATAAATCTTAAAACGAGTGAAACTTAAATTGAATATGCAAATCAAGTTTGAATCGAATAAAAATAACTACAAACAAGAGTTTGGGTATCGCCTCACTGCAGAAGCCTAAAACCTACTGCGTCATTGGCGCCTTACTGGAAATTATATGAGTCTTGAACAGTCTTGGAATGTATAAACAAAATCAAATTGAATATTAGATATATAATGATATTAATTGTTGAAAGATCCATCAGTTCAAGATTTTTTTTCATTGTAATTTTTATTTTCATTTTCAATGCTGTAAGAACTGGAAAAGAATAAATTTGTAATATACGAGTAATTCGTTTTCAGTGAAGCGCCAATGACGCAGAAGGCTTTAGGTTTTTACAGTTAAAGAAGGGGGCAGTATCCAAATTTTGTTTTTAATGAAACTATATATGTCTTGACCAATCTTGGAAAGAACTAATAAATTAAAGTGAATATTTGATGTATAATGATATTAATTGCTGAAGACTCATCATTTCAAAATTTTACTGTAATTTTGATATTTATTTCAATATTAAGTACAAAAGAAAACATTTTTAATATAATTCGTTTTCAGTAAAGCGCCAATGACGCAGTAGGTTTTAGGCTTCTGCAGTGAGGCAATACCCAAACTCCTGTTTGTAGTTATTTTTATTCGATTCAAACTTGATTTGCATATTCAATTTAAGTTTTACTCGTTTTAAGATTTATTTATTCATTTACATTAATATATATTGTATATTTGTTCGCATTGATTGTTTATTTAATTTCTGTTCGTTTTAAGTTTCATTTATACTTTAGTACCAAAATATTTTTTTTTTCGTTTTAAGCTTGATTTTTATATTCAATCTAAGCATTACTCGCTTTAAGATCTATTTATTCATTTATATTATTACTTGTTGTATGTTTTTTGCTATGATTGTTTATTTAATTTCTGTTCGTTTTGGGTTTCATTTATTCTTTAATAGTAATTTTCTGGTCGTTTTGAGTTTGAATTTTAACACGTATTTGTATCTCCTGAGCTTAAGTTTAAAATGGCCTTTACTTTTCTTTGAAAAACTTATTTTTCGGAAAGTTTTTTATAATTAATTTTTGTTCGTTTTTGAAACTTTTGCAAAAAGTTTCAAGTTTTTATGGCATGGGGGGGGGTGCTTACTGTCCAATTATTCTTGGCTTTAAAAAACGGATCTAGAACTTTCAATTTAAATCGAATGAGGCTTTTTCCAAAGTCTATACAATTACCTCTTTGATAAAAACCTTATATATGAACAATAGACAGCTTGCATAACTTGTGGACAGCGATTGACAACAATGAATGGATCGAAAAAATAGCTCCAATAAGGGGGTTTAGACCATTTCACTTGCTTACACAAAGGGATCACGACTGTTTGGAATTGACCTTAATAGGATTTTGTGTGCTAAAGAAATTTTGCATCTATCACAGAGTATGTATTTTAACCTTATAATTGGATAATTATAATAGATTTACAATGTGTTCTTCCCATACGAAACTTTACCCTATTAAAGTCTTTGGGGTGGGGGCGGCGTACTTGACATAAAGAAGAAAACTTTAGCGTAGACAGTAGGAGAGAGGGAGGGTGAGGTTGGAGATCATCCAATACGGGGCGGAACTTCACTTATCTCCTCCGTTCCCGATTTAGGAGATTAGACAGATTCATTGGGCTGTAGAATGTTGGACCGTTTGAGTTGTGGAAGACGTTAAAATACTCAAAAATACTTTATATTTTCAGTTATTGCAGGATTGATTTCATAGATTGTGGAATGGTGAGCCCCCTGGGCCATCATTTGGGTGAGTCTCAACTCATAATATTCAATTTTGATTAATTGTTCCGTGTTATGTGCATATATTATACTATATATGTAATTTTGAGTTATACTTTTATTGCATTGCGTTCATTTTTAAGCCTTGAGATAAAAACTGAAACCTTAGCGTAGACAGTGGTGGGGGGAAGTCTCCCCCTTCACATGCATAATTGAGCAGCCACAGAGAACGTAATACAAATGAAAATAATCTGTCTTTTGAAAATCTCTTTTTTCAAAAGACACGAACAAAATCGTCTAAAGGAACATGAAGTGCTATCTCTGACATTTCCGTTGATTCTTTATTCCCGTTACTTTCAGATGTAAAATTTAGAATACTATTGTATGAGTTTAGTCGTCCCCCTCCCTGAATAAGTCAAATTTGGAAAACCCACCCCTGGGAAATTCCTCCCCCTTCAAAGAACATTTTCTTTTCCTGCTGATAATTCCCCCGCGTTAAATTCCACCCAGCAGAAATTTATTTATTAATTTACATTAATATGAGCACTAAATGTATTTATTAATTTACATTAATATCTATTGTATGTTTGTTTGCATTGATTTTTTATTTAATGATTGTTTGATTGTTTATATGCCCCCAGGGCATAACTTACAACGCCTACCCCCGGGCCCTGGTGGGCTGTGTCGACACCGGAGATTTTTGTTATCAGAACTTTGAACTATTTTAACAAAATGTATGTCTCAAAATTTTTATCTGATGCATTTAGGGCGTGGAGGAGGGGGGGGGGGTGTTAGTTGCCCTCCAATCTCTTTCGACTCTTAAAAAGTGAAGAGAACTTTCAATTTCCAATCAAATGAGCCCTCTCTAAAGTTTATACGAGCATCCCTTCCATAAGAAATAATGGGAAGATTCGGAGAATCCTTAAATTACAACCCTTGCCCTGAGGGCTGTGGGGAAGTTGTCATCCTCAAAGACCTAATTTTCAGAACTTAAAACTATGTTTAATAAAATGGTTGTCTCAAAATTTTGATTGGATGTGTTTGGGGAAAAGGTGGCGTGAGAGGAGGGTTAGTTGCCCTCAAATCTCTTTCGACTATTAAAAAGGACACTAGCCCTTTGAATTTCCAATCGAATGAGCTTATTTTGAAGTTTCAACGACACCGCCTTCTATAAAAACCTTATATGCCCCCAGGGTTTGACTTAAAACCCTTGCCTTGAGGGTTTTGGGGGAGTGTCCTCCTCAAAAACATATTTTCTATCTGAAAATCAACTACGCTGAACAAAATGGCTATCTCAAAATTTTGATTGGATGTGTTTGGGGGAATGATGGGTGTGGGGGGGGGGGTAGTTGCCCTGTAGTCACTTTCGACTATTTCCAATCGAATGAGCCTTTTTTGAATTTTCTACGACAACGCCTTCTATAAAAACCTTATATGCCTTCAGGGCATAACTAAAAACCCTTGCCCTGAGGGTTGTGGAGGATTGTCCTCCTCAAAAACATATTTTCTATCTTGAAATCAACTACGCTGAACAAATTGGCTATCTTAAAATTTTGATTGGATGTATTTGGGGGAATGATGGGCGTGGGGGGGGCTAGTTGCCCTGTAATCACTTTCGACTATTTCCAATCGAATGAGCCTTTTTTGAATTTTCTACGACAACGCCTTCTATAAAAAAACTTATATGCCTTCAGGGCATAACTGAAAACCCTTGCCCTGAGGGTTGTGGAGGATTGTCCTCCTCAAAAACATATTTTCTATCTTGAAATCAACTAAAAATATAGAACCGCAAAATGTCAAATAGTTTTAACTATTTGAAAAATTTAAGGCGGAAAATTTGATTAAGTTGTTTGTAAATATACTATTTAAACTAGCTTTGAATAATTAAACTATTGAACAGTTTCTTGATTTGTGGGAAAGATCGGACTTGCGAAAGTTTAGAGAATGGTGTTTGCAACATTCCTTGCTCTTATGGAAAATTTCATATGGCGGAACCCACCAACAGTTTATAGCCCACCTTTTTTTTCCAAGTACTTTTGAAATAGTTCAGGAGTCATAAAACTATGCCTCCGGGATTTATATACATCCCTGCAGTCTCCGGAGCAAGGGCCATAAGTAATACATTTTGCCCATTGTTAACATATAAGGATTTTTGTTGAAAAAGAGGGCATGTTTGATCCTGGGTCTCTAAAAACGCTTAGGGTATTAAGGTGAAACTTTAAGAAAATATTGAGAGGGATGCCGAACGAAACCAAAACGAACTATGTGCTTGCTAGTTGTGAAAAGAAAATATCAGCAATATATAAAAAGCGGCTTAAGGCATGAAGTTGAAAATTTCAAAGTATATCGAGGAGATGTTACATACCATTATGTATGCCCAACATCATTTTATATATGGGTAAATACACATGGTCTTTGATCTTGTGTCTGAATCAAAGAGTTGAACGAATCCTTGTTCTGAATTTTATTTTAATGTTTATAAAAAGTGTGCTAAACCAAAGTATTTAGACTATAACACTTTTTCTCTTGAAAAAGAAAAAAGCACAAAAGAAGCAGTGGTAAGTAAATACAAAATAAAATACGAAGAGTTTCACAAAATAGGACCAGAATTTTGCTTCAGTATTCTATTCCCTTATATTGTTGGAATTTTACAACTGAGTGGCACTACAGGTGTTTTTGTTTTCATTTTAGTCTTGGTCTAAAAAAAAGAACAAGCAATATTTATAATCTATAAAGGCAAACTGAAACATTATAGTGAATCATACTCCTAGATATAACTCAAATACTCATAAAATAAAATTCACCGTCAAACCTAATCTGACACTTCATTAGCTAATATTGAATCAATGCTCCTATTAATTATTATAGATCTCTGTCAAAACTTTTAAGTTTAAGTTACCTACAATTTTAACAGGAAAAAGACGCCCAAATTTCGTCAAAAGTGAAGCGATTTCGGATACTTTGTACGATAATTACAAATGTGGTTTGAAAACTAAAAACATTTCTCGCAAAATTTCAAATTTAAGAAAATAAGCCAACCTGTCCTGAAATTTAAGAAGCTATCTTCTCATGCCTTTGCTCCCGAAAGAGGATCTGCTTTTGCTGCTGGGTTGGATCTAAAGAGGTATCAATTTTCGACTGTTTATCATTTAGCTAATATTCTCTTTCTGAAGGTCAACGCTCTCCAAATTTAATGGTTGCCACCATGGCAATCTTCACAATCGTCATTAGCCTATTAATCTTCCCTCATACCCTGATTTAGCACTATTTTATGCTATCACTTAGTGTTTTGTCTGTGTGGGCTGAATGCGCCTTATGATTTGCCTTCAGCCTTGACCTTGTGCATCCAGAGTACATCACTTTACTTTACCACCATTGTCCCCCCTAATGTGCAAATATATAGCCCAAATTATAAATTTTACATGCATTTTTCCATTTATAATTTTGTCAATGTTGTTTCTTTAGGCCTACTTTTAAATCCATTTGAGGAAAAGAGTGACAAAGAAGATTAAAAACAGCCATCTAAAGAGTGCTGAAACACAGATGCTTCCCTAATGGTACTCAGGATCCTGCAAGTACAAAAAAACACATGGAAAATTTATAAGTTAGTCTGTAGGCTATGTTTGCAATTAGGGGAACTGGTGAGGGTGATGTAATGTGAAGTACTTTTAAGAATGATATGAATAAGCCCTGCTTGTATATTTGTAGCCCTGCTACAAAATAAACTTCAACTGCTGGGTCAATGGGCTGAGGCCTGGCTTCTTGATTTCAATGTTGCCAAGTGCCATATCATTCACTTTGGCAAACAGAATCCTTGTCACTCTTATTTTTTCTTAGGCCACCCACTCTCCTCTGTTTATAATGAGCAAGATCTTGGTATCACTATTGATGATGATTTAAAATTCACCACTCATGCTAGGAGGTCTGCTGCTGGGGTTAGGGTAAATATATACCAAATCATTTTATTGAGTTAGGAATAAAGTGAATACACCATTTGATGCCTTTTTTTATGCTGATTAGAAATATAATAATCATTTCTATTAGAAATGATTTTCAGCCCACCCCCCCTAACCTAACCCCCCCTCCCCTTCCACATGTGCAAATATATATCCTGAATTGACATATATAGGGGAGGGGGGCTAAAATTCTTTCCAATAGAAATGGTTGTTAGGTTATATGCAATCAGCATAAAAAAAGGCATCAAATGGTATATTCACTTTATTTGAAACTCAGTAATATGATTTGGTATATATTTACCGTGGCTAGTTCAAACTTGGGTTTGATTGAGCATGTCATTTCCACTTGTTCTTCTAAAGTCATCAGTCTTCTTTATAAGGGACTTGTGCATCCTAAGGTTGAAGTTGGAATGTCACTTGCCTCTCCATATTTTAAAAAAGATTTAAAAGTTCTTGAAGATGTGCAGAGACATGCCACTAAAGAGATATCTGGCATGCAAGAGCTTTCCTATCCTGTAAGACTATCAAAGTTGAATCTCCCTACACTTGTATGCAGGAGAAATAGAGGGGATGCCATTTTAGCCTTTAAGTTATTGAGGGCTAACATTCTCACAACATTATTCCCTACTGTTAGTACCAATTCAAGAACTATAGGTCATCAACTGAAACTTGTCAAGCAGTCTACAATGTCTAGAGTCTGTACTCAATTCTTCTCAACACATATTGTCAACAATTAGAACAAATTATCTAATGAAACTATTACTGCTGAATTCATTGATGTTGTTAAACAAAGGCTAGTTGCTGAGTGGTCCTCCAAAGAGTGTAAATTCTATTGGGATGCTATCAAAGATGGAGCAGCACTTGGTCACCAGTGATACTTGCATACAACTAGTCATCATTCTGGAGCTCTACAAGGAGAAATCCTTAGATTGCTTCTAGCTGCAATTTAAGGTAATAAATATTTAAGAATTTTATATGTTGTTTTCAGATATTTATAGTTTTTCCTTCAGAGGAGGAGCTATTGTACACTAGCACCCAATTGTTTTCATTGCAAATTCCTCCCCCCTCCAAATAGTCAAACACATACCCCAGCTTGTATATCTTAAATGAAATGAAATATGCTTATTACTATTTGCTTTTTGGTTTGCTGTTAAATCAATTTGAAGAAAGGTAAATATATAATAAATTCCATAACTGAGGCAGAGACTAAGTGAACACCCTACTTGATGCTTTTTCATACTCTATCCAATTAAAATAATTCCTTCACTGACAAGTGCACTTCCCCCCTCATTGTTCCATATATATCCCACAGATTTAGGTTTGTACACAACTAAAAAAAAACACAAACAACAAGATTCTAACTTTAAAGTATAATATATTATGTTTATTTACTAATCATATTATTATGTTTGCTTTCATTGTTATCTGGCCTACATTCATAAATCATTTTCAAATAACAGGGTAAGACCCAGGGCACTCATACAGTGCTGCATGTATGTCAGATATCTCAATTAAAATGTATTTTTCTTAGACATATACAACATGCTCCTAGTCTTGGACATGATGCAGATAGGTTTAGATAGTTTGGATCAGCTAATAGTTAGGACTAGACTAGCAGGGATTGGCTTACTGCAATCTTGGAAGACTTAAGATTTTTTCAATATTTGAAATTAGACAAAATTACCCTGCAGCTTAGCCTATTTAAATACAATTCTGTGTCATGGCATTTTTCTTAGATTAAATCTGTCAACAATTGAGTTGGTCTGTGATTTGGATATTTTTGCATAATTCCAAGATTTTCCAAGATTAGGCTGAAGTTTCAAATGTATGTCTGAGATTAGGCTCCTTTGTTGTTTTTCAGTATATTTGAAATTGTGAGCATCATATAGGGTTAAGATATTCAAGCTAATCTTATTACTAATTAAGAAAATTTTGTCAAACCCAATGGTGAAACAATCCACTTTGCAGGTGATGTGATAGAGATTTTACAGTGATTTAACTGTGGAAATGCATCTTATATTTAGTTGCAAGGTAAAATTCTGGAGCTAAGTCTATTTCTTTGCTGTCTCAATAATCTGTGAATAAACAAAATTAAATCTGATTTTTTTCAGGCCTAATGATAATCTTGTTGTGTCACTCCTTTTATGAAGAAAATATTTGGGTAAAATTCTAGAAGAGATGAGTTTTGCCATGTTGGAAGATAGCTGCATTAGGAGTAGGCCTATGTCACTTTCAAGAATCAATTCAGAGCCCATATTGTACCCAGGAAATGATTTTAGCAAGTCCTTGCTTTACTTGGTAAATTAATAGTAGTTTTGATAACTTTGCTAGGTAGATGATGAACACATCACTCAATCCAGGTTGCCACCAGGTAAGAAAAAATCACTAAAATCCTGAAGAAAATCATAAAATAATAATTTAGCTGCTTCACCAGACAAACCTGTTTCAATTTGAAATCACTGGTTTTGCTTGCTTTTTAGGTTTTTTATCAATACAGTTAATTTTTTCATTGGCATGTTTAATACAGGGGTACCATTGGGAAGGGGTTGCTATAACTTATCTAGATTTTGTAAAATACCCAAATTTTGGTATTTTATTTTTTTTAAACAAAATATCACCCTGAATTTTGAAAAATAAATTTTTTTTTTCTTTATAAAATGAATTGAAAAATAAATAATTGATCCACTCCCTGCATTTTCCTGAACTATCACCCTGGTCTATCCCACTATTCTGGGAGTGGTGGAAAGTGATGGTCTAACCAAAACATTCACTTTTCTTTTTAGAAATTTTTCCTTGTCAATTAAAATCCCCAGTTGTTTCCTACCAATTTAGAAACCAATTTTTTTCTATATTCTAGTTAAGCTGGAATAATTACTGGAGCACCAGTATAGGGTTTAGAAAAATACTTTTTTTTGGAATGTTTTTATTTAAAAATGCTTTCTTTTTTACTATTTTCAGAGGCAATGCCATAGCATTGCCTATAGTAAAGAGCCATAGTGCTTCAATGTTATCTTATTTTTTTCCCAGAGGCACTTCTTATGGAAAAGGTCGTTGTATAAATGTTGGAGGGGGGCTCATTTGATTGGAAATTTGAAGCTCTAATGTCCTTTTTAAGAGTCAAAAGTGATTGGAGGGCAACTAGCCCCTCACCACCACACCCTCTTTTCCCCAAATTGGATCCAATCAAAATTTTAAGATAACCATTTTGTTCAAATAGTCCAAAGGTCAAATAAATGTACCTCCAGAGTTGACAAAACCCTCCATAGCCATTGTTAACATATAAGGTTTTTTGGAAGGGGTGATCTTATAAACTGGGGAGGGGCTCATTCGATTAGAAATTGAAAGTTCTATTGACCTTTTTAAGAGTCAAAAGTGATTGGAGTACAACTAGCCCCCCCCCCCACGTTCATTTTCCCTTAAACCCATCAAATCAAAATTTTGAGATAACCATTTCGTTTAAAACAGTCCAAAGTTCGAATAACTATGCCTCCACAGTTGAAAACTGCCCCCCCCCCCTACACCCCTGATCCAAAGGCTGTAAGTTATGCAAGTTGCCTGTTGTTAACATATAAGATCATTCAGAGGCAAAGCTATAGCGTTGCCTATAGTAAAGGCCATACAGCTCCAATGTTTTATTATTTATTTTTTTTTTTTCCAGAGGCACTTCATATGGAAGGGGTTGTCACAAAAACTTCAAAGGGTGCTCATTTGATTGGAAATCAAGATACCAGTTTTGATACTTTGATGAAGATTTGATTTTTTATTACCAGTTTTTTACATTGATACCAGTTTTGATACTTTGATGAAGATTTGATTTTTTATTAAAGTTTGATTTTGAAATAAGGAATTTTTAAAAACTTGAAACATTTTGCAGTCAACAAGGAATAAAAAATTATTAAAAAAAAACTTTCCAAAAAATAAGTTTTTCAAAAAAAAAGTAAAGGCCTTTTTAAACTTAAGCCCAGCAGATATAAATACCTGTTAAAATTCAAACTCAAAACGACCAGAAATTACTATTAAAGAATAAATGAAACCCTAAACGAACAGAAATTAAATAAACAATCATAGGAAAAAACATACAACAAGTAATAATATAGATGAATAAATAGATCTTGAAGCGAGTAATGCTTAGATTGAATATGAAAATCAAGCTTAAAACAAAAAATAATATTTTGCTATTGAAGTATAAATGAAACTTAAAACAAACAGAAATTACATAAACAATCAATGCAAACAAACATACAATAGATATTAATGTAAATGAATAAATAAATCTTAAAACGAGTGAAACCTAAATTGAATATGGAAATTAAGCTTGAAACAAACAAAAATCACTACAAACAAGAGTTTGAGAATTGCCTTCTTCTCTCACTGTAAAAGTCCAAAAACTACTGCGTCATTGGCGCTTTACTGAAAACTATATGCGTCTTGAACAGTCTTGAACAGTGTAAACAACATCAAATTGAATATTTGATATATAATGATATTAGTTGTTGAAAGATCCATCAGTTCAAGAATTTGTTTCACTCTAATTTTATTTTTATTTTCAATGCTGTAAGAACTGGAAAAGAAAATATTTGTAATATAATTTGTTTTCAGTGAAGCGCCAATAACGCAGTAGGCTTTTGGTTTTTATCAAACAGTTCGTGGTAACAAACTGTAAGTAAGGAGCGACCTGGCTCAATAGTAACCATAACTCTTAAAAAAAGGGATTTTGATACCAATAGATAAATCACAAGAATCAGATTTTAATACTGATTTCAAATATACAAGTTTCATCAAGTTTAGTCCTAACCATCAAAAGTTACGGACCTGAGAAAATTTGGCTGATTTTCGTAAAAAGGGAGAAAGACCCCCTAAAAGCTATCACAGACCCTGAAAATCACACCATCAGATTCAGCGTATCAGAGAACCCTACTGTAGAGCTTTCAAGCTCCTATCTGCAAAAATGTGGAATTTTGTGTTTTTTGCCAGAAGAAAAATCATGGATGCATGTTTATTTGTTTGTTTTTTTTTTTGTTTTTTTTTTCCAGGGGTAATCGTATCGACCCAGTGGTCCTAGAATATCGTGGAGGGCTCATTTGAACTTAAATCAAAAGTTTTAGTGCCCTTTTTAAGTGACCAAAAAAATGGAGGGCAACTAGGCCCCCTCCCACGCTCATTTTTTTTTCCAAAGTCACCTGATCAAAATTTTAAGATAGCCATTTTGTTCGGCATGGCCGAAAATATAATAAATATGTCTTTTAGGATTACCTAATCCCCAAAGTCCCTGGGGAGAGGGCTGAAAGTTATGAACTTGACCCAATGTTTACATATAGTATTGATTATTGGGAAGTATACAGACGTTTTCAAGGGGGATTTTTTTCTGGCAGTGGGGGGGGGGGTCGGGGTTATGTGGGAGGATCTTTCCATGGAGGAAGTTTTCATGGGGGAAGGGACATTGCTATGAAGGGTGTGCCGGGTTTCCCAGCATTATTTAAAAAACGATCAGAAATTAAATAAAAAATAAACAAGTTTTTAACTGAAAGTAAGGAGCAACATCAAAACTTAGAACGAACAGAAATTATTAAGTATATGATTGGTTCGCCCCCTAGTTAATACCTCGCTGTTTAAGCCTAAGATTTTTAGTACTTTTATATGAGCTACTTATTCTAATTAACGGCCTTTGTGATTAAGGGGTCATTTTTAAAGAATTGGAAGAAAATTTGAACTTTAGCGTAAAGAGCGAGGTATTGACTAGGGGGCGAACCCCCTAATATACGTATTAAAAACATATGGATATAGAAATTCGTTGCGTAAGTTAATTCGTAAGTTACGTATATATTTATTACTAATAAAAACGTTCGTAAATAAAATTAAACAACTTTCGAAAAAGCCATTTAACCAAATAAAAGTAAAAATAATATACAATTTTTTTTTAATTGTTCATGTACGGTGAGCCAAAATCAAAATCTCCATTAATTCAAAAACTTTCAAAAATTAAATAATAAAAACAACTTTTTTTAACTGAAAGTAAGGAGCAACATTAAAACTTAAAACGAACAGAAATTATTCCGTATATGAAAGGGGCTGTCCCCTCCTCAACGCCTCGCTCTTTACGCTAAAGTTAGACTCTTTCTCAGAACTCTATCTTTTAAAACAATAAAAAACTTTAACGTAAAGAGCGAGGCGTTGAGGAGGGGACAGCCCCTTTCATATACGGAATAATTTCTGTTCGTTTTAAGTTTCAATGTTTCTCTTTACTTTCAGTTAAAAAAAATTGTTTTTTTTCAAATTTAATTTACAGTTAAGGAAGGGGGCAGTATCCAAACTCTTGTTTTTAGTGAAACTATATTCGTCTTGAACAACTTTAGAAAGAACTAATAAATTAAACTGAATATTTGATGTATAATGATATTATTTTCTGGAAGCTCATCAGTTCAAAATTTTACTATGATTTTAATGTTTATTTTCAATATTAAGTCCCAAAGAAAATATTTTTAATAAAATTGGTTTTCAGTAAAGCGCCAATGACGCAGTAGGTTTTAGACTTTTACAGTGAGAGAAGGAGGCGATATCCAAACTCTTGTTGTAGTGATTTTGTTCGTTTCAAGCTTGATTTGCATATTAAATTTTAAGTTTCACTCGTTTTAAGATTTATTTATTCATTTACATTAATATCTATTGTATGTTCGTTTGTATTGATTGTTTATTTAATTTCTGTTCGTTTTAAGTTTCATTTATACTTCAATAGCAAAATATTTTTCTTCGTTTTAAGCTTGATTCTCATATTCAATCCAAGCATTACTTGCTTTAAGATCTTTTTATTCATTTATATTATTACTTGTTGTATGTTTTTTCCTATTATTGTTTATTTAATTTCTGTTCGTTTTGGGTTTCTTTTATTCTTTAATAGTAATTTCTGGTCGTTTTGAGTTTGAACTTTAACAGGTATTTGTATCTGCTGAGCTTAAGTTTAAAATGGCCTTTAGTTTTTTTTTGAAAAATTTAATTTTTGGGAAAGTTTTTTTTTTAATTAATATCAGAAAAAGAGGGCGTGTTTAATACTGGATCTCCAAAAAATCTTAGAGTATCACAGTTTTCAAACACCTTTGGTCATCAGTTTTATAGATTATGAGCAAGCGTTCGACTCTGTTGATAGAAGAGCTTTAGTAAAGGTTTTATCCTTGTATGGTATACCACACAAATACATTAAAGTGATTAGTGCTATGTACGAGAATAACACTGCTGCGGTTAAGGTAGGAAATGAGGTTAGCAGCTGGTTTTGTATTAAATCAGGAGTTAAGCAGGGTTGTGTTCTATCCCCCTTTATATGGATTATTTTGATGGACTTTGTTTTAAGGAGCACAGGAAAGGCAATGGGAGACCACGGAATCAAATGGGGAGGAAAAAGTCTCCTGGACTTGGATTATGCTGATGATTTAAGCATCCTAGATGAAAGTGTGAGCAAAATGAATGAAGTTTTAGAGGTTTTGCGAGTTCAGGGTGCTAGAATTGGTTTGAAAATTAATGTTAGGAAGACTAAGTCACTAAGGCTAGGAATAAGTGAAGATGAAAAGGTGACGTTGGGTAATGAAAAGATTGATCAGGTGGGCAGCTTCACTTACCTTGGTAGTATTATTAGTAAAGATGGTGGGAGCAGTGAAGATGTTAAAAATAGAATAGCCAAGGCTCAGGGTGTTTTTTCACAGTTAAAAAAAGCAGGGTTGTGTTCTATCCCCCTTTATATGGATTATTTTGATGGACTTCGTGTGAGCAAAATGAATGAAGTTTTAGAGGTTTTGCGAGTTCAGGGTGCTAGAATTGGTTTGAAAATTAATGTTAGGAAGACTAAGTCACTAAGGCTAGGAATAAGTGAAGATGAAAAGGTGACGTTGGGTAATGAGAAGATTGATCAGGTGGGCAGCTTCACTTACCTTGGTAGTATTATTAGTAAAGATGGTGGGAGCAGTGAAGATGTTAAAAATAGAATAGCCAAGGCTCAGGGTGTTTTTTCACAGTTAAAAAAAGTCTGGAAGAATAGGAAGATAAGTCTGCAAACCAAGATTAGAATATTAGAAGCTACAGTGATGACAGTGGTCAAATATGGCTCTGAAGCATGGACGCTCCGAAAAGCGGATGAAGATTTGCTAGATGTTTTCCAGAGAAATTGCTTAAGGATTGTTCTGGGTACCCGGCTGACTGACCGTATTTCAAACAATAGGCTATACGAAAAATGTGGTTCAATTCCGCTCTCTAGGGCTATAATGAAAGAAAGGTTGAGATGGTTAGGGTACGTTGTGTGGATGAAGGATGACAGATTGCCGAAGATTGTTCTTTTCGGCCAACCATCTAGGGCTAAACGGAAAGCAGGTCGTCCCCGTCTGGGGTGGGAGGACGTCATAAAGAAAGATTGAAAGGAAATGGGAACTTCGTGGGCGGGTGTAAAAAGGGAGGCTTTGAATAGATTGGGATGGAGGAGGAGCGTGCGTAGCTGTGTTGGCCTCAGGCGGCTTGGTGCTGCGGTGAGTTGTTAGTAGTAGTAGATGCAAAACACATAAAACGCAATTTGTCCTTTCTGGTTATGAAAAAGGAATATCAGCAATATCTAAGGAACAGCTGAGGGCATTAGGATGAAACATTCAAGGTGTGTTCCTACCCTCTCCTTTCCTTTTTTATGTGCCCGCCCTCCTTTTTTGATTGCATGACTTTTTGTTAGGAAAAGGTAGAATGTTTGATTTTGACTGCTTTTAAAAACGTTATGTAGTTAAAGGCAAAACTTCAGAGTCTGGTGATGGGCATGCTTAACTAAATCAAAAGATACTATGTGCATCCAGTTTTTTCAAAAAGACATATTTGCAATATCTCTAGAATGGCTGAAGGTATTAAGTTAAACAGAGCATGTCGAGGGGGATATCGGAAAATGGTGAGAGGGCAACCCCCCCCCCCCTCCCTGTGCCGTTTTTAGCTGCAATGGCCCCGAAGGCATCTAATAAAAATTTTGTAATAGTCATCTTCTTCAAATAGTCGGAAAGTCAAATAACTATGCTTCCAGGGATGACAAAACCCCCACAACCCCAAGTGCAAGTGTACATATATTACATAACTTAAATATTATATATTACAATGGAGGCAACTTATATATTACACCAGTTGCTCTTTTTTTATATATAAGGGGACATTATAGACAGGACTTTAATTCACTCCTTAAAAAAAGTTCTTCTAAAACAAATCTTGTAGTATTATTGTGCTATGACTGTATCTGAACTATGCTTAGAATTGATGAATTTCTGCTTTTCAGCGCATATGACTATGAAGTCCCCCCCAAATCAAGAGTCTTGGCTAAGACAGATATTCAAATTCAGGTGCCTCATGGGTGCTATGCCAGAATTGCTCCAAGAAGTGGTCTTGCATTTAAATATGGGATAGATGTTGGAGGTATTGATTTAGTTGTAATCTAACCCCATGTAAAGCAATAATATATTAGAGTGTCAGTGCGTGTATGTCAAATTACAAGAGATGGATGGGAGGGGAGTTGGGTCTGTGGTGAGTGGGTAAAGTACAAATGAACCGTTTTTCCAAGGAAATTTTTGTATGACAATTTTATTGTTCCTATCCCTCCTGCTTTCAAGTATGCATGGGAGCAGGGGGAAGGTACGCTAGAGGGAATCTTCACTCTATGAAAGCTGAGCAGTCTCTGTAAAAATCCAAAAATTTTGTCATAACAAGAACCTTTTTGGTTTCATGCCTGTATACAGGTCACATCACTTTGATTAGTTATTTCAGAATATTTTTTTCTTTCTTTTTTTTGGGGGGGGGGGTGGATAGGGGTGTCTTTAGACCCAAGGTTTTGAATTTTTCTGGAGAATCCTTGAGCGCATAGCTGTTCACTGTAGCTCAACTATAGCATACTCTAGTTTTAAAAAAAGAAGCAAAATAGAGGTTATATAATTTGAATGGGTATATAAAAAAAGGTAGGCCTATATTAAATATAACTTTATATGGGTATATAAAAGAGAGTATACACTTTGAATTTTAGTTATTTTTTTTTCTTGTTGTGCAATAATACTATTAGATTAATGGATGACAGAATATTGGAATTGAATAATTTTGCCGGATATTGTAAAACTGTACAAATTTGCTAACAAAAAATTCAATCCGTCTTTGAACTTGTGCTCTGTGTCATAACGGTGTTTGCTATGAGAGCGCCTCTGATTTTGCAGGGAGTGCACATGTGTGACAAGAACAATAAACATAATAAAACATTTTCAGGTTTTAAGATGCCAAACAATTTGTATTCAAATTAAAGGCAATGCTGAAGATATTTTATTTTCTTGAATTTTTTGTTCAGCCCACAAATTCACTTCCATTTGCTCTGTTACTGTCTGAGTAAAAAGCACCAACAACAAGATGGAAAGGTAAAAATGGACTAGATGGTAAAAGATGTATTTATATGCAAAACATAAAGATACGTATGTATATATAAAAAATATATGTATCGATAGCTAAAGATACTCGATTCGAGACTAAATAATGCTTAGTTCAGATTCTATATAGTTTAAGTGTCTTACTCATAGGATTTTGAAGATTCTGGGCTTTTACCCCGTGAAAAAAAACCTGAAAAAAACGACTGTTATCTAAAATAGCCCTAAAAAGCATACCTTTGGGCATCTGCTGAGAATTTAGAAGTGCAACAACACTTTGTCTAGTAATATTAAATTCTTCAAAGTTAAAGAATATCATGACATAAAATAACGTTGCTGCATTTAAAAATGCTATGGAGGTTGATTGCAATAGCACTTTTGATTCTGAACAGGTCACCAACTGAAATTTTCATTCCCAGAATCGAAGTTCTGTTTATTCGTTTTATTTTCATTAAGTTTGTCATCACTCTTCATTGTGACTGAATGTGAAAATTAAACTCAAAGCACAATATCTACAAAAAAGAAGCTTGGAACTAATATAAGAACAATACACAAACACTAAATAATCACTCCAAATAACTCTTCTACTCTTCAACCCTTGGAAAAGAAATGAAGAAAATGGACGGAAAATGCTACTACTACTACTACTAACAGCTCATCATAGCCACAAGGCAACTGAGGCCAACACTGCAGCAATTGCTCTAAACTCTTCTCTATCCTGTTCCGAGTTTGGCTTTTTATTCGCTCCAAGAATTTTCCTTAAGTCTTTTAATTGGTGTGAATTTAAAAATATCCTGGACGGGGGAAATTGAATATCCAGTAAACAGCCTAAAAGTGGAAAGAACTAATAGACATACAAAGAGGCTAGGATTGAGCCAAATTGATGGGTAGGCATTTTGTATTCTATGTACACAAAGGTTTCAAAAGTGTGCCTACTGAGGCGCATTAAGTAGAGAAAGATGAGGGCTCCATGTTCTTCTGACCACTTCGTCTAAAAGGCACGGTCGCAGTAACCTGGGAGAGAGCTCATTCAATAGGAATTTAACATAAAAATGATATAATAATAATCATAAATATAATCATAAAAATTGTGTATTCCTGAAACTGGTGGAGAAGCTGAAAATCAGGAAGTGTACTTAGGTCTAGAGGGGGCAAAAAAAGTCGTGGAGAGGCAACCCTCCCTATAGTAGTTAATGTCCCTACTTAATAACTCAGAAAATCCATTGGTTTTGCCAGCATTTTTTACCTTGGACACCTAAATAAGGCGCATAACCTAAATCCTGAAGTGTTATATCTTCCTTTGTTGTACCATAGTCTCCCATTTAATTTGCTGTGCTCCTTAGGACGAAATCCATTGAAATAGTCCGTAGAAATGGTAATGAAATGATTCACACCAAACCACAAACTAATTCTTCTTCGTACCTTAACCTCAGCAATGTTATCCTTGTACATAGAAAACTCTTTAAAATTCTTGTCTGGCATACCATATATAAATAGAACAATCACTAGAGCATTCAGCTCAGACAGATTTCTGTTCATAATGTATGCAACTGAGGGCTGTATTGACTCTTATTATTCTAAGCTTACTAATATGGTCAACGCATGTTCTATCTTTTGTAAAACTACACTGTTCTTCTCTTAAACTGCATCTAATAATCTCTTAATCTTATACGATATGGCGTGCAAAATAGTTTGCTTTCTACCAGAACCATGCTAATTAATACCTCTATGGTCACTATATTTGCTGCTGCCCTACAGAAATCATATTTATAATTTTTTGTCTGTTATGCCTGACTTCACAGCCCAATTTATTTGAAAAACTCAACTTAGATCATATCAATACCCGCCTTCTTATTATTTTCGACGTCTTTTAATAAATCTTCTTTAACACTAAATCATCGGAAATTCTCTCGTTAACATGTCGGAACATTATCTTATTAATAAAAAAAAAAAAATCCGAGGGAAGCAAAGAGCGAAGTTGAAACTTAAAACGGACAAAATTTATTACTTCACAGCCTATCAAACATATATCAATAAAACTAGTACAAATAAACCAACTAATAATGTTTCCCTATGTTTGTAGGACTATAGAAAACTAGAAAACTAGCGCTTTACTGAAAACACAAAAGTTAAGTATTAAAAGTAGGAATATTGATTTGGGAGTCGAAAGTGAGTATGTAGTCTGACAACAATAACTAATCTATAAAGTTTTACTTTATAGTCTTACACCAGCTGTGATATCAGTAACTCTCAGTATACAGAAATATTGGATTGACTTATCAGGTAGTATTTTGGTCTTGCCAGCTATAATACCAATAGTGAACAATATACAATCTTAAATTTTAAGAAATATAATTAAACAATGCTTGAAATGAAGATCAAATAAGATATAATATGAACTCTGGAAATCTGGTTATTTCTCTCTATACAGCAGTGAATTTCAAGCTATGATACAAATTCTAAAACTAGTCTATAGTCCTAATACTACCAAGATGGCTTTACTTGGAACTTGTCTACAAACTAATCATAACATGTCCTTTTCAGAACCAAAACGAGAGCCAGTCATTAAACTGAGCTATTGTGCAGAAGTGACACCAAATTAAACAAAAAAAAATAAATAAATAAAGCAACAATACTAAATTACTTTATTTTTATTCCGTAAAAATGTCCTTAATGGGTTTGCTTTTACTGTACCAAAAATTCTATATTATTTTGTGTTTTCAGTAAAGCGCTAGTTTTCTATAATCCTAGAAACATAGGGAACATAATTCGTTGGTTTATTTGTATTAGTTTTATTGATATATATTAGATAGCCTGTGAAGTAGTAATTTTGTCCGAATTAAGTTTCAACTTCGCTCTTTACTTCCCTCGGAAGATCTTGTTTTTTTTTTTTTTAAATTAAACTTTGCTTGTTTTTGATTAAAATTTGATGTAGAAACAACGCCGCCATGATCTTTTTTTTTTATTTATACGAATAATTTCTGTTCGTTTCAATTTTAATGTCGCTCCCTAGTTTTAGTTGAAAACTTATTTTTAATGTAATTTCTGATCATCACCGATCTAGGGGAGATAAGATACCCCTAGTAAATGCTGCAGAAAGGACTCTAGAAAAGACGTCCCTTCCCCTCAATTACCGCCGTTAGAACTAGCACACAGGCTTCATCACAGAGTGAAGTTTGAAGGTTCAATTCAAAACTGTTGATCATTCAAGCTTAATTTTTTGTAGTTTTAGTTTAAAAGTTGTTAGTTTTAGTTAATTTGTTTTCGCAGTAATCTTTTACTTTTAAGATTAATAGGCGATTTATGAATTTACTAAGATGGCTTGGAGGGGGATTATACGTGAGGGGTTCTTATAAACCTCCAGTTAAGGGCTTTGGACCATAATTATTGCAATGGTACCGTTTTGTACTTCCAAAATTTTCAACTTAAGAAGTGACACCAAAAGTGTTGTTTTTAGTGCTATATCTCACTTAGGAATGGTAGAATTGATAAGAAGCACGTAGATGTGAGCAAAAGTTTGTACTTGCAGATGGCGAAACTTATATAAACCATGTACATATGAGAAACAGCTTTTGAATGAGCTCTTAAGCATCTCTCTATGATGTTCTAGTAACCCGCTAGGCCTGGAAATAAGAAGAAAAAAAACATTTTAACATTTTTTTTAACTTTTAGTTAATATGGGCTATGGTTCGCTCTTTACTAGGTTCCAGCTAATGTTTCAATCATGACAAAGAGTTCATTGCAAGTTGTCCCATGAAACTAGCTAACATTGACATCTGTGAAATCTAATACATGGTAGAATTTGTAAAAAACAAGTAAATATAAGCAATAGCTTTTAATTGAGCCATTAAGATTGTATCTACTATGGTGTGGTGACCTGCTAACGTTGCAGTAGCTTACTGGTGAGCAGACGATTTATGAAACTTACTAAGGGGGCTGGGAGGGGGGAGTACGGTAGGGGTTCTTGTAAAACCTCCAGTTAAGGGTTCTAGAACATAACTATTACAACAGTACTTGTTTTGTACTTCAGAGCCTTTCCACTTAAAAAGTGGCGCCAAAAGTGTTGTTTTCAGTGCTATATCGCACTTACGAAGGGTAGAATCAATAAAAAGAACGTAGATATGAGCAAAAGCTTTCAAATGAGCGTTTAAACATAACTCTTAAAAGTTTTGCTAGCCCAATAGCCCCAGCTGTTCCACTTGAGAGATGGCGCCGAAAGTGTTGTTTTCAGTGCTATATCGCACTTACGAAGGGTAGAATCAATAAAAACCACGTAGATATGAGCAAAAGCTTTCAAATGAGCCATTAAACATAACTCTTAAAAGTTTTGCTAGCCCAGTAGCCCCAGCTTTTCCACTTGAGACATGGCACCAAAAGTGCCGTTTTTAGTGCATTTAGAATTTGCATATGGTGGAATTTATAGGAAGAACGTAGATATGAGCAATGTCTTTTATATGAGCTATAAAAAATATGTCTACGATATTCTGGTAGGCTGCTAGCGCCACCCCTTGAAAAGGGCACAAAACATGCCATTTTAGTGCCATATGGGACTTGCAGATGGCGGAATTTATAAAAAGCACGTAGATATAAGAAATAGCCTTTGAATGAGCCATTAAGCATCTCTTTATAATGTTCTGGTAACCCGATAGGTCTGCTGAACAAAAAGAAAAAAAAGGGAGACAGATCAGTGTTACCAATGCAAAAAAGTGATTTTCCTTGTTGTTCAAGCAGAGGGGCTGTAATTTCCCTGAACAGGGTTTTCGACCATGCTGATTGCAATGGTACACTTTTTATTTTGATCTGACGTCGTGAGGGGTTTCAGTTTTTTTTTCGAAATCACCATAAATTTCTTTTCGCAATAAACTTTTACTTTTAAGACGAACCGAAATAATAGTTACCATTCCTGAGTCAGTGTCAGATGGCATTTTTTTCCACTAGGCATTTTTTTTTTCAAAACGCGCATTTTAACTTTTGGTTACTATGGGCTGTAGTTCGCTCTTTACTAGGCTGCAACTACCGCTGCAACCATGATTATTACGGCGCGTAACTGTATTTTACAGATTCTCTAGAATTATGACCAAATTCTGCATTTAACCTGTCCAGAATTTTCACTATGATACTTTTTCTGCCATCCTTACCTCTTTTTGTCGCAAGATCAGTCACACAGGAATTTCCTGTTCAAAATTTTTCTCTCTTTTACCAAGCTTGAACTTTTTCGTTAGTGTTCCTACTGCTTCTCTAAACTTCTACCTCAAGACATCAGCTGCTAGCTCAGTGACTATTTTCCTGAAATTGTTTCATCCACCTTCTACATCATTATGTTCTATATCCTTCAATTTAATGTCCGATTGGTCTTCGAACTGTCCAATTGAATTCTCATCCCGAAAAACTATGAGCGTCATAACTACATGACGAACTACAGAGAACTATGTTCTCTAAGCTTCTACCCCAAAACATCAGCTGCTAACTCAGTGGCTATTTTCCTTAAATTGTTCTTTCCGCCTTCTACATCATTAAGTTCTAAAATCCTTTAATTTAATGTCTGACTGGTTTTCAAACTTTCCTGTCGAATATAGGGGGGAGGGGTGCATGATGTCATATAGACGTTAGTCACCATGACGACATTAGATATAATATAGAAATATTATTAAATTATTAAACCAGTCTATTTTTCAAGTGAAGTAATTTATCATTTCGTAATAACAATTGGCTTAGTTACAGTGACCTATATTCCTGCTCTATGTTCATCAATTAATTCAGTGACCTTCAGGGATTATAGACTTTTCACAATTGGAGAAAAGCCATCAAACTAAGCAATACGAATATAAATTGGACATACGATACGAAATAAGCCAAAAATCAAAAATAGTTTTCGGAACATGAATTATTTCATTTGGATAATTAGAAGGCGTTTATTGGAAAGTGGGGGGACTTAAAAAAGCCCCCTTGCGGGCAAGTCCTTGTTTTGTGACTTTACTTTAAGATTTAATTACGCTTAGAACTACGATGGCTGAAAGTGAAAAAATTATTTTGAATTCGTTACTGAATTGTGTAACGAGAGCACTAACAGATGGAATAAAATTGGAGTGTATCGTAAAAGCGTGTGTTGCTTTCTATACACATGAAGATTTTATAAAGGCAAAGCGAATCCTTCATACTGAGTTGAATATTACGAATCGTCTTGTGACCTACTCTAAAGATGAAGACAATATCATTGAAATATGCAAAATTCTAGTTTCAGCTGCGAAAAATAATGTGAGCATGCCAAAATTGTCATCTTTAACCCCTGCTCGGTTCCGGTCATCGGAGATGCGGTGAATGCAACAGTTACTGCCAAAGTAAATGAACCCTCTCGGAAGCTTGATAATTTTTTGGCCACCCAGTCCGCTCCAGCCACCAGTATTTTCACAAGCAGTCGTAGTGCACCTGAAACGTCCAAGCCCAGAAACCCTACCTATTCTGTCGTCTTGAAAAATCCCCCCAAGGAGCTCAATGGCCCAAATGACCGGAAAGCTTTCATAGACAGTTTCTGTGAAAATACAAATGACATTAGTGAACTTCGCAATCTGCAAACGAATGGAAGCTTGTGGTCAGGTCGAAAGCTGCAGCAGCGAAAATCGTTGAGAAAGCGAAATCTTCCAAGCCCGATCTCAAATTACTGTTCGAGAACCCCTGCACATAGCTGTGCTTCGAAATGTCCCTAAGGATATAAACTGTGAAGGACTAAAAAATCTAATCCCGAATAGTACGAAGACTGAACAGTGCGGAAAATCCCGTTCTTTCAAAGTGTATTTTAACACTCTCAGTGAGCTCCAACAATTTCTGAGTGTTTCGGTGATTATCGGCTACGAGCGTCTACCTGCTGATCCGTTTAAGTTCTTGCCAAGACGATGCTATAACTGTCACAAAATCGGTCATCTCGCTTCCCAGTGTACGGCTGAACCTGTATGCTCTAGATGTGCCTCAAGTGAACATCGTTCTACGCGAGATGAACCATGCAGACAGCCGACATTCTGCGTTGAATGCAAAATCGGCAGTCACACGTGTTACAGTGTAAAATGTCCCTCAAATAGTAATCCACAAAAGAAATGACATCTGAAGCTTATGCAGTTAAATGTTTATCGTGGAACATTAATGGCTCGTTCACGAATAAAATTCCGATCTTAGATGTTGTTTTTGAGCAAAATGAAGTTGTCTGTTTACAAGAACATTTCGTCACAAGCCGCAGTAAAAGTATTCTTAGTTTTAATAGTTCAGTATCGGTCTATTCAGTTTCAGCGAAGCAGCTAAGTGGAAAAGGGCGACCCTCCGGTGGTATTGCCACTTTTGTTCGTTCGACTCTAAGATCTAGTGTATTTGAAGTCAATGATAATTTTCTGGCGATTCGTGTTGAGGGCTGTGTTTTTATTAATGTATATTTGCCTACAAATTACCATAATGAGCGTTCGGAGCGTGCTTTTACTTATTCTAGTGATAAACTCGGCCAGTGTATTAACCGTATTAGATCCTTAAGCCTTGAATGCATACTAGTTGGTGACTTCAATTGCGACTTGAATGAACCGCTCTTATCTAGGTCTTTACGTTTCTACGTTGTTGCTTAGTATTTTTGGAGACCAGTTTGACCTCAAGTGCAAAGATTTAAATTTTACACATGTACACACCTCAATGTCCACATCAGATCTCGATCACGTCGTTGCGTCCGCAAATCTCAGGATTTCGCCTGTCAAGGTTGTGCTTGATTTTCAGCTGTCTGATCACTTACCAATACAGTTTCTCAGCCGATATTCCTTGCCACAGCTCAGATACACAAACGCAAACAACTTCAAAAACACCTCCTAGGTCTCGCCGTGATTGGCGTAAAATTAACCCTGTTTTATTTCAAGAAGAAGCCGCCAGAGTCCTTAGTAAGATCCGTGTCCCTTTCCATCTTCTCTCTGGATTAACTGCTCTTTCAAGGGAGGAAACACAACTATCAGTTGACTTTTATTGCGCAGAAATTGGCCATGCCCTTCGCTGTGCTGAAAAAGCTGCCGTCCCTCTAAGTAGACCCCGTCATCATACCCTTCCAGGCTGGTCTGAAAATCCAGAGTTAGTGGATACCCATTCTAAATCTAAATTTTGGCTTCAACTTTGGGTTTCTTGTGGACGACCCCGTTCGGGGGTAGTCAATTCAATCCGCCTGCTCACAAAAAGAAAATTCGCAAAGGAGCTAAAAGCTCACAGAAAAAAGATGATTGATATCGAATCTACACGGGCCAAAATTAATCCTTCTCTCCTTTGGCGTTTTCTTTCATCTAAAAGCGATGAGTCTTTATCCGCATCTGCTATCCCTGATTCTGAATGGTACGGATATTATGGGTCAGAATTTTCGCCTCCCGACCCAGCCCTCAACGAAAGATACGAAGCTGAGTTGGACGACTTCTTAGATAGTTGTCCTCGGAGTGATTATCTTGTAACGGAGGGAGCTGTATGTAGGGCCATTTCTCACCTAAAACCTAAACAATCTTTTGGGATTGACGGGATCAGTGCACTCCATCTAAAAAGTGGTGGGCCCGCTCTCTTTAGTCATGTAACCCTCCTAATGCAGATTATCCTCATTCAAGGTATTGTCCCAACCACTTTCTCATTGGAGATCTTACGCCAGTTCCTAAAAAAGGAAAAATTACCATGCAATGCTCCTCTTTCCGTCCAATCACGGTTGCTACCACTTTCTGCAAGTTATTTGAACTTTTATTCGTAGATGAGTTTGAAAAACTGTGTTGTAGTCCACCAAGACAATTCGGTTTCCAACGCGGCATTGGTTGTGCGGAAGCGCTCCATGTCGTTGCATATGCACTCCTGGATGCACACAAATCAGGAGAAAGTCTAGCGATCGGGGCTTAGACCTGCAGAGAGCGTTTGATTCATTGATTCATGCACGTATGTTGCTAAACTCAGCTAAAAGAGGAGTGAACTCAAATATCATCCGGGCTTTCCGTGATATTTATTCTCACCTTCGCGTGCGACTCAAGCTCCCTCCCGATAAAGGCCTTCCGCCAGCCCCACGGTCAGCTTTGATACCAGTCCATAAAGGTGCCCGTCAGGGAGCAGTTTTTATCCCCCAATTTCTTCAATAACTACATTATTGAACCTCAAGACAGCTGTCCTTCATCATGCATTCTCAGTTCCATTGACATCTCCCTAGTATGCTATGCCGATGACACGCTGAATCTCAGTCGGACGCTTAACCGCCTTTCAGAAATATTCTCATGTCTGCAGTCCAACTACGAGAAAGTCGGTCTGAGATTTAACTCCCAAAAGTCGGAAGTTTTGCTTTATAATTGGAAGAATGACCCTCCTACTAATATCACACTAGGTGATTGCTCAGTAAAACTAGTTGATAAAATAGTATATCTGGGGCTTCCAATAGGTTCCTCATTACAGCATACCCGTTCCCTCCTGATCTCACATCTTGAACGGCGAATATCCAGCTCCTATGCTTTGATTGTTAAATCCACTCTGAGATTTAACCGTCCACTACTGGCAAGTATTTACAACGCTACCGCTCTGCCACATATATTATATGTGACCCCTTTCTGGAATTTATTGGTAAACCGTGAAAAGTCTAAAATCCGCTCTATATTTTTCCGTTTTACAAAGTACCTACTAAAATTGCAACCTTGGACAAAAAATAGTTTTCTGATTCGGCGCTATAACCTAGCGGACCCAAATCTAGCTGTTGAGACACTTATTAGCCGGCAAAAAACAAAACCAGCAATTCTAAAGCACGAGTGGCAAGTTTGCTTGTTTAATTTTCCCTCTTGTTTCCCTTCTTTTTTTTCTCCTTTCAAAAGTTGTTGTCTTTGTTGCTATTTTCGAAGAAGTTGTTGTTTCTGTTGTAATCTTTGAGTATGCTATCTTTCAGTTTCCACTTTTCGTACTATTTTGTATACTATTTAAGAAGTTGTTGCTTTTGTTGTTATTATTATCGTTTTGTTTCCTCTTTTCGTATTTTTGTATACTCTGTCATTGTACATTTATTGTATACGACGGGTTTTCAATATATATTATATATTATTATTATTATAAACATATACACTTTTTTTTAATTATTCATAGATCTAAACGTTAGATTTTTATTTAGCCCTTAAACAGCTTCTCTATGATGTAATAATGCCTTTTTGTGCCAAAAAAAGAACCCAGAAACAATAATGTATACCATCAATGATAAATCGGTTAAAATATGATTTCTTTTTAGGTTTTCAAAAGGGGAGGGAGGGGGCTGATAACCTTGGGATAATGGTTCTCTGATATCAAAATTTCAAAGATACACTTTTTTATTTCGAACCGTTTTCAAGGTTTTTTTTTAAATTTCCGAATTGTTTTCGCAACAAACTTTTACTTCTTTGATGAAACCTAAATGGTTGTTACATTCTTCATTCAACTTTAAATGTTTCATTTTTCTGACCTGACTGATTTTTTTTTCTAAACTTGTTATTTAATTTGAGGCTTTAAGGGGCTGTGGTCTGCTCTTTACTAGGTTGCAGCTATTGATGCAACAATAATTTCAATCAGAGCATTCCTATATTCCTGAGCGTCCTAAATCAGTTCCTCCTGTATCCGATTTGCAACAATATTTCAACAAGGTTTGCCATCACACCAACGTTCATATACTATATTAACTTCTGAACCATTTTTAATACCATATACCACATTGGTTATAGCTAGAATATTGTATTTTCAAAATTGCTATAGTCAATTTACTATTGCTATTCCATGTTTCAAACTGGAACAAGCTAGAATACACTAGATTTCTATTCATTCCACAACCTGGGCATTGAAGTCCCCTAATAAAAATACCACATGTCTACTAAGCATGGTGTTCATTTATTCTGGCGGCTGTTTGGGATACTTATCTGAGTTACAACTGCCACTATGATTGATAGCTCGACCTCTTTTGTCATAAAATGTTCGACTATAACTCTATGACTTCCACCCTATCGGCCTAAAGAGAACTTAGAAGTTTGCCCTTCCATCATTAGTCCTACTCCCTGTCTATGCACCCTGTCCTTCCCATCTGAATAAAAAAGTCTATATCAACAAATTTTATATTTCTTATCCTTGGGAGATGATTTCCCAATGTTCCTAAGAAGTTCAAATCAAGGCGCCTGAATTCACTTGTCAAAATATCAATACGGTAGTTGTCTTTCACGGTTGTATCGTACCGTGTAACAATTTTTTTAAAATTGTTAAAATGATTAATACTTCAAAAATGGAAAACAGTCCAACCAATGAAGGCGAGAGACCATCAACTCCTTTAAATGTCACGCAAAGGGCTCAAGCCGGTTTCCGACTGGATAACAAGATATCACCGAGGACTTCCAGTTGAATTGTACCCATATTTGTCCCTAAATTGTTTTCAGCATATCTTTTTCACGAAATTTGTCCATACCTTAGTTGTTAAACATAGTTGTACACAAGTCTGACCGTCTGGGGGAATTAGAAGATATTCTTAAGGATGGAAAGGGTCCAAACACGAAAATTGACTTTTTAAGTCATAATATTTTTATTTCTCCTCCTGGAAGGGGAAGGAAGGTACTTTGGAAAGATAATTCCATCCTAGCACCAGACAAATATATGATGCCTCTGAAATCTAAGGAAGTGACCTCTGCCCAACACTAATAGTGGACGGGATGCGGTATCCTTTCTTCTGATTGTTTTATATTTCATGATCAGAGGCTTTGGAGATCAAGTATTTGAATGAATCATGACTTCGTACATCCGCATAAAGAAAGGATTAATAAGGGAACAAATAGTGGACGGAATGCGGTACCCTGTTCCAAAGAATAACTAATGCAGATATTACAAATATCATCTTTCAAAATGGGGTAAACTGATAGTGGACTGCAACAAATTGTTCGTTAAACTGTTTTTGTTATTACCAACCGAAATAGGAAACTGGATACTAGCGAATCTTTGACACTGACGGAGTAGCATTACCCGGAAGAATTTGAAAAATTCCAAATGAGCTTAATATTAATTAGTTAAAATTGAGTAATTGAAGGTAAAAAAAAACAACCTTTGCAGTCAAACCGATATCTCGTGAAGTTAGGCAGACTCTTTGACTTCAAACATTTTCTGGAATATAAAATAACCAGTGCTATGTTAGTTTTCAGGACATTGCTGCTTTCCAAAAATTGTACGGTAAATATTCTTTTTTCAAAAGTGCGGCTTTTGTCTTCAACCCAATGTAATAAAAAAAAAAACACATGCAAAAGAAACAAATTATATCTTATTTAGGTTTTTGTTAGTTTCATGATTTTTGCTGGGTAACGCCAGATAGCGCTCGCTGTGTTTTTTTTTCTTGATGGCAAACTTGAGTTTCCTCTTTTATCAGCTTTTTGTGTCTTTATTACAAAATTTAAAACCAAAACATTTTAAATGAAACTTATAGGGCAAAAATCAATGCCATCTATTCTGACATGTTTTGGTACCTTCTTTGCAAGTGGTTTCTACGAGCCAAATTACAAATTCCTTTTGTGCAGCAACATTGACTTACATCTCAACCGCAAAAAGATAAGCATATCCAAAACCTATTTTCTGCACTCCCCCTGCTCCAAATTTCAATAAGAGGTCAAATAAGTTTTCTTCTTCAATGTGGATGTTGATCTTTATTGTTTGTTACCTGGATCATTTTGTCATATCTTGTTATTGTTTTAATGCTTATATGATTCCTTACAGCTGGTGTGGTTGACGAAGACTATCGGGGAAATGTTGGAGTCATCCTGTTTAATTTTGGAGACGACATATTTAAGGTTGCTAAAGGTGACAGGATTGCTCAGCTGATCTGTGAAAAGATTTGCTATCCAACAGTGACGGAAGTTGATGTAAGTCTAGTTTTGAATTTTAGTGTTTCACCAATTATCTGCACCAATTTTGGTGTTTTAATTATCTGCATAAATTGATGAACTGATCCTATAATAAAAACAATAACACCGCACAAAATAGCACCAGAAGCAAATACACGATAAACAACAGTTAGAGCTATTAGATTTTCTGTGCCACGACCCGATGAAGTATTTCAGTCGCTGTGACCCATGAGTCACAGCTTTGGAGCAACACAGGTGACAGCCTCTATCGAATTGGACTCAAGCCCTTTATATGCACAAAAAAATTCCTAGCTGCCAACCCCTACCAAATTTAACTAAGATCCTAAATACTAGGTAACGAGATGTGGATAATAAGAATGTAACCCTTCCATACAGGAGGCCCGATAGAGTACAGAAACCATATACGAATAAAGTGAATTTTGCTAGTCCGTGTTGTAATTTAGCTGATAAAAAGATAATTTTCATGCTGCAGGGGTCAGGTCATTTGCAGGCCCTGAAGAGGCATACCTATGAGCCTAGGTCTTAGTCCCTCTAGTATGGCTGAGATCTGGTCCCCTTTCTCTAAGTATGCTTATGTCAAGAATTTAGGGTCCCTTCTATTCTACTCCCCTACAAAAGTTAAATAGATCGCGCCCTGTCCCCCCAACACATTAGCTGGTACCTCTTCTCGTGTTCGGTGAATAATAATTTGGAATCACCTCTCACTTTCTTCAATTTTTTTTTAAATTTAGTAACCTGATTAGATCTTCTGAATACATGAATTCACCCCCTGCTCTCAGTGGTGTCAATTCACGAAAATATAGGGAGACCAAATATATTTTTCAATATATAGGGGAGGAGAAATTTGGCGTTTTTTCAAATTTTTTCAATGAAATACTAAAAAAGGCATTTTTCACTAAAAATAACCACGAATAAAGGTATTTTTCAAACTGTAACAGGGAGGGAGGTTAAAACTCTAGAAGGGAAGTTGCCCCGTTCCCTCCCCCCTACTAAATTAACACAACTATCCTGCCCTATTACTCTGGTATAAAATTCGACTATGACCCCCAATAAAACAATTTTTTTTTTTATAAAAAAATAAAAACAATTGATTAAAAGAATTTATTTAAGAGGTTGTTGGGTTCACTACATTTATGTTTATGCAAATTTGTATCTGTGTGTTTACATTTATTTCTTTTGGTACTTGGTTATTCCTTTTGTATGTATTAATTCCTTTCATATTTATTGATATATTTACTTTATGAATTTTATTTATATTAATTAAAATTTCTTCTTCATTGAAGCCTTATAAATATATTGAGTTGGGTATCAAAAGGAAGATTTATTGTTCAATATAATTTCAATTTGTATCAATTCCCTTTCTAATCTTGTTATTTTCCCTTGTTGACATTATTATTGACTGTTTGCTGTAGTTTAGTCCAGGACGTACGCTGGGAGAGAAAGGCTCGATGCCTGTGCCCCAAAATCCTAAATTTTCATAGATTTCCGGGTACTTCATATACAATATTTATTTTTATTGCCCCCCTGCCCCTCCCAAAAAAGTCCATGCGCACCTACCTGGTGCGATCTATATGTAGGTCGTTTGCGTGTCATCTTCACCAGTCCTGTCACGTGTCATATTTGCGCCTTTAATGATTTTTTGTCTATGTTTAGTACTAACATTTTTTGTTGCTAAACACCAGATTGACAGTGAAATAGTATTTTGGTATGTGCGAAAATGATTCTTTTGAAGGAACTTCACTTCGGTATCGTTAATTATCACTCCAGATTCCAGGTAGATATACATTGTTGATTGATTTTCTAGCTTTAGCTCGGTGTTACCTATCAGTTGTCACATATATGACTGAATATTCTAAATTATAGTCGTACAAACCGGTCGTTCGATGGGAAGGGCAGTTGTAGTGAAAGAGAGTACGTATCCGGTTACAGTTAAATGGCTGGAATTTTTAGTCGCTCCTAGTCTTTGATATGTGTGTTTTAAATAAAACACGAATTTAAAGTGTTTCAGCTTTTGTTTATCAGAAAACAACCAATTAAAGGGAGATTTTACCCAGAGAAGATTGTACTCGCTGATAATTACAACTAGGAAAGACGGCATATAAAAAATATTCGTTTTGCAGAAGACTGTGCTCGTGGACGATTACACGCAAGGAAGCTTATATCCATGTAAGATCTTACTCTCAGAAGATTCCAATGCTTGCTAAGATTCCTCTTAGCAAGAGGTTATTTTTTTACCAGTTGTATTATTGCCCTAAAGAAACTTTTAAACCTCTTTCAAAGCGGTCACTTAACATCAAATTTAATGAAAACCAAAAAAATCATAAAACTATAAAGTGTCTATACATCAGCCATTATAAAAGAAGGTGAGCGAAGTATTACAAAAATTAAACGTTCTGCTACCGTGCGATAGCATCGCGGATATGGCCGTAATCCCCTATAGTGGGTGCATAGGTTCAATCCCGCCTGTCGCACGGAAAGTAGGAACGCATCAGAAACTTTGTATAATTTTTTTACCCTTCATTTGTCGAAGATAAAGGCTCGAAGATCAGCTTAATTAAAACAATGATTACAAATTATGGCTTCATTTTGTTAATAGTAAATATCGCTATTTTTGGTGGTCTTAGAGCTAGATATTCTAGCGGGGTGTTTTGGGTCCCACCAACAGATGGCCTTCCCTACCCCAAGTACGTTTCTGTATATGCTACCTCTTGGATAAAGACCCCTAGAGTAATCTTGATCCTTTAAAATGGTATGAGATAGGTTGTTTTGTTCTGGAGACGATGTCGTGCAATTTACAGAAGTCTAAGGACCAATCTGAAGGACCCTTAAATAGTTTTATGATGTTGCAGTAGCCTAGTAGTTCTGTTAGTCTGTAGAGGATTTATGAAAAATATTAAGGGGGCTGGGAGGGCAGAATAATGAAGAATGGGTATTATAAATTTCAGACTTGGGGTTTTCAAATTTAGAGATTATAATAGCAATCTTTTTATTCTTCCCAGACTTTCCATTCCTGAAATGGCACTCATAGGGTACTTTTTGTTACAATGGTATTATCAAGTATTATCAAGCAGAGACGGCAGTAAATCTAAAATAGATAATTCATCGTTAGCTGTAAATTTACCTCGTTCCTTGCTTTCGTAAAAATGTAGGTGTGAAGAATTTTAATCAACCAGTCTTGTTACACTAATTTGTTGGTTTTTTTTCTGTCTTGTTACATTACCAGTCTTGTTACACTAATTTGTTTGTTTTTTTTCTGTTGTTTTTCGTCCCCCTTCCTGCCATGTCATCTTTTTGGTATTGTAAAATAAAAGTAAGAAACTAGCTCAAGATGGCTCGCGGCATATCGTAAATAATTTGTGTAAGAGATGCAGGAAAACTTGAGATAATAATGCAGGAGCAAAGTGAGCCGCTCGTGTTCCCATCCATATTGATTCAAATTGACCTACATGCAGAGGGGAGCCTCTATAAATTGAAAAGCAGCTTTCTAAAAATTATCCTTTTTTTCAGTTTTGACCCCTTGTCTCTAAGTACCAAGACAGTGTGTTTAGGTACAATTTTATAGCAGGGTGTCTACAAATGTGTTGAAATGCATTCTTCATCAATGGTAAGACGAATTTTTGCCTTGATTGCGGCAGTTATTAATTAGTTTGTGCAGCCTAATGCAGCTATAAGCTAGATATTACCTTAGTTTACGCAACACTTCCTCTAAAAGCTGGACCTGTGTGTGAATACATAGTGTGCCTACACTATAGTGTGCATACACATACCTGTGTGTGCATATATAGTACGCAAGAAAATGTGATACCCTTTTTCTTGCGTACTATATATTTATTTTGTTCCCGGAGATGGGCTACTTATCTTCCGTATCCTTTCATACAAAGTATTATCTAAATATTAGAACTATTCACCTTGTGATGACGGCGGGATGGTTAAAGCCACGCCTGGGAACCAACGGTTAAGTTTAATTTTTTCTAACGTGTATTCCTGATTTCTATTATTTTTTTATAATTATCTAAAAAAAGACTCTAAATATCGAAAATTGTGGTAAATTAAAAAAAAACAATGTAGGTAATATTTGTTCCCTGTAATGTCTTATGCCCTTTTAAGTAAATGCCGATTGAGTATGTTGATTATACTTTTATTTTCAAATTCTCTACTTTTTCAATGCAGTTGCCAGACACTGGCAGTTCATAAATTGTCTAAAATTTTTCCCAGCCTATCTTTTCTGGAAATTGTACTCAACTTGCACTTTTTTGATGCCATATGACACTTTGTGATGTATTATCAGGCTGAATTAAAAAAAAAAAATAGATGTAAGCATTAGCTTTTGAATGAGCCTTTAAATGGTTCTATGATGTTACAGTAGCCTAGTAGTTCTGTTAGTCTGTAGAGGATTTATGAAAAATATTAAGGAGGCTGGGAGGGCAGAATAATGAAGAGTGGGTATTATAAATCTCAGGCTTGGGGTTTTCAATTTTAGAGATTATAATAGCAATCTTTTTATTCTTCCCAGACTTTCCATTCCTGAAATGGCATCCATAGGGTACATTTTGTTTACAATGGTATTATCAAGTAGAATTTATATTAAGCGATTAGATAAATAAATTAGCTTTTAGATGAGTCCTTAAACAGCTCACTATGATGTTCCAATACCCCACTAGCTGTGACAAAAGGAAAAAAAAAGACAGCGAATCAGTGCTGCCCGTGCAAAAAGGGATTTTCCTTGTTGTTCGAGGAGGAGGGGATGGGGTCTGTAAGTACCTTTTACTGGGTTTTCAACAATGAAGATTCCGATGGTTTACTTTTTGTTTCGATCCAACGGCTTTTTTCGAAGGGTTTCAGGCCTTTTTTTCAGAATTCCTGTAAAGTTGTTTCGAATAATATTTTACTATTAAGATTAATCGAAATGGTAGTTACCATTTCTGAATCAGCTATAAATGAATTTTTTCTCAATAGACAGTTTGTTTTTTTCATGCATTTTTTAACGTTTGGTTACTATGGGCTGCGGTTTCCTCTTAACGAAGTTGCAGCTATCGCTGTAACCTGGATAAGAAAGTCCAACCCAAATAAACTTTTTCTGTGTGTTTTGTAAGGTTTTTTGTTAAATATCAATTTGTTGAAGTTTAGATCTGTTGAATCCGCAAAAGAACCGTTACTGAAAGTAGAATACAAGTAGAAGAAAAGTAGAAAGTAGAAAAGAAAAGAAAAAGTAGAAATAGCAAAAAAGAAGAAAAGTAGAATACATTGCTGTTTTGACTCGGTTTACTAAGTTTGACATGCGCCTGTTCCGTGTACCTTAATTGCTGACTATAAAGTCGAGGTAATTGGGTTTGTGTTGCAGTTGAAAACTTCACATCTTTGTAGAAAACTTATGCTCAATATTTTTTTCAGTATATTGGGGCCAGCGTAAAGCTGCCATGCAAATAATGATCTGAAAAATTACTTGCAGCGTAAAGTTGTCACCTATAAATTAGTTTTTGTGTTGTTATTTATTGGATGTTTTTTATCTTAAAAAATGGTTAGAAGATAGAGCCACCCACAGCACGTTTGTCTTTTATGTGGCTCTTAAGTTTTCTTATATAACGTATTTTGTTTTTTGATGAAGTGATACTAAATATCTAATAATGTCTATCCTACGGAGAAATTTAGCCCTTACCCCCATCCCTAGAGACAATTTTTAAGTTAATTTCCCCTTCAGACATTGTCCGCGGTTACTCTTAGGGGTAAAAATAGCTTTTTCTTCCCCTTTATTTTATGAATTGAAATGGAATCCTTATATTCGATTGAAATGTATAATTGCTAGAAGGATCTATAGTGTGTATTACAATAACTCTGTGAAAAGCTGAGAACAATAAGTGATAACAAATCTAAGGGGATCTGCTTTAACTGTTAAAATGAAGGAAATGAAAGATTTTGAAAGCACTTCATTATCTACTAATACTTCTCGGTCAAGGTGTGGATCACAGGAACACAACTACGGCTGTTTTGGAGTGGGTACAATTGCTTTAAAATTGTCAAAAAATTAATTTGATCCTGTGTAAAAATTGATTCTCAAAATATGCATGATTTAGTTCGAAAATGATTCAAATTTCGAGTTTAATTTTAGATTTCTCTGGTCTGAATTCTTTTTTCTTTCAGAGACGGAATTAATGACACTCAGTTTTTCAGCAATTCATAGATCTTAATTATCGTCATGTGTCTAACTGAATCTTCTATCCAAAATAATTAAAAGCCTGCTGAAGGGAACAATGGCGTATAAAAATAGAGAGACGTCTCAAATTAAGCCAGTCTCTTCTCTTTCTTGGTGATTAATGTAACTCTATTTTCAGAACTTGGACAACACTGAAAGAGGAGCTGGTGGATTTGGCTCAACGGGCAAAAACTGAATGATCTTGCTTGATCATATTGGCTTTGATTTTCTTTTTGCTATTTAAGAATAAACTCATTTTACACCTTCAGATGGCCTTAAGTGTTAAATCTTTAGGCCCACTGTTTAGAAAACCAGTAATCTCGGTTAAATTAAGGCTCTTTTTTCCCGTTTTTTAGTCTTTTGAGAATCCAGTCCTAAGGTTGTATTTGTAGTCATTTGATATAATTCGTCTGTGACTTCGCAACATAAGACTTCGGGAAAATAAAAAGAGCCTTAATATAAGACTTAATATAAGACTTATAAAAACCTTAATATAGGACTTCGCAACAATTAAAGCGTAGTTCATTTTTCTTTCCTTTAATTTTGTCATTTCTTTTGTGTACGATTTTTTATAAAAAAAAAAAGTAATGCACTTCCTCACTTTCAGAGGACAGTCGCATACGCAGGATTGATTTGGAGGAGAGGAGGTATTTTAAAAACTGGAGTTATTTTAAGTAATTTTTTTAAGAATAAAACTAATTTTATTAGATAATTTAGATAAGAAATACCAAGAAATTCAAGAAAGTATAAGACTGATGGGGCGAAGTCTTGAGTCCCTCGCGTACATCCCTGTTTTAGGATAAAAAGTGACCTTTAAAGAAAGTGACCGGGGTTGCTTCAAGCCTAGTTTTGTTCACTCTAGTCTCAGTCTTTTTACAGTCATGTTGCTTGATACGGGATATACATGTTGCTATACATTTAAATACGGGATATACTTGTGCGTGTACATTTTCCCATTCTGTGATCTGATCAGGTTAGGATACATTTCTATTCCTTTAAGTTAAAAAAAAAGACCTAAAAACTAATTTCAGTACAATTAAACTCACCATGTAAAAAAATTCGGTGCTACAGCCAAACAATTTTGACTGTAGCATTGAAATTTGTTGTGTAGCACGCAAATTTTGGCAACTGTAAAACTTTAGGAACAGACCGGTGTGGCAACCCTGGTCAGTTTCCCGAAGTTCGTAGTTTACGCAATTCATAACGATCACCGAGCTAGACTAGTATTCTACCCTATTGTTCTTCCAATTTATTTTTTTTTTTTAATAAAAAAATAAAAACAATTGATTAAAAGAATTTATTTAAGAGGTTGTTGGGTTCACTACATTTATGTCCATGTAAATTTGTATCAGTGTGTTTACATTTATTTCTTTTGGTACTTGGTTATTCCTTTCGCATTTATTAATTCCTTTCATATTTATTGATATATTTACTTTATACTACTACTACTAACAACTCACCGCAGCACCAAGCCGCCTGAGGCCAACACAGCTACGCACGCTCCTCCTCCATCCCAATCTATTCAAAGCCTCCCTTTTTACACCCGCCCACGAAGTTCCCATTTCCTTTAAATCTTCCTTTATGACGTCCTCCCACCCCAGACGGGGGCGACCTGCTTTCCGTTTAGAGCCCTAGATGGTTGGCCGAAAAGAACAATCTTCGGCAATCTTTCATCCTTCATCCGCACAACGTGCCCTAACCACCTCAACCTTTCTTTCATTATAGATCTAGAGAGCGGTATTGAACCACATTTTTCGTATAGCCTATTGTTTGAAATACGGTCAGTCAGCCGGGTACCCAGAACAATTCCTCTGGAAAACATCTAGCAAATCTTCATCCGCTTTTCGGAGCGTCCATGCTTCAGAGCCACATTTGACCACTGTCATCACTGTAGCTTCTAAGATTCTAATCTTGGTTTGCAGACTTATCTTCCTATTCTTCCAGACTTCTTTTAACTGTGAAAAAACACCCTGAGCCTTGGCTATTCTATTTTTAACATCTTCACTGCTCCCACCATCTTTACTAATAATACTACCAAGGTAAGTGAAGCTGCCCACCTGATCAATCTTTTCATTACCCAACGTCACCTTTTCATCCTCACTTATTCCTAGCCTTAGTGACTTAGTCTTCCTAACATTAATTTTCAAACCAATACTAGCACCCTGAACTCGCAAAACCTCTAAAACTTCATTCATTTTGCTCACACTTTCATCTAGGATGCTTAAATCATCAGCATAAACCAAGTCCAGGAGACTTTTTCGTCCCCATTTGATTCCGTAGTCTCCCATTGCCTTTCCTGTGCTCCTTAAAACAAAGTCCATCAAAATAATCTATATAAAGGGGGATAGAACACAACCCTGCTTAACTCCTGATTTAATACAAAACCAGCTGCTAACCTCATTTCCTACCTTAACCGCAGCAGTGTTATTCTCGTACATAGCACTAATCACTTTAATGTATTTGTCTGGTATACCATACAAGGATAAAACCTTTACTAGAGCTCTTCTATCAACAGAATCGAACGCTTGCTCATAATCTATAAAACTCAGGACCAAAGGTGTTTGAAAACTCAGGCACTTCTCAATTATTAGCCTAAGAGTGAAAATTTGATCGACACATTTTGCCCAAAAGACATTATTATTATAAAAGACATTATTATTGCCCAAAAGACACTTTCTAAACCTCTTTCAAAGCGGTCACTTAACATCAAATGTAATGAAAACCAAAAAATCTATATAGAATGTTTATATAAAATAACTTAGTGTGAATAATTGTCTTCGTTTTCTGTCTTTCTTCGCGATTTAATGTTTTACTTAGTGTGAAAGAAAGAAATTCATATAAACCCCTTACTTTGGAGAAAATAATTTACTTCTGACATCGAGATAATAATTTACTTGTAAAAAACGAGAAAAAGCATTACTTTGGTGAACATTGCCCCTCCCAGACCTTGGTTTACCCAGAGTTTGACCCCACCCCCCAGCTGAAATTTAGTTTCTTCTAAAGTCTTGTCGAAACTAAGATAAGCCTGCATAATTTAAGCATCAACAGAAACGGATCAGTTTTCATTAGTATATATTTACCTTTATAGTACTAGAAAGTATCTTTATAGTATTTTAATAGTATCATATAGTACTTTCATGGCACCAAATGATTCATTTTTCAGTCTTAATGTCATTTTTGCTTGATTTGGGAAAACTGCCTCCAACTTTGCCCTCCCCAGGATTTTGACGAAATTACGCCACTGCAGACTCCAATCATGCAGACTGGAATTCCATTCTTGACTTTGATTTTCAACAAGGTGTCAGGTGTTCAAATTCCAATCCTCTTTATTTAAAAACAACTCACAAAACTGGCAACGCCCGAAACTTGTTCTTTTTAATGTCATAATAACAAAATATACAAAGAACGAAAAGACAAAGTAAAAATTTATTGGTGAACTTCAATGCTAAATTTGAACATGTTAAAAAAAAGCAAGTAATAATTCAGTAGAATAATTAGATTTTACAAAAGCGGGAATGAATCGTTGTTCATATCTCCCATGTTGTGAGATGGCTGGCTACATTTTGGAACATGTGCTGCCACTTAGCGAAAGATCCTTGGCCTAGGTGAATGACAAGAGGGAGAAGAAGGGGGATGTCCGCTGTTTGTGAAATACTTAATGAATGTATTCTAATTTTGGCCATTTTCATTACAAGAATAGCTCAAGGTTTGCAATCAGAAGTTTTTGAATATCAACTTTGGTGGAAATCAAACACTGTTTCTGAAATGTTTAGTTCATTATAGACTTCTATGTATGTATGTATGTATTTCCAAAAAAAAAACCATCAAGCCATAGGAATGATATGTTGCATCATTAGGCACAGATTTTTAATCAGCATACTCAGAGACCCTTAAAACATTGATGAAAATGAATTACAGCTCCGGCTAGTAAAGTTAAAGTGATTATTACAAATATGATAATATTAAAAAAAGGAATTGTTGGAAGTTTGAACAGAACGTCCTTTTTTAGTGTTAGGCCAGAGTAAAAATAAAAGAAAAACGATATTTATTAATTTTTTAAACAAAGTGCGGATAGCTAGCTTTTTTAGGGCTGGAAGGGTGGTAATGCCACCGTTATTTGCGGTAATTTATATTTATTTTAAGTTAAACGTTTGTATTATCTAATTTCTACTGGATTTAAATAATAAATTTACTCTTTTCCTACATTGAACAACTGTGGTTTTTAAGATTTAATTTTTATTAATTTTTAGCTGACATAGTTCTGTGTATATTTAATAGTGGTAATACGAGCTAATTTAAGAGTAGTAATGTATTTCAATGAATCATAGTATGCAAATGATAGCAGCTATTGTTAACTAATAGTAAATGTTACAGGAGTAGCCGATGTTAGAGAAGGTGGGGTCGGAGTTGCAGCACAATGATTTTAGATCTGTATTGGAGTACATCGAAGATACTGCGCACATATTGTTGATTACAGATATAGAGCCTACGCAGTGCTGACGAAAGGCTGTCGGAGACGGAGTATATGAATTATTGAGTGAAGGGGTTGAAAACTGAGCGTTAGCATTATTTATCAGAGAGGGCCAGAAAATAAGCTTACGAGAGAGGGATCTTACTTTAGGCCTTTTAACAATACCGGAAATACCCTAGTATAGCTCTGGTTTCGTCAATGCCAAAATATACGCTTCTATAAAAATGTGTGTATAATATCCCTGTTTAATTTGGACTATTTGCATAATCTGGTACCCTTGTTCTGAGACTAACAGATCATTTCACCCGTAGAGGTGAATATTGGACCTTCTGTATGTTTCGAGCGTACAGATGACTTTGAAGGGCGCTTCAGATAGCCATTGCAATCTTTCCGATCGAAGTAGTAGCCCACTAGAGCCATCTGTTCTACAAGATAAGGCTGACAAGAAATACATAAAAGACACACTCATTACAAATTCACGCTACTGTGTTAACAATCATCTCAAGATAATTCTCACCAGTTTAAATACAGTAAGTCATCGTTATAACTTACTGTTGGAGACTGATCTGAGTCCTATATTTGTAAATAGTGGCTTCAAAACCCTCCTATACTATTTTTTATCCAGAATCAACCATTCATTATGAAGCAAACGCTTATCCATTTCGGGTCCACGACGTTTGTTTGGTAGCTTAAAAGAGTTTTTTTGGAAGATTTGTCAGCAAACAGGAGTAGTTAAGATAAGACCTTTTTTTTAAATGTCACAAGGTACATCCATTACATAGGCCAAAGATTATACAAAATGAAGAATTCTTCGGTTCATACATGATCAAATATCAGGAGAATTTGTACTTACAATATTTTGGTTCAGGACAGTAATCTGATCATCTAAGATTCTTCCCAAAAGGGTCTTTGAACAATCACAAGCCAAAAAGGTATGTATCCAAATTCACGAAGTTTGGGGAGGGTAGAAAGTTCTCTGATCCTACAGTTAGACCAAAATCTATGGACCGTTCTGATTTCGACAAGGTATGATATGTCCTCCGATCTACTAAATTCTACATACAATGTTTCTGTCGTACATTGGACATTTATATAATTAGGGGTTCATGCCCAAGGGATTGCAAACAAGTCTTGGCTGAGAAAAATGCAAAGCTTTTTAATTCTATGCAATTGCGCAATCCTGAGTTTGACAAGGTACAACAAGTACATCTTTCTATTAGAATGTGCCGATAAAATTTGTTCAAAAACTTAGCTTTTTGCAAAAATTGGAGCCCTTACCCATGAGGCTGCATGGATCACATTGCCCCAGGAGCTAATTTTCAACCTTTCTGATCAAGCTGTGATCCGACCAGGGGCGTCGTTTGGGGGTGGCAAGGGGGGCCAGTTCCCCCCCCCAATAATGTGGAGAAACAAAAATATTATACATAAAATATAAAAATAAATAAAATAATATAATAAATATAATAATGTAATAAAATAAATAATATAAAAATAAATTTTATTTGAACAATGCCATAACGTGGTGACATTTGATTATGAAATTTGGCGCTTCGCATTGATATTTCAGTTCCAAAGTTTTATCAAATTTTTGTCAAAGGGAAATTACGTGGTGGGCATGAATGTAGACTTGCAGCTAAATTAAATATAGTCTCTTCCACTTTTCACATATGTTTATTGATATTGGTTAGATTTTTATTGTCTGTAGTACTGAGGAGCTCATTAAGGAGATAATCTGAAATTTTACTTCGTAACATGCACGTGCTCGCAAAAAAATCTTATAAATTGCTCAAGGGGGAAGTCCTCGCAGCCAGTTTCCCAGTTCAAGTTTTTGACACTCAAGCCAAATTCGATTGGTTAGTCCCGATTTCAAAAAATAATTTTTATAATGTTTGGGGAATAGGAGTCACAGTCTTGTAGAAGCGAAACAACACCTAGTGAAGGAGTTTCTAAAAAACTCAAGAAAATGATCTTTCAATAAAGCGCTAAATATTCAGCATTCTACAAATATAAGAAAATGTTTCGAGACAGGTTTTCAAAAATAGGATACATAAACCGCGAAGCAGTAATTTTGCTGTCTTTAAGCTTCAAATTATCTCTTTATTTTTATTAAATGAAAAAGAAAACAAGTGTTTAAACTGTCGGTAAGGAGCAACAGTAAAAATTAAAAAGAGCACAGATTAGTCTATATATGATGGCGGCTGCCCCTTTCCCGATCATCGTTCTTTACGCTAAAGTCTTAAAGCTCTTAAAAATAACTCTCATTCAATATGAACGCCCCTTTCCTAAACAATCAGGACAATCTTTCCTAAACAATCAGGACACAAAGTCAACCTTCATCGTAAAGAGCGAGGGTTGAAAAAAGGGCAATCCCCCTTGAATACAGAATAGTTTCTGTTTGTTTCAAGTTTTAATGTTGATTCTTACTTTCAGTTTAAAGAAACTCGTTTTCAAATCATGCCGGGAAATCTTCTTCTGTCCTTCAACTACGTGGAAAAATCGCTAAAAATGAAGTTTCTTATTTTTTCTAAACTTTTAAGACATTTGTTTAGTAGTATAGATAGTTGTATGCACTGAAGTAAAAACAGATAAATGAGAGACTCCTGTGTTTGCTTATGATTGTATATTTGAAGGTATTGCATAAAAAAAAAAAAAACAAAAAAAAACAAAAAAAAAAAAAAAAAAAACACCGTTTACTACAGTGCACTGCACCTACTCACTTTTACCTACATCGTCCAAACCAATATGACCTTATCTGTGTTGCAGTAAAATATTGTATAAAAACAAAGGATGTTTTATTTGAAAGAAACTCATTGTAAAACTACAAAAGTATAATTTTTATATATTATATAAAGCACCAAATAAGTATTATCAATCAACAAATATTAGAAACAGAAAACAAGGATTCTTGTTTGTAGAGTACGTGTTTGTGTGCATATAGCTACTACGATATGCCTTTAAATTTACAAATAAATTCTACTGGCTCTGTTTCCAAGTTCCTCTAGTTCCTTTTCATTGTCAACCTCATTTTGACGGCCAAGAAGTGCGGGAGTTACAGGTCTGGGAGATTGAGGTTCAGATAAAGGATCTGGTTGTTTTACTTGTGGAGAGCCTTCTTCGTCGTCCACTATAGTATCTGAATAAACTGCACTAAGAGCCATGAGTCTTGCCCTTCTATAGTAAATAAAAAGATTCCCCCAATCAAGTATTTCACTGAGACGTTCAGTTCGGTTTCGTTGAATTACTCTTTGTCTTTCTGTCAAAAGAGTAAAGTTCAGCATGTACCTGGTGAGCTGATTAATAGACTCGTCAAGACTTATGTTTTGACGGTCTACAATATGTATACCGTAGCTTTCAGGGTCTGGAATATGATCGGCCATGAAACACCCAAAGCCAGAGAGATTTGTCGTAATCGATGGAATTCCCATGACTGTGCACTCGGCAGGAGTGTATCCCCATGGTTCATAATAGCTGGGGAAAACGCCAAGATTACATCCACGAATAAATTCTTCGTAGTCGAGATTAAAGAGAGGATTAGTTGATGAAAGAAACTCAGGGTGAAAGACAACCTTCACACGGTCCCAGGAACTATTCAGAAGCTGACATCGTCTGAGTGCATTAAGTACTTGATCTGTATCATCCTCAGCAATATTGTGCGTAGTGATTGGTGGCGGAAGGGACCTATGGCTGGCAAACAAACATCGTTTAAGACGGACAACGTCATCTTTAGAAAGGAGGTCGTCAGACTCAGGCATTTTGCCACTTAAACATATTTCAAATAATTTCTTGCCTATATTCTTTTGGACCTTTTCTATAGCATCCTTTAAGCTTTTTGCTACTGCCTGTCCTTTTAAACTTTCAACATTAAAGTTGTTTGTCTTGGCTGGAAGAATAATAAACGCAAGTACTGTCACATCAGTGCCAGATTCTTTCATCAAGTGGTTAAGTCTCGCTAGGCTTTCAATAAAAATATCAGCTCCTTTGTTTCCGAATTCGTATCTTCCGGCAATAAAAAAATAAAGGGTCTTAGCTAAATCAAAATCGAGATGACCATAAAAATGGCCTCGGACGAAATCATGAATCTTTTCTTTGTTAATTGCATGGAGGTTTTGAAATTCATGCAATGCACTGAATCTCTTGATATTTAGACCGTTTGGTGTTATTACATCAGGCTTTCGTTTTAACAAACATTCAGCTTCCATTGCTGTTATATCAGACACAGTTGTAAAAACATCTGCCATGTGTGTCGCAGCTCTTTCCAAACAGTATCTGTGATATATTTGCCGATTTCCAGCTTCGATGTCAATGTTAAACTTGTTCAGGTTGTTATAAAAATCTGTGCTGCCAGCGCACAAGTAACGCCCAAGGAGTGTTGCGTGTGTAGTAAATACTGTTGCGACTTTTATTTTCCAAAGCCGCAGCAAAATAAGACCAACTCCAGATAACCACTCATGAAAGTGACACACAGTTTTTGGAGAATCAGCTCCACATATACTTAGGAAACGACTAAATTCAGCAATAAACTGTGCTACCATAAAGCCAAATAAAACAGAATCATTTGACTCCACATCAGAGTCTGGAATACCAATATTTGTTTTCTCAAAAAGTTCATTCTTATAATAGTTCATTTTATTTGATACTGAAGCGATATCAAATAATATAACTAAAGGATTTCCCTCAACAAGCCAAGTTCCAGTGTGTACCCGCAGCCCTGCATCACGGATCTTACAAACAGCATTGTAAAGAGGCCCATGAGAAAACTCAAACTCATCTATTTCTTCTCGAGAAGATTTCCCTTTATAAGGGCCAAGAAGGACATATTGGTCTTTCATCATTTCAACAGAATGACCGGTCTTGGAGCGGATGACTGTATATATTCCTCCGACTTTGTTAGCCACTTCCCATGCACATTCAAAGGTCCAAACAGGAGATTCTACATTTGAAGGGTGTTGGCAGTTCTCCTTGATATGTTCTGGTGTGGCTTGATTTTGAGTTGAGCTGACTGGATCCATGCTGCATTGAATCGTGGCCCCTGCAAAATGAAAAAGAATATAAAAATAACGCATAAATTATTGATTCTGTCAATCAGAAATTACTGAAAATAGGACAAGAAGAGGAACGTGAGAAGATATTGTCTAATTAATGAAGAAACTTTTACATTCCCACTAAAAAATATACTACTTTCATTTAGTATACTCTACTTGTGGTTTTAAAATTTATCATGAAAATATTACAACAAGTTTTTACTGATCTTCAAATGAGCACTGCATTTTCATTTTTGTACCTCTTCTCTGAGGGTTTTACTGCTATTTTGTCTATAAATATCCTTTGCAAAAATATTTATTCCAGAGGAAAGGGATAGGAGGGGACAAATCTAGCGCCTTTTGTATACTGAGGACGTATGATTTTGACCATTTTCAAATTAAACTGGAACTTTTAAAATCCTGTTTCATAAACAATTACTTACACAAATATAAGAAAATAATATAAATAAAATAAATAAACAAACAAAAACAAATAAAAAAAAATAAAATTAATAAAATAATGAAAAACATAGAACTTCCTTTGATAAAGCGGCATTAGATTTTATACGAGCTTTTCGAAGATCCATTGAAATACAAAAACGCGAGCCTTTGGATTTCACTATTTACGGCTCTCCTTGGACAAAAATTGTTCCTTCGATGTGTTAATCGATTAAACCTTTAATTTCAGCACTGTTTGATAGGCCTACTAGACCTCTTTAAGCCGAAAATGACCAGCGTGAAAACAGATTGATTTTTTGTTGAATCTTGTTATTAAAGAGTTTGTGTATTATCGGCCTTTAATATAATTGCTGTGTTTTCAAATATTTTGGAGACGGTCAACCGACGCTAAAGCTCACAAAAGGATTTTGAAGAAGCTCAAACTCGGAAAAGATTTTTAATGGTATGGAAACAAGCATAAGACATAACAGCTAGCGCTGTAAAGAAAAAAGTCCAAACTTGGCAAACGAAAGAAACAGAAATCACTGCAAACAAAATTGATGTCACTTCATGTCACACACATAGTTGGTGAGACCAAGATTTTACCTGGTGAATCTATCCATTATTTTTGTGTGGTGTTCAATGACTTTGCGGCTATTAAAATAATATTTCTTTTTATGCTTAAATTATAAGATAATTCTAATTGTATACTGAACAGTACTCTTATCACAGCCGGTATAAGACCATGAAAAGCCTTGTAGATTAGTTTGTTCTTGTTGTAGCGTTGTAGATTAGTTTGTTTTAGCCCCTTATATACACAATAATTTTTACTCATTTTAATGTTGCTCCTTACTCCCAGCTGAATTTTTTATTTAATTTGTGACGGTATTGAACTAATACCGGGAAATCCCCTCCCTCCGGTCAAAATATCTCTTGGAAATCTCCTTCAAAAACATGTATGAAGACAACAACAGAAACATGTAGGCATACATTTTCGGGTGGGGGAGAGAAATTTTCTGCTGTTCGGGGAGGGAAGTTTCCAGGGAGTGAAAGTGTCAGGGTAAATCATGCACTGGGGGAATTTGCCAGAATTCTTATACAAAATTCTTTTTATATGTCTTGCTTTCTCTTTTCTGTCTCAATTTCACGTGCAGAGGGGTTAAGAGTGATTGTCCCGGTAATAATCCCGGTAAATTTTCACCGGGATTGAATTGTCTAGAGCATATTTCCGGGGGAGGGGGTTTATTCATGGAGGTGGGGCCAGATTTTCTGGCATTGTTTAAAAAACGATCAGAAATTAAATTTAAAAAAACATATTTTTTTCAACTGAAAGTAAGGAGCAACATTAAAACTTTAAACGAACAGAAATTATTATGTATATGAAGGGGGTTGCCCTCTCCTCAACACCTCACTCTTTACGCTAAAGCTTGAATTTTGTCCCAATTCTTTAATAATGACTCCTGAAACACAAGGGCCGTTTAATTAGAACAAAGCGTTTTTTTAAAGTACTAAAAAACTTTAGCGTAAAGCGCGAGGTGTTGAGGAGGGGGCAACCCCCTTTATATATGTAATAATTTCTGTTCGCTTTTAAGTTCTAATGTTGCTCCTTGCTTTCAGTTGAAAAAATATGTTTGTTGTATTCAATAAAAAAGGAGACATCAGTGCAAAAAAGTCATTTTCCTTGTTGTTCAAGGTGGAGGATTGTAATTACTCTAATGAAGGTTTTCGACTATGCTGATTCCATTGATGCACTTTTTATTTCGATCCATCGCCATTTCCGAGGCATCTTCTTCATCGAAAAATATCATAAATGTGGTTTCGCAATAAACTTTTACTTTTAGGATTAACCGAAACAATAGCTACCATTCCTGATTAAGTGTCAAATGACAATTTTTTCTCATCAGGCAGTTTTTATTTTAAAAATATTTTTAACTTTTGGTTACTGTATGCTGTGGTTCACTCTTTACTGGGCTGCAGCAAATGTACATCCTAATCTATATATACTAAAAGCTCTAGAGTAACATCCTTAGGAATTCCTAAGATATTGCATATACGCTCTTTTCACAACCTGGATGCATATAGTTTTTGTTGATTTTGTTTAACGTGCCCTTAAAAATTTGACATAACAAAATTGTGTCCGATCATCGAAGGACAATAAATACACCCCCAGATTCTTCCGCATAACCCAACACTACCCTTTGGCAAACACATTGGCGGATCCAGGGGGCGCCCCCTAACGTAGTATAAAGTAGTGTAATTTACCGAATTAACGCAAGTTTGCGTTATCGGATCAACCTATTTTGCACTTCCCCCCTAAAAACATCCTGGATCCACCCCTGGGCAAACAGAAAAGTAATCTCTCCCACATCCCGGGAAAAAACATGTCTGACTCCAAATCCTAGTCAATAAAAATCCAGATCATCGGCAAATCCAGGGACAAAGGAGACGACATGTGTGGAAAAACGAATAGACACAGTGGAAGATATATGAGGTATTCTTCCCACATACATTGGTTAGAAACGACCAAATTTTCTTGTCAAAAATTTTAATTCTTAAAGTGATGTTCCAATTTCTAAACGTCAATCTCAAACTTAGGCTCTTCAGACGAGTCTTAATCTCGTAGAGAGCCCCTTTTTTGTACTAGACAGCATATTAATGTGATCATGTTGACATTCAATTTATTTTACAATACAAAGGGGACACGCAGTTTAACCCCCCCCCAAAAAAAAAAAAAAAAAAAAACTTGCTGACTCGTAAATTGGTCGTAATTACGAAAGCAAACATATCCTTTTTTGAGACTGTCAGACAAAGTCCACGGGTTGTAAACTTCTTCATTTTGTTAGTAAACTCTCTACTCCAGGTAAACCCTCAAATGTTTACCCTAGTTTTGGGTAGTTTTATCCATTTCACATCCATATTTTTTTATTCAAGAAATAATTTATAAGTCTTTAAAATATTACAAATAAGGATATAAAAAAGACTTTTTTTCATATTTAAGAAGTTAAATATATTTCTAAGCATTATAAATCAAGATTTAGCAAAGAACTGTAAAACACTTTATTTGTTCTTTACTTGAGATGTAGCTCTATTTTTGAAGGATTTACGCCATTAAATATTTATGATTTTTGATGGATTATTTCACAATACTGAACAGAGACCAAAAGTAGATAGATCGGACTCTGGTTTCAAAAACTGCGAAAAGGCATAATACGAAAACAAAACTGCAAAAATGAAGAACAACAATTTACCTTAGCGGTTCATTAAAAGACGAAAAATTTAATGCTTCCAATTCAATATTCCAATGAAGACTGACTTAAATTAAAGGCAGCTTATCAAGTTATATAAAATGTAAATTCAAATTTTGACCTGATTATTGTCATAACTAATTGATGTACTCAATTCATAAGTGATTTTATGAAGCCTAAAAATTTCCATGTGCTTCTCATGTTTTGGCTTTGGTAATGTTTAAATAAAATATACAAAATATATTGAGGGATTGAGGGAAAATGTATATACAATTCTAGGGGGGAGGGGGAAATGTTGAAAAGGAGGTCTAGCTATATAAAAACACAAAGTGTGCATCCTGGTTCTCAAAAAGGCGTATCAGCAATATTTCGTGACCGGCTTAGAGCATAAATTTGAAACTTGAACTGATATTAAATTTGCATGCAACTGCCATTACCATCACAGCTAATATTACAACTACTGTCTATACTGCTGCTACTACAACTATATAAAACTATGACTATTTACGACTCTTTGCGACTTGAACTACTTGCTACTGTTTGAGCCACAGGGCCTGAATAAACAAACAAATGGTTCAAAACAATAATCCAACAGCGAGTTCAAAATACAATGAAAAAGCCTCGTGCATACATTCAACAATATTTTATGCACTTGCCCCCTCCCCTGTCCCTAAAATATCTGGGGTTGATTCAAAATGTAATATATTTTGCATTGTTTTAAACAGTCCCAGCATCATTTGAATCCATTACTCACTGCCATCCCCGAAAAGGGTTGTGATCTTGATTTTTAAAATCATACTTTGAAACTCAACGCATTACTAAAGCTGCTCCCTGCAAAATGCGGAAGGTGGGGTTTCATTTCCAGAAGAAAATTCACGGAATGGCGTGTTTATTTATCGTTTTTTTTTTTTTTTTTTTTTTTTTTTTTTTTTTTTTTTTTTTTTTTATTGTCCGTCACCAATGTTTGATTTTGTCTGATAGAGGGTGAAATTGCTGTTAATTGAAAATTGTGAGATTGCCAGTTCATTCAAAGGTATCGAAAAACTGTATAGTGACCGGTACTTGTCTATTATATAAACACACTAGAGAAGGGAAGTTTGGCGAATGCTAATGCAATTAAACAAAATATGATGAAAATACAATGCTTTAGTAACAAAATTATGAAAACTGCCACAAAGAATTATGGAGGGGGAGCCTCCTAGACCGCGTAACCTAACCAAAATACCAAATAAATATTTAATAAAAAAGCTATAATGTCGTTTCTCTATGAGCCGAAGGTTATTGCTTGGTATACACAGCGTGAAAAACTGGGTATTCGCAATGCAAGTTCTCGAGTGTGTTTTATATTTTAGACAAGTACCTAGTGACCTTCCTCCCATTTGCGGAGGGCTTGATGAAACACAGAAGTTAAGACAACTATGGTACTGGTGCGTTATATGGTCACTTTTATATATTTTACAAGGAAACCACTCACGGAAAACCCGCCAGACGGGTTAATTGCAAGAGACCCCTATAGAGAAATGCAAAGCGTGGTTTTCATTGCGTTTACGATATTTAAACTGTTTCTTTTGGGGTTTTAGGGGGGGGAAGGTACCTAGGTTAGGTTGAGTATTTAATATATTCTATGCTTTACCTCCCACCCCCCAATGTGCAATTATATAGCCCAAATTTGCTTATAGACTATTATATATTCATCCTATTTTATTTTATTTCATTAGATTTAACCAAACTTGACTTTTTAGAAGTGACCATATAAAGCACCAGTACCATAACTTTTTCACTTGTTGGGGGTGAAAACAGAACATACTTTCATTATAAATCTAATCCCCTCCCACCAGTTAAAAGGGGTGTTGCAACTGCGCTTGTGGATCCTGTCCTAAGTATTTGCTCAGAGTTTTAAGTCTAAGCAGAATTATCCGTAGGGCTGGGGGATTTCAGTCCGAATTTGAAAAGTCAACCAGAATTCAACATTCAAAAAAGTTTATTTCAAATGAAAGTAAAGAGAATGTTAAAGGGGAAACATAGCAAGATTTTTTTGTCTTTTTTAGGATAATATTAGTTGTAGGGTATTCTCTTGGGAACGAGTGGAGAGGGATTTATTTTCCGCTGAGACAGGGGGCAGATTTCGGAGCCTTATTTTAAAAAAATGAAGAGACATTTAAGTAAAGAGAAAATTTTCAACTAAAATTAAAGAGCTACATTAAAACTTAAATCGAACATAAAATATTCCGTACATGAAGGGTCAGCCCCCTCCTCAACCCTTCACTTTCTGCGCTAGAATTCGACTTTTTGTCTCAATTCTTGAAGGACGACTAAACGACGGCCTTTTAATTGAAATAAGAAACTTTCTTAAGTACAAAAACTTTAGCGTAGAGAGCGATGGATTGAGATGGGGCTGGCTCCTTTCACATATGGTGCGAAATAATTCCTATTCGTCTTAAATTTTGATATTGCTCCTTACTTTCAACAAAAACAAGTTGTTTTTTTATTTAATTAGAACCTAGATTGGTTCCTCAAAGTTTCATTTACCTAACTGGGCTATTTTTCATGATAGCCAAAAGGCCCTCATGTAGAATTTCACTAAAAAACACAAAACTGCATTTCAAAGTTGAAAATGTTTACACAACGCTTTTTCATTAAGTATTTAGGATTTTTGACGGATTATTACACATTATTCAAATAGATTGAAGCAGTGGCAGATCAAGGGGAGGGGGTTCGGGCCCCCTAATATAGTCTAAAGCAGTGTAATTTACTTAATTAACGCAACTTTATTGGATCAACCTATTTTGCCCCCACCCCCTAACAAAATCCTGGATCCGCCAATGGATTGAAGAGAAATCAAAAGTAGGTAGATAGGACTCTGGTTTCAAAACTGCAGAAAAAAAAACAAACAAACAATGAAGATAACAATTTACGTGTTCCAGTAAAAGGACGAAAAATTAATGCCTCCAATACAATATTCCAATAGAGACTTACTTAAATAAAAGACAGTTTATCAAACTATATTCAAATTTTAACCTGATTGTTCTCATAACTAATTGATGTACTCAATCCATAATTCATTAGTGATTTCATAATATATCAAAATTGTCATGAGCTCCTCCTGCAAGTTTTGTCTTTGGTAATGTCATATTTTTAATAGAATATTTAAAATTTATGAAGGGGATCTGGGACAAACGCATATAAATTTTAGGGAGAACGCGCAATTGTTGATAGGACAGTTTAACTACACAGTTTGTTAAAAGGGCGTATCAGCAATATCTCGTGAACGGCTTAGAGTATTAAGTTGAAACTTACAAGAGATGTTGAACTAAACAAAAGCACCGTGTATATGCTACTGCTAATGATACTACCCATGCTGCTGCCACTTTAACTATTTATGACTGTAACTGCGACTTTTTACATACTACTACTACTACTATTGCACTGAATCAATGGGGTTTAATTGCATCCAATTTGTCTGGTAGCACAGATACAATATTTCATGAACAGAATTCAAGGAAAGTGAATACAATATGTCCACTATTTTGAAATGTATAATTAATTAATTTTTATTTTCGATGTCTAAGTAACAATATTAGCCTCAGTTTTATAATTAGCAGGCTCAAAATGACTGAAATCCAATTTATATTTCTATTTTTTCAGTTTACACACCACTGTACATTATTTCATGAAAAATCAAGTGATTCAACTTATTTAAATGATGCTTTGAAATAAATGTCTATAGATGGATACATGAATATTTTCATATATAATTATTTCCATAGAAATAGAATATTTTCTATGGCAAAACAAAGGAAAAATTGCTGAAACCAACAATTCAACATCGAGTACAGAATAAAATACAAAAAACACTTACATAGATACAACAATATTTTAAGAAGTCGCCCCTTCTCTGTCCCTAAAAAAGCTTTCTCTATGTTTAATTCCTCATTGAATATGTTTTACAATTTTTTAATAGTCCCAACATAATTCTCAGTCCCAGTTAAAATAAATTTTGTGGGACTAAAATTCAGTTTTGTCTCATAGACGGTGAAATTGCTATTGATTGAATTACGAAAAATACAATTTCTAGAGCCCTTTTCAAGTTTCCGAAAATACTGTGCCACGAAAATTCTGAGATTGCCAATTGATTTAAAATCATCGAAACACTATATACTGACCTTCCCACTTGCGGAGGGCTTGATTCAGCACATAAGTAACAACACCTCTTTTAACTTCTTGGGGACGAAAACAAAAGATAATTTCATTTTAAATCTATTCAACCCTCACCTCCTACAAGCTAAAGAAGGTATTGTAACTTCCCTCGAGGGTCCAGCCTTAAGCATTTTCTCAGAATTCTACGTCAAAGCAGAATTGAATTTACCAGAGATATGCTTTTTGGAAGGTTCTAGGCGTTTACCCCCCCCCCCCCCTCAGAAAGTATTATTTCTCCCGTGGAAAAAAATCCCCCGGAAAATACATTCTCGCTCAAAGGAAATTATTCCCAAAAGGTTTACTTCCACTGAAAATTCACCCAGACAATCCCCACCCCTGCAGGAAACTCCTCCAGGAAAAATGTCCTCATTTTTCCCAATAACACATACTATCTGTAAGCAATGGACTAATTACAAAACTTAAAATGACACTTAAACTTCTACAGCGGGGTTCTCAGATTGTTTTGTAGTTTGGGAAGGAGGAAGATACCTCAAAGAGTGCATTTTAATGCCAAGACATCCCAACTATCAGTTAACCATCAGATAAACACAGAATTAGTTCCAAAGGGAAAGGAGAAGAGGTGCAGGTAGAAATTGATGCATGATCTCCACGGCTGTAGCCAGGATTTTTGTTTGGGGGAAGGAGTACAAAAGAAACTTTAAAAAGCGTATCAAAAATGTAAAATTCATATCTACTCCCTTATGATTTCTGGGAATATTTCTGGTCTACGCTGTTATTATGAAAGTAAAGAGTTTCATACACCCCAAAATGAACAGAATTTATTCCATATAAGAAGGGGACAACCCCTTCCGTACCCACACCACCACCTCATGGTCGCGGAAACTTTGGAGAGTGCTCGTTAGGTCAGAAATTAAGAGTTCAAGTCTTTTTTTTATAAGTCAAAAGTGATTGGAAACAAACCACACACACGGGGGGGGGGTATTTTCCAAGGGAGAATTTTCCGTGATTTGTATTTTTCGCGGGTGGGGTGGGGGGCGGTTCTGGGGAGGTAAACGTTGGCCACATTTTGGAATCAGTTATGCCATTCCGTTCGTTAATGTTTCAATTAGCCGTAGGGGCGAGGTGTTTCAGTCCTGATTTGAAAAAAGATAAAAATCAATGTTAAAAAAAAATCAAATGAAAGCAAAGAGAATCTTCAAGCGGGAATGGTCTGCAGGAAATTTTTCATGGTGTAATTTTCCATTCAAGAATTTTCTTTTGGGGAGGGGATTACACAAAGGGAGGGGATACATTTCAGAGTATTTTTTTAAACAACGAGAAAATACATCAGAAAAGGTTTCTCAATTAAAAGTAAAGAAAAACATTAAAACTTAAAATGAAAAAAAATCATTCCGTATTATACCTTCTTAAACTGTTTGGTGCCATGTTTTTAGATTAATTTTGATGATTTTTTGCCTACATTTATTTTTTCTTGTTTTTTTTTTTTTTTAATTTGGCGCCTACAACTGCCAAAAATTGATTTTGATTACGAATTAGCCGCATTTTAGGATAGGCTACAAAAAGGAGCAAAATCGCCAAACACAAGATGCCATTGGTGATTTTTTCTTTTCGACTCTAGTACCATTTTCAAATTTCTATACTCTGTGCTAGCTATGAAAAAATGCTAATGCCCCTCTATATATCTCTCTCATGTCAGCTTTGCCGTCACTTTAGCGCAAGAACTTTCTCTTGAAATTTGCACCGCCTTCAAAATTCTAGGGAATTCGAAGTTGTCTATTACATTCGTATTTTATAATCGTGGAAATAGGCCGAAGGGAAAAGCTAGGTCGCGTGATAGGAGTTCAGGATAATTCTCATTTAATTTGTGAGTAGAATACTTGGTCATTTGTTTTATATTAGGCTAGAAGATTAGAAAGGGCCTACTGACTATATATATATATATATATATATATATATATATATATATATATATATATATATATATATATATATATATATATATATATATATATATATATATATATATATATATATATATACATATATATAAACCTAGTTTAGAATCTTAGGAGACCTAATTTAGTCTTGGGGTTTCCAAAGATGAAAAATTGGGAAAAAATTAGATGGACCGCAAGCTCTGAATGCAGCCTCTAGGACTTCAGAAGATCTAATTCTGATCGGGACTTTTTAGAATCTTAGAAGACCTAATTTATTATTCGGACTTTGAAAGATTCACTCCAAAGCTATTTTCTAGAGTGCAAAAGATTTAGCACTAGTCCGGCTGCTCTACCATTCAACTAAAAAAATTATGTTTGTCACTACTATGCATCAGGCAACTGCTTATGGTCAGTTTTTTCCATATTTAAGTTTCAACAGCTCTAATCAAGTACATACCCAATGAGGTTGTTAGGGCAGATATCAATCAAATCAAGCAATTCCTTATAATTTGGCCTTTTTTTGCCGAATTGACAAATATGATTCCCTAGGCAAGCGAGCAGGCTGACCATTGGACCCAAAGTCTGAAACTTTTACCATTTCTTTCGTATATTTTCCCTTTGGTATATGTCTGTGTTTTTTATGGTGTGTGTCAGTTTTATTAGTTTTTCCACTCCCATGTTGCTGTGGCGTTATATTTAAAATAACAAAGCTAAAAATACGGGTGACTTTCATTCGTCGAGAGGAGCTCAGCTGGTAACGGTGCAAGGGGAAATAAAAAATCCATTAATCTTGAATTAAAACGAATGTTGAATAGATGATCGACAAAAAATAAAAAAAATGAGAATACCAATGATCATGACAAACAATAATGCAGTGCCAAGAATGTTCTTTTTTTTCTTTTTTGTTTTTTTTAAAGTGTTTGTTATTTTTGTATGCTTAAATAAATTTGATATGATTTTCTCTTGTAGTGTGTAATTTCACATGTCACCACATCTAAAATTCCATATATTGTTCTACGCAGGTTAGTGTATGTATTTCCTTTAATTTTTTATAAGTTTCCTTTGTGTTTCAGATTTTAATTGCTTGTTCATAACATCCCATTTAGCTGACTCTATAAGACATTTTTCCCCGAGAAAGGTGGCCAGAGCATGAAAATTTTCGTCTGTAGGTTCCTGTGAATTTTTTTGAAAAGGAACATGGATGCCACCAGGGATGAGCTGGGCAGTGATCCCCAACCCTTTTGTGAAACAAGAAGAAATTTTAAACTGTACACAAACAGGAAAATGAGAAATATCTTTAAGGGGAGAAGGGTGAAGTGAAGGGAGTGTAACAATCTTGGCTAGAAAATTTAGCCAATATCCTTTTCACCACCCTCTTCCCACGAACTGGTCTATGTCGACTTTTAAAGCCAAAGCCGGGCTATTTTTCAATAGATTTTTTATTTGAAAGCTTTCTAGTGATATTGTTTTGTTTTTATAGCAGATTGACAGTTTACGCTACAGTAAAGTTAGAAAGGAAATGCTGATGAGGAGATCTTGCTTGATGAAACAACTTTCATTTCCAAAGATATAGGCCATAAAAATGCTATTGGGATCTTATGGAAAACAATGTTTTCAAAAATAGTCTTAAACTTGTATACCAAGAACTCCGGCTAAATTTCATTATCAGTTACTCGATTAAGTATACACTAGAAATCATACATGATTAGAAAGACCTCATTCTGGGGCGCGGAAGATAATAAAATGTTTTTCTTAGACCTAAGTCCCTGTGCATTTCCCCCATTTGTCCTTGGGTCTGTTTAGAACCAAGTTGTTTTCGTTTTAATGAAGATATTACTACCCATTGACAATTTAGGGTTATTTGATTTATTGCCATCACACATCTTATGAAATTTGCCTCGTTCCCATGGAATTTTCTCCCTCTTAAGGAAAAGTATTCTGGTGACATCCTTGCTGGAGTTAGAGCATCCCAAGGCAGTTTGTTCAGAGCCGTTCCTAGGGTTGGTGGTGCCCGGGGAAAAATTAATTACACCCCCCCTCCCCTCCCGATTCAAATATAAACAAAGAAAGCCGAATCAAAGTAAAAAATTGGATCAGAATAGGCAGGCCCTCCGAACCAAAGCACCCGGGACAACTGCCCCGGTTGTCATAGGAACGGCTCTGAGCTTGTTCAGACTGAAAATCATTCGTTACTTATAGGAAGTGAACGTTGTCTATACTTGTTTCCCAGTATTCCTCTTCAGTGTTATTAATTAAAAGACAAATAAAAAACAGTGCTATTCTTACAGAAGTAAAGATCGAAGTTGAAAGTTCAAACGAACAAAAAATATTGCTTTGTAGATTATACAATATGAATCTAAAACACTATCTTAAACAGACTGACTTGTGATATTCTGTAATGTCTGTGAAATTACAAAAACTAGCACTTTACGGAAAATTTAGCTTATTTGAATTTTTTAAAACCATAATTGTATACTAAAAGACATCGATACTATAACCAGTGAAAGACTATTGAAAGCTTTAAAGATTAGTATTCTATTTTCTGAAGGCTACTTATGGAGTTTTCCTGTTTTTTGGGGTCGATTTCGTGTTTTCTATAATGCGCAAGTTGTTAGAATTCGGTAGATACCGGAAAATATTACGAGTTAATATGAGCTAGTTTCGTCTGGATATATCTTGCTAGTCTTATATGCGAAACAATAACTTGTTGTTTGTTTGAAGTTTCAACTTCGCTTTTTACTTCGGTAAAAAAAAACTTTAAACTTTTAAGTTAATTTGCACAAGAGTGGATACAGATAGATAGTTAAAAATATGATACTGGGTTCTCTTCTATTGCAAAAAAAAGAGCACTAGAGGTTTGTTATCCCATTTAGAAGAAGCCTCTCCTGATATTCTATGACCACTGTTTCAATACGTTCACCCCTGATAAAAAAAAGAGTGTACAAAAAAATTCAACAATTAAACACGCATCCAAGATCATCCTTCTCGGAAATATCGTGAAATTTTGTGATACTTTTTTCTGTATTGTTCTCTAACTTCTTATCCTGAAGCTTCGGTTACTGGTGACAAATGGCCACTTCTTTCTAACCGCTTCATTAACAAGAATGGTTAGAAAATGCAAAATTTAGTAATTTTTCTAAGATTGTAGCTCGAAAACCCTACTTTATGGCTCTCAGGCATGCTGATTCTATTCGCAATTTTTCTGAAACTATCAAATTTTCTTATTCATACAACTTTAGATGAACAGATTTAAGATTAAAATGTTGCATAAATTCGGAATCAACCAAGACACGTAATCCGGGGGGCCTGCCCCTCCCCCAAAATCATATATGTTTCTGAGTGACAGGGCATTTCTTATTAAAGATTTCAAATTTTGTGTTATTATTGCCCGCGCCCTAAAAAAATCTATATACGAGTCTGCACCCAATTATTAAGCTGACTTAATGTGTAAATTATTTTCAAACTTCTGTTCGTACTTTTGGTTACTATTGTCGTTCTTTACAGATTGTTTATTACGTAAACGGTTTAGTCAAGTGTTTTTAAACTTCAAATTTTTTAGTTTCACTTTCCATGGACGAGGGTCGATCTTCTTTCAATTTACCTAGCTAGCTGTAGTTTTGATTCTGATTCCCTGTGTATACTTGCCCATAAAACTCGAGTATAGCAAAATATGTGACATGTAAAAATATTTTACAGTGAAATTTATAAACATAGTAGCCTAAGTGTACAATTAAAAAAAAGGAAGCCAAGATATGTTGTACTGCTAACAACTTACTGCAGCACCAAGCCGCCTGAGGCTAACATAGCTACGCACGGTCTTCCTCCATCCCAATCTATTATCACCCCTCCTTGTTTATATCCTCCCAGGAAGTTCCCATTTCCTTTAATATTTCCTTACGACATCCTCCCACCCCAATAGAGGTAGATCTGCTTTTTGTTTGACCCTGACGATTGGGCGAAAAGGACAATTTTCGGTAATCTATCATCCTTCATCCGTAGAACGTACCCTAGCCATTTTAACATTTCTCTCATTATAGCCCTAGAAAGCGGGATTGAACGACACTTTTCTTACAGCCAACTGTCTGAGATACGGTCAGTGAGTCTCGTACCCAAAAAAATCCGTAGATATTTCCTCCGGAAAACATTTAGAAAATCTTCCTCCGTTTTTCAGAGAGCCCATGCTCAAGAACCATGCTTCACATATTGTAGTGTGAAAAATACTGGAATACCGTAAAAATGTCGAGATTGCAGAGGAAGAGGATGGGGTTTTGAAAGTCCCCCTGCATTCCTGCTTACAAAAGCTTTTTATTCCGGATTCATTACCTGTGTTCTCTCTAACACGAAACGGCTGCATGGTGGATGAAGCAAAAGCGTATAACTGTTCATCGCAAATCGATTCATTCCATCTGTTGAAGTCCAATTTGGAGCCGGTAGGAAGTCAATCTTTTTTTAGCAGTGTGAATTTAACGTTTCGCTGAAAATATTACAACTCAACCGTTGACCGGTCATGACGCATCATCTTTCAACGAAAATAGGATCAAATCTAGCTTAAAAGTCAAAACAGTGGTTTTTACACGTTTAGCGATGTTAGCCTACGGACGCAGTCATTACAACTTGATACTACCCAGATTTGAGTCATGCAGTGGTGTCAAGTCGCAAGAATTTAGGGTGGGGGGGGGCGAAATGTGTTTTCAAAAATCTAGGGGCAGAGCAAATTTGTAAGTTTTTTTTTTAGATTAAAATACTAAATTAGGCATTTATTAATGACTCCCATAGCGTTCTTCAAAATCTAGGGAGAAGGGGCAAATGTCCCCTCGAAATGATGCTACTGCCGTCATAATTTCAGATTGAAAAATTTTAGGGAGGCTTTCCTCTTACCCTTCACGTTTAATTAAACTTTAAGCTATTTAAAGGTATTATAATATCGATTTTAAGTATATTTTCCTATTATTAACACGGTTTTTCATAAAAAAAAAAATGGCAGAGAAACAGGACTGGGCAGTCCTTCCTCCATATTTGAGTTCAAAGGGAGGATAATTATCATAATCATGTAAAGTGGAATCAACTTACTGTAGCACATAGCGTGCCAGGTTCCAGTACTTATCCTAATTAATGGTAACATTGTTGCTTAGACACGTACGAATTTCTTTCCCCCTGCTTAGGTCTATTAATCACTGGGAGAACAGGACTGCAAAACGAATAAATAGTCATGTTTGACATCAGTACTTTAGAATGTTAGTCTTTTATAGGCACTATAAAAGACTTTCGCTCATTGACACCCTTGTCACATTTAATGCACGGTTGCCATTTTTTTTTACGCAAGTGATGCGCAAGCAATGCGCAAGTGATGAAAACCATTAGTTGAAACTATGATTTGTTTCTTTATGCAATTCAATTCTCACTAGCTTAATTAATAAAAACTTACCCAGCCTGGAAGATTGATACACTGAAAAAAAGAAAGAAAAATGTTTATATTGTTGGCCAGGGCATTCGCTGAGGGAAAGTGGCTTGAGCAGTGCACCCCCTCCCCCTATACCTTAAATTTTCTCGAGGTCTTAGCCACTTTTAATCAAATTTTCATTTTTTTTATAATGCTCCACCCCGAAAAAAATTTCAGTGTTTTTCAGTGTTTAAAAAAAAAATAGAGTTGTGAGAAAGTCAAAATTTAGCGTAAAGAGCGAGGCGTTGAGGAGGGGACAGCCCCTTTCATATACAGAATAATTTCTGTTCGTTTTAAGTTTTAATGTCGCTCCTTACTTTCAGTTAAAAAAACTTGTTTTTTTTATTTAATTTTTGAACGTTTTTGAATAAATGCAGGTTTTAATCTTGGCTCACCGTACATGAATAATTAAAACAAAATTTCCATATTAATTTACTTTTATTTAGTTAAATGGCTTTCTCGAAACTTGTTTAATTTTATTTACGAACGTTTTTATTAGTAATAAATATACGTAACTTACGAATTAACTTACGTAACGAAATTCTATATTCATATGTTTTTAATACGTTTATTAGGGGGTTCGCCCCCTAGTCAATGCCTTGCTCTTTAAGCGAAAGTTCGAATTTTGTTCCAATTCTTTAAAAATGACCGCTTAATAACAAGGCCGTTAATTAGAATAAATAGCTCTTATGAAAGTACTATAAAATCTTTGGCTTAAAGAGTCAGGAATTGACTACGGGGTGAACCCAATCATATATGTAATATTTTTTGTTCGTTTAAAGTTCGATGTTGCTGCTGTTGCAGTTGAAAAACTTGTTTTTTTATATTTAATTTCTGATCTTTTTTAAAACAATGCTGGGAAGTCCGGCGTCCCCTTCATAGCAATGTCCCTTCCCCCATGAAAACTTCCTTCATGGAAAGATCCTCCCACATAACCCCTGACCCCCCCCCCCCACTACCAGGAAAAATCTCCCCTGGAAACGTCTGTATACTTCCAAATAACCAATACTATATGTTAACATTGGGTAAAGTTCATAACTTTCAGCCCTCCCCCCGGGAACTTTGGGGGATTAAGTCATCCTAAAAGACATACTTATAATATTTTCGAAAATGTTGAACAAAATGGCTATCTCAAAATTTTGATCAGGTGACTTTGGGAAAAAAATGAGCGTGGGAGGGGGCCTAGTTGCACTCCTTTTTTTTGGTCACTTAAAAAGGGCACTAGAACTTTTAATTTCCATTCCAATGAGCCCTCCCACGATATTCTAGGACCACTGGGTCGATACGATCACCCCTGGAAAAAAAAACAAACAAACATAACAAATTAACACGCACATGTGATCTTTCTTCTGGCAAAAAATGCAAAATTCCACATTTTTGTATATAGGAGCTTGAAACCTCTACAGTAGGGTTCTCTGATACGCAGAATATGATGGTGTGATTTTCATTAAGGTTCTATAACTTTTAGGGGGTCTTTCCCCCTTTTTTTCGAAAATCAGCCAAATTTTCTCAGGTGCCTAACTTTTGATGGGTAGGATTAAACTTGATGAAACTTATATATTTGAAATCAGCATTAAATCTGATTCTTTTGATGTATCTATTTGTATCAAAATACCGTTTTCTAGAGTTTCGGTTACCATTGAGCCGGGTCGCTCCTTACTTACAGTTCGTTACCACGAACTGTTTGATTAAGACTGTGCGCTATAGACAACACATAAGCTTTCTGATGCGCTTGAGAATCTGTGCGCTATAGACAGCACAGAAGCTTTCTGATGATCTAAATAATTAAAAAAATGTTTAAAGCTTTCATCTTTCAATTTATGAAGAAATGAAAAGCTATATTTTGTTGTTGCTAGTCTGAAGAATTGAAAAACATTGTATATTAAAGCTTACGCATACACAGGCTATTCAAAGACTTTTCTGCTCCTATAGAGAATATCCTATTTCTTGAATTGGTTTTGTGTTTTCAATATGTGACTTGTATTATGAAAAAAATAAAGAGTTTATCAAACCTTATGTAAACAGAAGTCGTGTTGACCATTACTGACATCATAAAAGAATGAACGGATCATTCCAAATCAAACAGTTCGTAATGATGAACTACAAGTAAGACTGAACCATGCCAATAGTAAATGCCACTCTGAAAGAAAGTAAAGGACATTATCTCAATATTAAAGCCTTTTTCATTTCCGAATTCTTTGACAGCTAGGATCATTTTGTTAACTATCTTTTCATATCTCATAAAAGTCGACCCAAAAGTAAAATTTTCAGAAACCCCATTTTATCAGAAGTAGCATCGCGATGTCTCAATTTTGTTTTATATTCACACTTGGACATGACCTCGAAGGAGTTGATAAAAAAAAACTTACACCAGGAATAATGCGACAACAGATCATGTGTTTGGTAAAACCTATGTTTTGTGCTCTACTCTGCTAATCATGTTAACTATCTTAGATATAAAAAGAGCGGGAGAATCAGAGGTTCATTTTTGATATTACGGCCTTTATGATTACATCACAAGTGAAGAGTGCCACTAGTCCTAGTAATTACCTCACTTTTTATTTTGAGACATTTGTTAAAACTTCTCTTAAACGCAACGAGAGACAGATTTTCCTAAACTACCTGTACTGGAAAGGTGTTCCACGCATCAACGGATCGTCGAGTGAGACTCGTTTTCAAGTTATCCTGGCGGGATATATTCAGGACAAGGTAGTCCTAAGAAGCTGTAATTTGGGAAGTTAAAATGCAGAGGGTTTGCTATGTCCAGAATGAGTATTAGCGGCATGCACGTCGAGTCCAAACGATCCTGGATCTACTTCTGCGGTTTGCACCAGAGTTGTTGGAAGTTGTTGCACGAACTACTCGATTTTGGGCACGTTGAGGAGTAGCGGTGTAACTATTTGGAGCACCAGCATAGAGAGCACATGAATAATTTAACCTTATGTGCAGAACTTAAGCTCCTTTTGCGATTGATATGTGGTTTTATCACACTACACCGTAGAACCTTCTGCACTAGCATTACTCAAGGGGATTCCATACCTGAAAATAATTTTGTGAGCTTCAGATTCGGCTGACCATCTCAAAGACAAAGGGCTCATTAAAAAATTATTCCAGGGGACTAGCAACTATTTAGTGTTATTGAAGATCCGTGGTTTGAATATAAAATTTGATTTAAAAGGCAATGAAATTTTACGCCTTCTCTGTCGGAGTGGTTTTCAATAGAAAGCGGTTGGCACCACAGGGGACTTCCAAAGCTGTTAAATTGCACAAATGATACTTCCTTTGAGCAGATTTTTAGCATTTTCTTAGCAGGCATGCTAGAACATATTTAGGAACCGTCCTTTCCTGAACCTTAAAAGGAAAACTTTGCTCCGTTTAATAAAAACAAACAACAAATTTTACACTTTCTAATGATGTAAGTTTCCTTATCAAAAAGTGAAGTTGTGTTTGAGCTTTTAACGCCAAACATCCGAAAAAGAAAGCCAAGCTACTGCGAATCTATCTGATAATCTTTAGTCAAATGACTTAAAAAGCTCTTTCTTACCTTTTATTGGTTAGTATAAGAGCACAAAGGGGAAAAAAGGGAAAAGAAATAAACAACACTAGTATACGACGGCCTTTAGTTGAGCATTCCTTTACATAATTTACCATATTAATGATACAAATGACAATTTTTCTACAAAAATAGGGAGTGAGATAAAAAGTAAAAACGGGGAGGAATCACCGGAGACAGAGGGAAAGACTGTGCCATATATCTTCATAGTTAAATTTCTGACAGTAATGAGCCTCATAAACAAAGAAAACTCAATCACAGTACAGCAAACTCTAAAATAGGATAGATTGGAAACAGGATCCACATTTAATATATTACAATTGCAGATTTAAAAGTTATTAGCAGAATAAAGTGTCCCTGGTCTCTTTTAAAAGTGCTATTTATCTGGTTTTGAATGCACAGCATCTAAGAATTGAGGGAAAAATTTTTTACCCCTTCCCTAAAAAGGGGTGAGATTAAGGGTATATATATATATATATATATATATATATATATATATATATATATATATAATATATATATATAATATATATATATATATATATATATATATATATATATATATATATATATATATATATATTATATATATATATATATATATATATATATATATAGATATATATATATATATATTATATATATATAATATATATATATATATATATATATATATATATATATATATATAGCCTATGTATACACATATTATACTCCAGCCTGTAGGGGGCTGAAGGGTAGCGATAGCTATCAGTAGCAATTTCTCTTTTCTTAAAGTTGGAATTAGTTGTAACATCAATTCAAATAATTATTCATTTTATTTCATAATTTTTAGGGGGGGGGGAGGGTTCTTTTATGAATTCATATTGTTACTGTTTCTTTTAAGTTTGGCTGGATTAATCATTCCGTTTCTGTTCATTTTAGTTTTTAAATATGAATATGATCTAAACTTATGACTTTATAGAAATAAGTAATAATAAGTGAAGTCCTTCAGCTAGTACCAAGCCTGGAAAGGGAGGAGGGCTTGGGAGGAGTCTTGAAAGCCACTCCCTTAAAAACTGAAATCGTAACTGAGAAATTACAATTATAATATGCATAAATCTTTAAACTGAGGTTAGCCCCTCTGTGAAATTATTCTGATTTGCCATTTACTTAAGAGGATAGTCCACACTTTGACTGAAACAGGAGGAAAACCTCTCTGACTCCCCTCTCACCCTGCTCTGGGATAGACAGAATTTTAAGGTTTACCGCCAATATTTCCATTAATATTTACATAATTTGCCGGTTTTTAGCCATCGTGCTGACTCAAACAAATTTATCAGCACAAGCCTGCCAATTTTCTTGACGGCAAGAAGAGATATATTAATAAATTTAGGATAATCAGTAAGGAAACGGCTTCGAAATATCGACTTCGACGTTTTGACATACTGGAAGTTAAACCGTCAATATATCAAAATATCAGAGAATCGAGATACCACCCATCCCTAGATATGATACTAAGATATATGAGGGCCTTCGATCCTATATTTCTAAATAATTTATATCTGCAAATGAATGGACAGTTTTTTTTTTAGTTTTAACATCGCTGCTTTCACTTTTAGAATACATATTTCTTCTTTTATCCTGAAATGTAAGAACACAAATTAGACCCTTGGGGTCTCGCGCCCTTCTAGGCTCGCCCACTCAGAAAGCTCACGGCTTGCCCCTTTTTTCTTCATTGGGTCCTATTTTGGGGACTTTTTTACTGTGCTTTAATCCTTTTTTGCTGACTTTCTTTTTTCGAACATCCTTGAAATAACTCGACATTCTTGGTCCACTTAAAATACTTTTTCGCCTGCTGACCAAATGGTCTGCGTGGCGCAGGTACCGATCTCCTTATTCACTGCGTTCGGCTGGAAGTGCAATGCGTGGTTGGGGACAAATCATCCGACGCTGCCCGTGTTTCCCCCCCCCCCACATTTTTCCAGGTACCCATTTAGATCTGGGTCAATTCTGGCATCATTAACCTCCATTCCAAACCAATTAACCAATGACACCAGGAGTCGACCCCTGTTCTCATGATTTCAAGTCCAGCGCGGGGACATTCTCTGGTCCCATGTCTTTAATCCTTGTCCTCGATTTTGGGGTCAATAACTTACATTTTACGAGCACATGAGTTGTTCTAAGTATTTTATGAAATAAATCATTTGGAAGAGAAGTAAGCCCTGTAGCTCCAATACGAGCCCTTCACCTCATATATATTCAAAATCCTTGTATCTTTCTGGTGTTTTCAGGAGACAATCCAGAAGACAAATTATTAACAGGAAGAATTAGTAGGGAAGTAACGTGATCAGCCAGAAAAAAAATCTTTGGGATTAGAGACCCTGGACTTTGGATGTTGAGAAAAGTATATATATATATATATATATATATATATATATATATATATATTATATATATATATATATATATATATATATATATATATATATATATATATATATATATATATATATATATATCTATATATATATATATATATATATATATATATATAACTATACTGGAGTGAAATATTTTAAGGTTTAAACTGAAAGAATTATTAGGATATTTTTTTTTGTTCTTGCGATTCTAATTATTCGTTTGGCTCAGTAACCATCGCCATATTACACGGTCGATTGGGAAGCTTTTTACAAAGATTCTTAAGCACTGAATGGTTTCTTCTTTTATTTTGAGTGGTTCTAAAAAAGATAAATATGTGTCAGCTTATCTTTTCTATACTGAGATTTCGATTAATCTTCTCAAGTTTCTACGCATGCTGTCATGGAGAAGTCTTCACGCCACTGGAAATCTGAACTTGGTTCTTTCTTTCCTCTGGATTCATAATTATGATTTTTTTTTTTATATTACCATCAATTTAAGCAGATACACACTGTCGATCTTCACGTAAAGTCGTAGATTCATTGCCTAGATAAATACCAAATAAATAAAAAAGGTATAATGCGTGAGCAGGTAAACAGTCATACACATTTAACAGGAATCATGGCAACCAGTGACGGTGTTGAGTCTTTTCCAGTCAACTTCGCCACCTTCAAGGCAAGGCCGTATCCAGGGGGGGGGGTTACCCGGTTTGACCCCCCCCCCCTCAAAATTTTTGACCGATTCGAAAATAAGTCGAAAATTAGTTTAAACCTAGGTAAAAATCAGTAAAATTAGTCGAAAACTGAGTCAAAAATTAGTACCCCCCCCCCCCGAAAAAAAATCCTGGATCCGCCCTTGCTTCGAGGGTTCTTTGGCAAACTGATAGTTCTGTTTCAACTATAGTTATTAATTGTGCGGGGCACTTTTCAAGGGAGTGGTGACTAGGCAAAATAAACCAAACGTCTTAATGGTCCCAAATATGTATTTTGTTTATGTAATTAGTGCAGTTATTAGTAAACAAGAAAGTTCGTAGAATTATAGAAAACACAAGGAAAAGAACTTAATAAGGGACAATTTGGGTAAATAAATATGCCGTCAACTTTTGCTTGCATTGCAAGAGTGCCCGTGAGCTTATATATGAAGCTACTATAATCAGAAATGTTTTCCCTGAACGAAATGCTGGGAATTTCTGTATTTTCCCCCTGAACGGCTACGTTCTTAGTGTTTTATTATCATTTATTTTTTTCCAGGAGTGATTGTATTTATCTAGTTGTTACTTTGGAAAAGATTTAATTTCTTTTACAGTTATGAAGTATAGAGGTGTCAAATATATTGGTTTTTGGTATTCAAAATTAAATTAAAAATGTTTAGTTAATTAGCTTCTTCCGGTAACATGTGGATTCCTTCTTTTTTGTGCAGCTGAACAGAAAAGTTGCAAATCGTACCTTTTCCCAAGAACTTTTAAGGAATAGACATTGATGGATATAGTCGGCTTATATCAAAGGGGTATTTACTTCTGTAGTTTGGTATTTTCCAGCAGGGAGAATTTGACCTTTTTCCATATTGAAAATAAGGGTGGCATTTTTCTCAAAAGTTTAACTTCTGCTCGCTCACACCTACCGTAACTCTGTCTTTCTTTTGATAGGCTGGTCAATTGGGGGCCGTACTTTCAGCACTAGTACTTTTTTTTGCTGACTAAAATTCTTGAAGTTTTAGGCTGTATAATTTTTAGCCTATAGCCATAGTCTACTTGTAATAATTGCAGCCATAATAATACTCTAGACCATTTATGGAAGAATTTCCCCCTAGATTTTGATTTAAAGCGACTGTATTGAGAATAAAAACTATTTATCATGTGGCAATTAGGTTACACCCTCTGGTTAGCTACTTAAGATGTATTTGATGAATATTACCCTAGTGGGAAATGCATAGCACTGACTTAATGAAAATTCTTATCGAAATGCTACAGAAAATATTAAAGAAAAATTGTTAGGATTTTCCCTGAACAATCCCCCCTTTCTCTGTCCCCTCATGTCTGAAGCAGAATTTTTTTCATTATTAAGAAGTTATTGCATAGCAAATTGGAAAAATCCGCTTTGGTATTTTTGGGGGCGAATATCAGATTTTGGACAAGAGTTAAATAATTCTCTAGGCTGATCATGCTAGTTGATCCAAATTTGAGAAATCACAAATCTATAGGATTGGTTTTTCTCTTCACTTAACAAGGTCGGCGTTGAAAGATCATGAGCGGAGTCATAGACATAAAAAACTTCTAAGGTGCGTTTGAGATTTATGTTTTGTGTTTCGATATTGGCATTCAGTGGGTTGTTTGTGTGAAATATGAACATTCTACATAGTGTTTGGGTAAAATATTAAGTCTTAGGAGATAGAACAGGTTTTCCTGTATGCAAGGGCGTGCCAAGGAGAGGGGTTACAAAGCAAAAATTAAAAAGCGCATCAAAACTTTGTTTGAGTGCATTTTTGTTACGTTGTTACGAGTCGGACAAAAATTCCGGGAGGGGTGATCAAGCCCTGTAAACCCCTTGGATACGGCCTTGCCTGTGTGGTGTATAACCCAGCTAATCCAATAGAAGCCTGTTGCTGTTGTGCGTTGAGAAGTTTTGTTGCGTGTCTCCCCCTCCCCATATAGTCCTTGGGAATCGGTGTTGCCAAGAACGATTTAACTTCAGGTAAGTAATTTTTGTTAGTCCACAGTTTCTTGTTATTGATTGCGGCTGTATCACGGGCTTAATATCAGGTCATATCGATTAGCACATCTATTCTTAGAGCACTATATCGCTACTTCATTCTAAATTGAGTATCACCTTAAGTAGTAATGAAATAGTACCATATTGAGATGGAGTACTATGCCAATATTGGAAGGCTTGTTGCATGGTAATTATCATATTGACTACTGTGAGCTGAACACGACGTTAAATTAGCGCCTAAGCCTACATTTAGTTTGCGCTGTTTAAGAAATGGGTCAGCTCTGTTAGTCACCGAGATTAAACCCCCCACTTTGTTAGTGTTTTTTGGGAAATATTGGAACCCGGAGTTATTCTGGGAACTGCAGGATGAAAAAGAGTGAAGATAGGGAAGTGAGATACAAAGAAGATGAAGTAATAGATGATAGATGTTAAACTTTTAAGACGGGCAACCTCTATGCGGTAGAAAGTTAATACTGTTGCCCCAAAGCAAGCTCAAGATGTTGAAATGCCTCGACCTGTCCAAACTCACTTTTGTTCTTTTTCTCGTGATCGAAATCAACAGATTGAGGGGGATAAACCCTCAAGTCATGGAAACGCAGATATTAGCGCTCGAATCCAATATAAAAATGATTTGCCTCGTTTTGTGTTTTCCCGTATGAACGAAATAAAAATTGACGTTACCAATTTGATGTTTTTAAATGATTTTTGAGATGGTGCTTTCCATCGAAAAGCTCAATGGGGTTAAAAAGTATTAACCCCTCAAGTTGCAAAAACTGTGGTAAACTGCCTTTTCCCATAATTTTTTACCATAGAGTGACGATTGTCGCAGGGGATAGGCCAAAATATCATGTTGAGAACTACGGAATTCACATAAAAATTGATAGTTTTGAAGGACATTTTGTTATGCAGTGGTGCGTTTCATTCTTAGCCAAATCATTAGCCAGTCAATACTTTACTTATTATACACAAATAAAAAATAATATAATTAAATAGAAAAACTGTTTTCATAGGAAATCAAAGTGGGGCATCACATATTTATAAAAATTATTCGAAACTACGGAGGAGGGGGGGATCTGTGAATATGACAAATCCTTGAAGAACGCATGCACCTTTTAAGTATTGCCTTATACTGAAAATACTACCCTTTTTGATGCTACTAAACATCCTACACATTAAAGAAACAGCTATTTGCTGGTAACTAGAAGAATTATATTTGCATATTGACTTTCTGAGCTGAATTGTGCTGAATTTGAGCTTAAAGTGTTGTCGTTTTTAGTGTTACTAAGTTATCTATAATATAAAATAAAATGTAGCCACTTGCCAACTGTGATAAAATTCTTTACCTATTGCCTTTTACAACATTTGAACTGAAAATACTGCCCTTTTTGATGCTACTAAACATCCTACGCATTAAAGCAACATCTATTTTCTGGTAATTGGAAGAATCATATTTGCCTATTGCCTTTCTGAGCTGAATTATGCTAAATTTGAGATTAATGTTTTGTCGTTTTTAGTGTTAATAAGTATTCTATAATACAAAAGAAAAGGTAGCCACTTGCCAACTGCGATAAATTCTTTACCTATTCCCTTTTACAAGATTTGAGCTGAAAATTTTGCCCTTTTCGATTGTAGTGAACGTTTTATCTATTGAAGCAAATTCAGCCGGTTCGTAATTGTGAAATTATTCCTAAACGACTACCTTTTAGAAATATTGAGCTGCAAATTTCGTCGTTTTTGGTGTTACTACACGTCCCAAATATTAAAGAAACATTGCCAGTTGGTAATTGCGAGAGTATTTTGTCCTTATTGCCTTTTACAACATATTTTGCCTTTTTCCATATTCCCGGCATTTCAGTTATTAAAGTAAACGTAATCAGTTGGTAATTATTAGAGTTAATTTATCCACTGCTTTCATAGCATTTAAGCGAAAACATTTGACGTTTTCGGTGCCACTTCCGTGCTGTGTAGCAGACGCAGCCAACTGGTAATTGTGAGAACGTTTTTTGCATATACTGTAAAAAAAAAAGTTTGAAATTCAAAAAACTTTGTTTATAATGTTTATCAAAAGAAAATGGAATTTCAACAGCGGAAAATCGTTTGAATTGAATATGTATGGGATTCTTGAACTTCCTAATCGTTATTGAATTTCCAACTTGTTGAGAGACAAAAATTTTGGATTTAAAAACCCATTTTAATATGTTGAACGGTTTACTGACCAACCTGTAAAATCGTCATATTTGGTGATGATTCATTAACTGTGGCAACCCTGACTAACATATAGTGAATGTAAGCTATTTCTTATTCCCATGGCAATCAGAAATATCACAAGATTAACATTTCCACAACCACTCGGATTACATTTGTCTCACGCCAACAGGCCATGATAATAGCCGGGAACGATCCTCAATAACCAAGTTTTTTCTCGGTCCTATTGAACATCATACAAGTGGCGTTAATTCAAGAGAATTTAGGGGGTATTTGTCAGTTTTTAAATTCTTTTAATGAAAATACAAAAAGGCACCTTTCAATGAAAATATCCCCAAAAAGGTGCACTAAATTTAAGGGATGGGCTAATCTAAACAGGGCGCATTACTCCTTCCCCAACTGAAGCCACTGCTCTAACATATTAAAACAAATTTAGTTAGGGTACTTACGTTTGTAGCGACCCCACTGCTGTTCTTGGTCTGAGTAAAACCGGTTTCTTTGTCTGCATTCAGGGATAATTAGCTCAGTCTTATTCAGAAGCGCATCAAGGATTTTTGTTCGGGGGGGGGGAGTTACTAATTTTTTTTTAGGGCGGGGTTACATAAAAAAAAAATTCAAAAAAACGCATACAAAATTTGTGTATGTCCATTTTTGATACGTTTTTACGAGTCAAACAGACATTTCGGGGGGGGGGGCTTCAAACCGGGTAACCCCCCCCCCCTGGATACGGCCTTGGTCTCATTCAGAAAAACTAATATGCGGGTATATTTTAATTAAATATTTAACATATAGAGTTGGTTAGGTTAGTTATTTCATATAATGCGTTCTGGGGCGCCTGCTATTCATAATTCTCTGCTGTAGTTTCCATACTACGACAGAGTAATATATTATTTATTTTCATCATATTTTGGTATATTTCATAAGAATTAACCTAACTTCACTTCTTGGCGTGGTCGCTATAACACGTAAGTACCTTAGTTAGTAGGTAATCCTGAGTGATCTTTAATTCCATAACAAAATCAAACAGTTCGTGGTAACGAACTGTAAGTAAGGAGCGACCCGGCTCAATGGTGACCGAAACTCTAAAACACGGAATTTTGGTACCAATAGATACATCAAAAGAATCAGATTTTAATTCTGATTTCAAATATATAAGTTTCATCAAGTTTAATATTACCCATCAAAAGTTGCGCGCCTGAGAAAATTTGGCTGATTTTCGAAAAAGGGGGAAAGACCCCCTAAAAGTTATGGAACCTTAATGAAATTCACACCATCATATTCAGCGTATCAGAGAACCCTACTGTAGAGGTTTCAAGCTCCTATCTACAAAAATGTGGAATTTTGCATTTTTTGCCAGAAGAAAGATCACGGGTGCGTGTTTATTTATTTTTTTTCCCAGGGTAATCGTATTGACCCAGTGTCCTAGAATATCGTAAGAGGGCTCATTGGAACGGAAATTAAAAGTTCTAGTGCCCTTTTTAAGTGACAAAAAAATGGAGGGCAACTAGGCCCCCTCCCACGCTCATTTTTTCTCAAAGTCACCCAATTAAAATTTTGAGATAGCCATTTTGTCCAGCATAGTTGAAAATCTAATAAATATGTCTTTTACGATGACTTAATCCCCCACAGTTCCCAGGGGAAGGGCTGCAAGTTATGAACTTTGCCCATTGCTTACATATTGTATTGGTTATTGGGAAGTATACAGACATTTTCAGGAAGAATTTTTTTCTGGTGGGGGGGGGGGGGCTGGAGGAGGGGGTTACTCGGGAGAATCTTTCCGTGGAGGATGTTTCTTTGGGGAAGGGACATTTATATGAAGGGGGCGCCAGATTTCCAAGCATTATTTAAAAAACGATCAGAAATTAAATTAAAAAAACCCAGTTTTTTCAACTGAAAGTAAGAAGCAACATTAGAACTTAAAATGAACATAAATTATTACATATATGAGGGGGTTCTCCCCCAAGTCAATACCTCGCTCTTTACGCTAACAGTTTTTTTTTAGTGCTTTCAAAAGAGCTATCTATTCTAATTAAACGGCCTTTGTGATTCAGGGGTTTGTGAATTAATTTTTTTTTTTTAACTTTTAACGTAAAAAGCGTGGTATTGACTAAGGGGAGAACCCCATCATATACGTAATAACATATACGTAATAAAAAAAAAACAATCAAAAAAACAAGCGATACGGCTCAATAGTAATCGAAACTTTTAAAAACGGAACTTTGATGTCGATAAATGTATCAAAAGAATGGGCTTATAATGCTGATTCTAAATATATGAATTTTATTAAGTTTAGTATTACTCATCAAAGGCTACGAGCCTGAGAAAATTTACCTGATTTTTTAAAGAGGGGGGAAACATCCCCTAAAAGTGAAAAAATTTTAATGAAAATCACACCGTCAGATTCAGCGTATCAGAAAACCCTATAACATAGGTTTCAAGCTCATATCTGCAAAAATCTGCAACTGTGTATTTTTTGCCAGAAGAAAAATATACGAATATAGAAGTTCGTTACGTAAGTTAATTTGTAAATTACGTCAGAACCAAATTTAGAGACAGCCATTTAGCAAAAGAAAAGTAAATTTTTTATGCAAATTTTGTTTACTTATTCAATGCCGGCGAGCCAAAATAAAAGCTGCATTAACTAAAAAACGATCAGAAATTAAATAAAAAAAAACAAGTTTTTTAAACTGAAAGTAAGGAGCGACATTAAAACTTAAAACGAACAGAAATTATTCCGTATATGAAAGGGGCTGTGCCCTCCTCAACGCCTCGCTCTTTACGCTAAAGTTTTTATTGTTTAAAAAAAAGAGTTGTGAGAAAGTCAAACTTTAGCGTGAAGGAGCGAGGCGTTGAGGAGGGCACAGCCCCTTTCATATACGGAATAATTTCTGTTCGTTTAAGTTTTAATGTCGCTCCCTACTTTCAGTTTAAAAAACTTGTTTATTTTATTTAATTATTCTTTAAGAAGCAAGGTCTGTAAACATGGCCCATTCAATTGTCCTATAAAAATCAGAGCTATTCATTTATGAACTAATAGTGTCAAAAATTATCTTTGAATCAGAAAGATGACAATTTATAGAGAAAACAATAGAATAATCTACATTTCTTTCTAATGATAATTCCTTCCGTAACGTAGTTTTTATTGAGTTTTTGTGATCGTTGCCCTGATTTATATGCAAGTTTATGTACATAATTCATAAATGTATATCATCTACTATTGCATACTATTAATGCGATAATTTGTGAGCAGAAATGGGAGTAGGCTAAGGATTATGTTTGTCTAAACAGGTTGTTGATAATGTTTTTTTTTTAAACAAAAAGCTGATCTGTTGTATCTCTCTTGAACTATGACGATGAATTACTTTTTAATTTGTATCATAGACAAAGAAAAGTAGGCCAGTGAAGCCCCAAACATTCCACCATCACTCCCTCGTCATTTTATAGCTGAAAAGTTGACATGTTTTTAACAGGGGCGTAATTTGCTATGGGGCAGGGTGCAAATACCTCCAAACCTCAGTTTGCCGCCCGTTCCCGGCTGAAATCTAGTGTCCTCAAAGATCTTGTCAACACTAAGAGAGGCCTACATAATTCAAGCATCCACAGAAACAGATAAGTTTTTCTTTAGTATACTTTTGTCTTTATGGTACTTTAGGGCTCATTTTTAATTTTTCACTTGGTCATTTTTACTTGGCTTGTGAAAATGTCGGCTACAACCCCCCCCCGCCCCCCCCTCGATTTTGAGGAAATAATGCCTCCGATGTTGTACCTTATCTAAATCTTTTATTAGGAAGTATTTACTATCTGGATCGAAGCGCCAACCATGAGCGTACGTAGCTTCTTGTCTAGGGGGGGGGGGCAGCTGGTTCTGTAATGAAGGGTGGGGGGCTGAAGTTATATTGTCAGTTCACAAAACCTTACATTGCCAGAAAGTTCTATCATACCTATGAAATCTTTATTATAAGTAATCACCAAAAATAATCACTAAGCGTTCAGCATTAATCTTCTTGGATTAGAGCCAACTCTTTCCAAGACTTTATGGATAATTGCTTCTTGTTTGACTTTTATTCTGTCATTTTGTCTGTTTATTTCCAACTTTTTCAACCATCTACCTTTTATCAACTGCTTTTTTAGCCATCTACCTTTTGTCAACCGCTTTTGTATACCTTCTGCTTTTTCAACCATGTGCTTTTTCAGCCCATCTAGTGTAAATTTGAAGTTCTAAGGTGCAGCAGTTAAAAGGACCTTTGAAGGGGATAGAGAACCTCTATCTCCCCCAATGAACCTCTATCCCCTGTCAAAGGAATTTTGAAGGAGATGGAGAGCCTCTATCCCCTCAAAATGAACTTCTATCCCCTTCAAAAGGAACTTTGAAGGGTATAGAGAACCTCTACCCCCTCAAATGAACCTATATTCCCTACAGAGTTCAATAGAGAATTAATTTTCCTACAATATAAAGCGATCTTTCCTCTGACAGAACAACCTAGCATTTCTTTCGCTTTAAATTTTGAAAAACAGACTTCTGTTGGTACTAACCGAAGATCAAGATGGACCAAAGCACAATTGGATTTCCTACAAATTCTGAAATTCAAAGTTTTAAATCATATTTAGAGATATAGTCCAATTTATTTTCATTCCTATCTCTTAATCTCTTCAATTTAGTATTCAATTTTTGGACGAGTTGTGTCCGTCGTAAAAAGGGATAAGGGCTGTTTAACTCTGTACGTCGTTCGTCGTAAACAACAGAGATAAGGGCTGTTTAACTTTGAGCTGGCCTTAATGTATAAAAAGAGTAGTAAAAGCAGCTTGGATATTTAATTTTTATTATAAAAAGGAAAATATTCAAATTTAAATTTTGTTGATGAGCCTTAAGCCCCGTTTTCATTGGCGTTTATATAAACAGAACACCAAACGAAGCCTGGTTTTGAGATGATATGTTAAATAACACTTTTTCGCATTTTATAGGTGGATTAGCTTACCGTTCTGCCTGTAAAATGACCAATGAAAACAAGGCTTTAGAAACCATATTCTAACAAATCATAAACCATTTCTATTTTTATCTGGGGATCAACAAAATGGTTCAAAGCGTAAACTCGTCCTTTTAATGTAGATTTTGAGAGTTCAAAGTTTTATATCATATTTTGAAGAAACAGACACATTTGTTTTCATTTCCTTCTCTTTTTTTTTTTACTCATTTTAGTACTAAAACATTAGTTTGGAAAAGTCGTGTCCATCGTTAAAAGGAATAATGACAGGGGTAGATAAAATTATTCTGTAACAACATAAGGTTTATTGACAACTCCTCATAATCCATCAAAATAAAATAAATCCCCATGCAGGAAGGAAATAGCTCTTAGGGCTGGGAATAAAACTCTTGATGAAATCAACAACATTTCTACCATAAAAAACGGAAAAACAAAACAAAAACTCAATCTCATTCAACTTTTAATTTCAATCTCATTCTTTTAATTAAACCAAATTTACGTCAAACCGTATGCATCACAACCCCTCGTTAACGCAACCTTCATTCGATTCAACTCTACTTAATTCAGTCCCATCTAGATCAACCCCCTATCAACTCATAGCCAGGCAACTTGACTCTTTTCAACTTAAACCTATTCAATGTAACCCCCACTTACATTGACCCCATTCAACCCAACCAGAACCGTTCCTATGATTGATTGCGTCCGGGAAAAAATTAATTACAGCACCCCCTCGCGACTCAAGTATAAACAAAAAGAGCCGAATCAAACTGAAAATACAACCAAAGTGGGCAAACCCCAGCCATCCCTCTTTCCAGCTGCGGTGCCTGAGGCAGCTTGCCCCGGTACCAACCTCCCACCCCTTTCGAATGGCTCTAAACTCAACCCCATTCTACTCAATCACCTGCTGATTAACTCGGGTTCATCTCAACCCCCATTCTGCTCAGCCTCAATATGTTATAAATTCAGTTAAGTTCAACCCCATTCTGCTCAACCCCGATCAAATCAATCTCCTGCTGCTCAAACCCCAAAATTTAACTCAAGCCTTCCTAATACAGAACAACTTCCATTTTATTCAACCCCAATCAGGTCAACAAAATAACTAAATAACACATCTTTTGTAGCCAATGAAAAATGAATTTACTTCCAAAATTCAATGATACTCGTGGTTCAAAATTGATACTTGCCGGTCCAGTTTCTTGATAAAGAAGTCCACACTCACCTCCCTGAACACAAAAAGAATGACATCTCAAATAAACTAACCCATTCATTTGATTTTGATCACTCATTAAATTTTCAACCAGAAATTTACTCAGTTCAGCCTACCCCCCCCCCCCCCCCCCCCCCTCCCTAAAAGAATGCTAACTGAAGCTGGAAGAAAACAGATAAAGTAAGCTTTTAAATACAACCGAGAAAGACAGAGGCTTATCTCAACTAAGAACGATCGAAGAATTAATGTAGCCAAAATTAATTGAGCGGAGAGCCAGCCTATCCTAGAAAAAGATTCATCCATTGACAGTTTCTTCTTTTGTAAATCAATAATCAAGGATACTATAAAATATCTTTTGGCACACATGTTGACTGAGTTTTAACAAGATGTATATTTTGATTAGTCAAATGTCTATGTTTCAAATCATTTATAGATGAGCTTTCTGTCTCCATAATTTCTGTATTTACAATGGCTGTTTCAAGAGGTTGCACAATCAGTAGTTCTGTATACCCCAGAGGCAGACAGGCTGCAGCCAATCTAGAGAATTATGTTACAAGATAATAAGTTTTGCAGAAGAGTGGGAACAGGGGCGTAATTATCTATAAGGCAGGGAGAGCAGCTGTCCCATCCATAACCCAGTAGCCCCCCCCCCCCCCCAACCTCAGTTTGTCCCAAAAACCCCCTCCGACCTCAGTTTCCCCCAAGCTGAATATTAGTTTCTGCAAAAACTCTTGTCAAAAATAAGATAAGCATGCATAATTCAAGCATTCAGAGAAACAAGTCAGTTTTCTTTAGTTATTTTTTTGCCTTTATGGCACTATAAGGCTCATTTTTCATTTTTCACTTGCCATTTTCACTTGATTTCAGAAAATTCCCTCCAAGTTTGTCTCCCACCCCTCAGAATTTTGACGAATTACACCACTGAGTGGAAAACCCCAATTTAGAGAGTTACGTTAGAAGATATACGTTTTACAGAAGAGTGGGGGAAAATATCAGTGGAGGATCCAGGGGGTGAGGGGGGCACGCTCCCCCTAACGTAGTCTAAAGTAGTGTAGTTTACTTAATTAACGCAAGTTTGCGTTAATTAAACTTGCTCCTAACGCAAGTTTATCGGATCAACCTATTTTGCGCCGACCCCCCCCCCCCCCCCCTAAAAAAATCCTGGATCCGTACAGCTTTCCTTAGAAGGCGTAACTGGTATCCGGGAATAACAGATTGTTAATCTTTGAATTTTGGCGCACGGAAAACCTTTTCAAACTTAGTTAATTAGTTTTGCTGATTTATCTTCACGGTTCAACTTGACGACGCTGGAAAAAATGTGGTATAGGCCTAAATATTGAAACAACCCACCCCTAAAAATATGCTATGGAAATTTTTTTTGGCCGTTACATTCGTATAAAAACGGTTTAAAAGACAGATGACTTTCCTATAATTGCATGGTTTAAATACTTTAAAATGTGCTTTAATTCCTTTGGTTTACATTTGTGACGTATTTTCGTAAACCAATACCGATATTTTTTATTTCTGGAGAGAAAAATAGTTTTGGCCTTTTAAAAACTTTTAGTTGCAAGATTTTTAAAAACAGTCCTTTGTTTCTCTTTGCTGCTATTAACAACCAGTTCGGCTGTGATAATTAAAAACGCGACATATGCCATTTTGGTCGAGAATGAGTTATGTATTTACGTGGGTAGACTCAGTACAGGGAATCGGAAGGTGCAGTCAGATATGTCCTATCTTGTATGGTTATGGAAATAAGAGGAAATATACGCCACTAAGTGGCATATGTTTCTTTTTGTATCAGGTTTTGTTGCAATTCAGACTGACAGAGCAGGATTGTCTTATGGAGCTATCTCTTACTAGGTTGCTAGCTACCGCTGCAACCCGGATATCATGAGACCTAGCATTTGTCTCCTTTTTTGTCAATGAAAACGGAGACATATGCCATAACATAAAATAATTTTGGATTCGCTCTGAATATTTGAATATAACTTATACCACTGAAAAGAGCATAAAAAGTTGGTTTAAAATATGTTTCTTTATCTCTATTAGCCTCATCTTTCAGGGCGACCACAGCCAACAAACTTTTTTTTTCGTTTTTTGGTTCTCCTGAAAAGTTAAAAAAAAAATCGTGTATGTAGCCCTTTTAATTATCACAGCCGAACTGGCTGTATAAACATGTTTCTTTTATACATCATAGATACTGCAAAAGTGATTTTGACATCAGAAACTCCATGTTTCAATGGCTTCCACTATTGAAAAAAGACACAAATTTTATTAGAAAAAAAGGGAAAACTTGTTCTTTTAAAATTTTTAAATGTTTAAAATGTTTCTTTAAAACCAAATAAGATACGAAAAAACTTTTAAACCAATCCATGGAGCGTTTTTAAGAATATATGTTAGGAATATCAGCTGGACAAAACAACTGACACGATGCCTTTTGAATTAAAGTAGTCAAGGTGACAGAACCGGAGGTGTTGACATTAAGTTCGATTTGACCTGGAATAAATAAAAAACCGGCGTTATTAGGCCCCTGTCTTCAATTTTTTTATTATACATTGCATTGGGGAGTACGCAGTGGAGAGGACGGGTTCCTGACCACATAAACCCTAAATTTTCCTAAATTTCTTTGCACTCCTGGATCAGATTGCCATATAAATCTTTTTATTAGCCCCCCTCCCCCTCCCCCAAATCAAAACCCTACGAATATGTCTGGTGTCATCTCCAAATATTTCCAGATCTTCATAAGCTAATCAAAAGATGCAGAAAAGATTAAATATGGCTTTAATTACAAACAGTTAAAGCGCATTTAAAATAAATGAAGGATTTTCAAATTACAAACCGATGTATTATTAGGTGTACACAAGTCCGAGAGAGGCAAAGGTGTCTTTTTATTCTCATTGGTGAGTGGGAAAGGGAGGGCCGAAAAACAAGATAAACTTAATCTTAGGGTAGAATTTTTCCAAAAGGAGTTGGTGTTTCGAAACAACCGCTTGGAGATTCCCTCTATGCTCAGGGGCTTCACTTCGCAAAAATTTAGAAGAAAGGGAAAATTAATTTTCAGAATCTGGGGGGGGAATTAATTTTTTTTAAAATTTTTTAAACGAAAACACAAAACAAAAAAACAATTTTCGGTAAAAATACCACAAAAGATATTTTTCAAAAGCTACCCCCCCTCCTTCCAACTTACACCACTGTCTATATCGTTAGAAGTGAAATTCACCTTGTTGTGTTTTTCCTTTTTCTTTATATTTTCCCATTCATTTACTCCGCATCTTTTCGTTTTGTAAGAGGGCCAAAATGAACTTACCTTATCAAAGAAGGTACAGCTTTCCTTAGAAGGCGTAACTGGTATTCGGGGACCAACAGATTGTTAACCTTTGAATTTTGGCGCACGGAAAGCCTTTTCAAACTTAATTAATTAGTTTTGCTTATTCATCTTCACGGTTCAACATGACGACACTGGCAAAAATATGGTATAGGCCTAAATATTGAAACAAACAGGGCCGTATCCAGGGGGGGGGGGTATTTTTTTTTTTGCGTAACCCCTCACCCCCCCCGACTTTTTTTTGGGGTAAAACCCCCTCCGATAAAAAATCCTGGGACGGCCTTGGAAACAGCCTTAAATTATTTTTTTTACAAATTCACGATTTAATGTTAAAATAGACCTAAGATGGGTCGCAGAGGAGGTAGAGAGAAGAGGAGGTGATGTCCTTTCCCCTTTAAGATACTAGATTGTATCATGAGGAAGATAAGTCCTAACTCGGGTTATTTTAAATGCTAGTCAATGGGAGTGAATTGCTTATTTTCCAGCACTAGACAAAGAGGGGCAACTTTCCAAAACAAAAAAAAGAGAGCGTTAGGTTTGATGATTGTTATTGATTTATTCTTTATAATGTTATGAGGGTAATCAGTCATTTTCTTATGCCCTAATACGAAGTAGAGCTCAGGGCAATCTTGAATCTATTATGTGTAAGATAAGTCGTAACTTTGCACTCTCAAAGGTTTTTATTTCGTTGGGTGGATTCGAATTGCCTATTTTGTAGTCAGAGACAAAAAAGGCGTCAGTTTTCCTGAAGGGAAAAAAGAGGACTGGCAGGATTCTGTAAAAATAATGATGAGTCAGATTTCAGAGGGCTAAAAATTCTGAAGGAAGTAGATCCAGTTTGTACAAATTTATGGTAAAATTTATATAAAACTTAATATGGTTAAATTTATGGTAAAATGGTAAAATGATTTCAGATAGCTTAATTTTGAAGGAAGTAGAGCCAGTATGTAAAAATTTATAAGAAATAAAAACAATTATTAGCAAAAGCAAATAATATCCGTTGTTACCAAGAGAAACCTAAAAGCGTAGTGACATTGCACCTCTTCCAAATAATAATTACAAAAACACAGTTTTTCTGATAGAAGTAAAGAGGGAAGATCAAAGTTAAAACGAACGAAAAGTTTTGCTTTTACAACATGTATCTGCAGTATTGGGCCAAATAAAGTGATTAGTGATATCGCTAAATTTGTTGAATTTTGAAAACTAGGGCCTTACTAATAACACAAAATAAACGCAACAAAATGAGATTAGGAGCAGATAAGGCTATAAGGCGTAGCTCACCGGCCATGAACTCAGTAAATTTTACTATACAATTTTAATTCTTTCAAACCTTGCATAAAATCATTTTTCAGTAAAATTTCAGTTTCAAGTTATAACCCTTGGTGTCTTTGAGAAGTTGAAGATAGAAAATACCGTTGTTTATGAAATATTATCATTTGAGTATGTACGCCTATTATACATTTATATACGTGCGCACTTATATACGTTATACGCGTATCAACGCATAAACAACGGCATATTATGAAATATGAACCGCATAAGAATTAAAAAAAAACTGAAGGACATAAACCGATTTTAGACAAATTAGTAATATAATTTACAAAAATTCATATCATTGCTATTGCCATTTTTCTGCTGCATTACCATAAAAAAAATTTGAGGCTCTTATAAGAAAGTATATTTTCGTTATTTTTGCTTCTTGGAATTAAACATTTTAGGAGAACTAAGACCATTTCGCAAAAAAAGTGTAAAAAATCGAAAAACAGGTCAGCAAAAAAGCAAGAATTTTTATAATCGCTACAACTTAAGGCCTTAATTCCTGAGCTGGAATGTGAAGTCCAAAGAAGATATAAAAACTTTCTTATCTTTGCGCTATCAATTCATTTCAAATTTTTACTCTAAATGAGTCCTTGGCTGCGTTAAAACAGAAAAAAAAATAAAAAAAAAACAAGTTTTTTTAACTGAAAGTAAGGAACGACTTTAAAACTTAAAACGAACAGAAATTATTCCGTATATGAAAGGGACTGTCCCCTCCTCAACGCCTCGCTCTTTACGCTAAAGTTTTTTTATTGTTAAAAAAAATAAGAGTTGTGAGAGAGTCAAGCTTTAGCGTAAAGAGCGAGACGTTGAGGAGGGGACAGCCCCTTTCATATACGGAATAATTTCTGTTCATTTTAAGTTTTAAAGTCGTTCCTTACTTTAGTTAAAAAAACTTGTTTTTTTTATTTAATTTTTGAACGTTTTTGAATTAATTCAGATTTTGGTTTTGGCTCACCGTACATGAATAATTAAAACAAAATGTGCATATTAATTTTACTTTTATTTGGTTAAATGGCTTTCTCGAAACTTGTTTAATTTTACTTACGAACGTTTTTATTAGTAATAAATATACGTAACTTGCGAATTAACTTACGTAACGAACTTCTATATATTTTTAATACGTACATCAGGGGGCTCGCCCCCTAGTCAATACCTAGCTCTTTAAGCTAAAGTTCGAGTTTTGTTCCAATTCCTTAAAAATGACCCATTAATCACAAAGGCCGTTATTTAGAATAAATAGCTCTTATGAAAGTACTAAAAGATCTTTGGCTTAAAGAGCGTGGTATTGACTAGAGGGTGAACCCAATCATACACGTAATATTTTCTGTTCGTTTTAAGTTTTGATGGTACTCCTTATTTTCAGTGGGAAAACTTTTTTTTTTATATTTAATTTCTGATCTTTTTTTAAATAATGCTGGGAAATCCGGCGACCCCTTCATAGCAATGTCCCTTCCCCCGTGAAAACTTCCTTCATGGAAAGATCTTCTCAAATAACCCCCGACCCGCCCACCCCCTACTATCAGAAAAAATCCCCCTGAAAACGTCTGTATATTTCCTAATAACCAATACTATATGTTAACACTGGGTAAAGTTCATAACTTTCAGCCCTCCCCCCGGGGACTTCGGGGGATTAAGTCATCCTAAAGGACATACTTATCATATTTTCAACCATGCTGAACAAAATGGCTATAGGTCGCTCCTTACTTACAGTTCGTTACCACGAACTGTTTGATAAAGTGAAAGAGAGCATTGCAAGCCCTCGAGGTAAGACAGTTTTTGAGGAATTTCAGGCACCTTTTTGAAACTACTATAAGTCTCTTTTCGTAATCCAATAAAAAAAAGAAAGTTTTTTTTTCAAACTGAAAGTAGGCTAAGTAGCAACATTCAAACTTAAAACGAACATAAATTATTACGAATATGAGGGGGGTTGCACCCTCCACAATACCTCACTTTTTACGCTAAATATTTTTTAGGACATTTGAAAAAACCTATTATTCTAATTAAAAGGCCCTTATGTTTCAGGAGTCGTTCTTAAAGAATGGGGACAAAAAGTCAAACTTTAGCGTACAGAGTGAGGTAATGAGGAGGGGGCAACCCCCTATATAAGTAATAATTTCTGTTCGTTTTAAGTTTTGATGTTGAATAAAACTTACTTTCAGTTGAAGAAAACTTGTGTTTTTTTTTGTTTAATCTCTGATCGTTTTTAAATAATGCCGGAAAATCAGGCTTCCCCTCCATGGAAAATTCTTTCTTCCCACGGAATATCCCTCCATGGAAAGTTATTCTCACTGAAAATACAAAAATATCCCCTGTAAAATTCACCCCTCAGAGGCTTCCCTCCCCACAGAAAATCCTCCCCGTGGAAAATCCCTCCAGTAGAAAATTCACTCCCCCCCACACCTGAAAATGTATGCATACTGCCCAATAACAAATACTGTACGTAAAGAATTGGCAAATTTTTTAACTTAAGAAACTTTATCTAGGGACTGTGGGGGTCATGTTATCTCAAAAGGCATAGTTATTGTGGCTTTCAAATATGCTGAACAAAATGGCTATTTCAAAATTTTTATCAGACAACTTTGAGGAAAAAGGGGGTTGTTGCCCTCCAATCTCTTTGGTCACTTAAAAGGGAACTAGAACTTTTATTTTTAGTTCGAATGAGCCCGTTTTCGGTATTCTAGGACTATTGGCTCGATGTGATCAGTCTTGGAAAAAAAAACTAACAAACACGAATCCGTGATCTTTCTTCTTGCAAAAAATACAAAGTTTCATATTTTTGCAGATGGGAGCTTGAAACTTCTACGATGAGGTTCTCAGATAAGCTGAATCTGATGATGTGATTTTCATTAAGTTCTCTTGAGTTTTAGGGGGTGTTGTCCCCTCGTTTGAAAGTCAGGCAAATTTTCTCAGGCTCGTAGATTTTGATGTGTAACGCTAAACTTAATGAATCTTATATATTTTGAATCAGCACAGAAGGCCCATTCTTTTGACATATCTATTGATATCAAAATTATGTTTTTAAAGTTTCGGTTACAATATAGCCACGTCGCTCCTTACCGTTGCTTGCCAGGACCTGTTTGATAAACTTTTATTACTAAGATGGATCAAAATAATAGTTACCATTTCTTAATCATTTTCAAGTAGTATTTTTTTTTCTCACTTGACAATTATTTTTTTCAAAACACGCTTTTAAACTGTTGGTCATTATGGGCCATGGTTTGCTCTTTACTAAGTTGCTAAGGGGACTGAGAGGGGTTGCATTGAAAAGGATAGACTACAAACCTCTGGTTATGGGTTGTTGATCATGTAGATTTGTATCAAAATGAATCAAGGCAAATCTATAAAAAAAAAGCACGTAGATGTAAAAATTAATTTTTAAATGATACCTTAAACAGCTCTCTGTCATCTTGCAGTAGCCTGCTAGTTTTGTTAGGCAGCAGATGATCTATAAAAATATTCAGGGGATGGGAGGGGGAATATACAAGAGAGGCAATTGTAAACCTTAGGTTAAGCGTACTATACCATGTAGATTATGATCTGCATATTTCCCTTTTTCATATTTCCCAGCCTTCCCACTCCAAAAATATCACCCAGAGTGCTGTTTTGTGTGCCATATGCAACTTAATCATGGTTTTATCAAGCCGAATTTATGAAAAAGAACGTAGATATAAAAATTAGCTTTCAAATAAGCCTTAAACCTCCAGATAATAAAGACGTTTCTTGATTGTTTGGCTGCTTTGGACTCTGTAGCCCGCAAAAACCTTTGGCGAACCGCGGTAGAAGAGGTGTACCGGTTTAATTCATAGTGCTGTTCAAGGCCTGCTATAAACATTGCAAAGTTGCTGTAAGAGTACTGGGTGAAGCCCTTCAGTTTGGAAACTGGTGTAAAACAGGGATGCGTAATAACCTCTATTTTGTTTAACTACTGTATAAACTAAATCCTAGAAAGATCAATCTCGAGTTTTGACGGTTTTGCTATTGGTTTGGGCACTAGTCTGCCTAACCTGGACAATACAGATCACATTAAAATTCTTGCCACTGATCTAGTATCTGCCCAAGCAACGCTTAATAAAATAGCAAATTTTTTTTCTGCTACTGGGTATGAATATCAGCACGGCCAGAACCAAAGTATGGATCTACATTTACACTAACAGTCGGATTATCAGCCTGTGTTTTACGGACAAAAAATAGAAAAAGTTGGTACTTTCATTTACCTTGGCTAACTAATAGATTCTCGCAGGGCTGTAAACTTGACTTGCAGAACAGAATCAACAAAACCCAAGCCATCATCTCACAGCTCCGTCACCATTTGTGGAACTGACAGAAGACCAGCATGAAGACATGTGTGTCTATATAGTGGCTGTTAGTTCTGTTTTCTTCTATACAGTCGATACTTGGCCACTGACGGCGCATCATCTCTTTAAATACCGCTGAGTATGTAAAATCCTCAGGATTCTATGCTTCGACAGAATCTCAAATCTTGATGTGCGTCACTACTGCTGTAAAATAAAGCCCACCACTGTGAGTGTCAAACAGAGATGAACGCGTTGGCTTGGCCATGCCTGAAACGGTCAATTCACCGCATTCTCGAGCGCGTGCTTCAAGCTGCTCCTTTGTCAGACTGCCACAGGCGACCGGGTGGTCAATTGGAGAATCGGTGGACAACTGTCAAAACGACCTGGACTCCATTGGCAGATTTCAAAAGTTTGGCTGAAAATGGATGAGCCGACCAATGGGAGTAAACAATTTGGAGTTTCTAGATGCTGGGTGACGCATCCACGTCTGGTCCCGAAGCAATTGTAAGTTAACTATCTGTGATGCTGTAGATTCCCAATAGCGGAGACAAAAAAAAAGAAGAAGAAACATGTGTGCTGCTCATGGAAGAAGTGATTTTGTTTGGTATTCAAGATGGGGAAGGGGACTGTAATTATCGTGTAGGTGGTTTTAGACCATGGGAACTCTAGTGGTGAACTTTTTATTTTGATCTGGCTTTATTTTCGATGGATTTACTTTCTTTTTCAAAATTCCTGTAAATCTGTTTTCAAAATTACGTTTTACTATTAAAACTAATTGAAATGATCGTTACCATTCCTGAATCAGCTATAAATTGCCCTTCTCGCCACAAGGATTTTTAAAAAAGTGTATTTTTCATTACTCTGGGCTTGCTAAAAAAATAGTTGAAGTTTTTTTGTATTGATTTTTATATATATTAACCTAGATGTCCAACCATCTAAACTCATCAATTAAAAAAAGAAAGAAAGACAGAACTCCATCTGCCTCTAATCGATCCCTTATTAAAATTCACTAAATATTTATTACTTTCACCATAAAAAGTTTTCTTCGTCTAATTTTAAACTGAGATATAGGATCAGTCGTGACATCTGCTGTATCAGATTCCAAAATAAATATTTTTAGCTCGTTTATTTTTTATGTTTTTTTTTATTCTTAATGAAATAGGCTCTTCACTTGTGTTTGATGAATTATATCAGTCATTCTTTTGGATTTTTCAACATGGCAAGAAAATTACTTGAAGTGATGAGACTGCTTTCAAGGGAGAAGTTCGGTCTAAGCTGACAAGCCACCAGGCAACCATTTTGAAAATTTCAAAGGGGGGAAAACATTACTGCCGTTGTACACATCGAAAAAAACTGTGTATTTGTTTGGACCAGAAAAAAACAAGTTCAGATAAGACCAGGCAACTTTTTGTCAGAGATGTTAGGATTTATATCCGGTGGATATAAAGGAAGATTTATAGGATTTATATCCAAATACTTTGGGTCAATGAATTCCCCTTGAAGCTTATAGGGGCAAATAATTTTGGCTAAAAGGACAGGAGAAATGGATTTTCACTTAGTTTGTGTATTAAAGTAGTCTGATTCACTTGAAATTTGGTAAGCATAACCAAAGTGACCAACAACAGAGTCTAAAAGAGACAAAAGAGAACCAAAGAGACCAAGACAACAAAAGGTACATACAACCAAAGAGAACAACAACATAAAACTTTTGAACTGCGAGATTTTAGACCGGATGAATCGCAAAGCTTGGTCATCTTCAGGTGTGAATCGTTACGTGGACTTACGAATTGGTTCACTTTTTATTGATTTGCAGTGTATTAGGCCAAGAAAGTTTGTCTGCAAGAGGCTACGAAACGATTATAACCATTAATGCAACGCATTAACGTTGTTTCACAATTATTAGTAAAGATTTTAGATGACAAATACTCGACGGCCGGTAAAACAAGTTGCAGAAAACACAAAAAATATAAATACGACAAAGATTTTTTCTAAATTCTCAATAAAGTTTCAAAAATCTGAAGTTTCAGCCTGACCTTGAACAGCTTAAAGGCTC